>JAOPSE010000010.1:133252072-133644470 GCA_029449295.1 Zea luxurians
AGTGTGGGTATCCCCTGCATTTTGGCTTACATATTATGTTAATAGAGTTAGTCATTTAGTTGGGAAATCCTTTTATTCCACTTTCCTCTTTATCTGAGAAGTTGTGTGGTCTGTGTCGGAGATCAGTGAAGATGCTCATCTGTTCAGTGCTGTGGGAGAATTCTATACTCTTTTCTTATGCTGCAAGATTTGCCAGATCAGTTCTGATGTGTGGTTGCGTTCTGCAGATGTCAGAGAACAGGCGCAGAGGAGGAAGGCGTGCTCAGCAGGAGCAAGCCGCCCGCAGGATGAGGTGCCTCAGCAGCAGCACCTGCCGCCCCCGCCCCCGATGTCGATCGAGCAGATGTTTCTGATGCAGACTCAGGCAGTTCAGGCCATCGGTCAGACTCTGGCCGCCATTCATCAGCAGCAGCAGCAGCAGCAAGCACCACCCCAGCCTCAGATGCCTCAGATGCCTAGAGACAAGCGTGCTGAATTCATGAGAGGCCATCCACCAACGTTCGCTCACTCTTCTGACCCCATGGATGCTGAAGATTGGCTGCGCACTGTGGAGCGGGAGTTGCATACCGCTCAGTGTGATGACAGGGAGAAAGTCTTGTATGGTCCCCGTCTGTTGAGAGGAGCAGCCCAATCATGGTGGGAGTCTTACCTCGCCACCCATGCCAACCCCGATGCCATCACCTGGGAAGAGTTCAGAGGTAGCTTTCGTCAGTACCATGTGCCTGCAGGTCTGATGACAGTGAAGAAGGAGGAGTTCCTGGCCCTTAAGCAAGGGTCATCATCTGTCAGTGAGTATCGAGACAGGTTTCTGCAGTTGTCTCGCTATGCTCCTGAGGATGTCAACACCGACGCCAAGCGACAATACCGTTTCTTGAGAGGCTTGGTTGACCCTCTGCAGTACCAACTGATGAATCATACCTTCCCAACATTCCAGCACCTGATTGACAGAGCAATCATGACAGAAAGGAAGCGTAAGGAGATGGAGGATCGTAAGCGCAAGATCAGTGGACCCCAGCCTGGAAGCAGCAGTCGTCCTCGTTTCTCAGGCAATCAACCTCAGCAGTTCAGGCAGAACCAGCGTCCACCTCAGCAGCATCAGCAGCGTCAGCAGTATCAGCAGTTCCAAAGGCAGTACCCTCAGCCTCAGTACCAGAACCGTCAGAGCAATCAGTCAGGAGGTCAGTTTCCGAGGCAGAATCAGCAGACACCTCGTCTTCCTGCCCCAACAAACCAGCAGAACAATCAGGCAGCACCAGCTCAGGTTGGAAACAGAGCATGTTTCCACTGTGGAGAGCAAGGCCACTGGGTGATGCAATGTCCGAAGAAGGCAGCCCAGCAGCAGTCAGGCCCCAATGCCCCAGCGAAGCAGAATGCGTCTCAGTCTGGAGCAGGCAACCGCCCTCAGCAGCGCTATAATCATGGAAGATTGAACCACTTGGAGGCTGAAGCAGTTCAGGAGACTCCCGGCATGACAGTAGGTATGTTCCCAGTCGACTCCCATATTGCAGAAGTGTTATTTGATACTGGAGTAACGCATTCTTTCATTACTGCATCATGGGTAGAAGCACGTAATCTTCCAACTACTACCATGTCAACCCCCATTCAAATTGACTCAGCCGGTGGTAGAATTCGAGCTGATAGCATATGTTTGAATATAAGTGTGGAAATAAGGGGGATAGCGTTTCCCGCTAACCTTATAGTAATGGGTACTCAGGGAATAGATGTCATCCTAGGGATGAATTGGCTAGATAAGTATCAGGCAGTTATCAGTTGTGATAAGAGGACAATCAAGTTGGTGTCCCCACTAGGAGAGGAAGTGGTGACCGAGTTAGTCCCCCTGAGCCGAAGAAAGGAAGTTGTTATCAGATGGCTGTCGATAGCAGTGAAGCAGACCCGATTGAGAGTATCAAGGTTGTGTCTGAATTCCCAGATGTGTTCCCAAAGGACTTACCGGGTATGCCACCAGAGCGGAAAGTTGAGTTTGCCATAGAGCTTCTTCCTGGAACCGCCCCTATCTTTAAGAGAGCTTACAGAATATCTGGACCAGAGTTGGTTGAGCTTAAGAAGCAGATTGATGAGCTGTCGGAAAAAGTTACATTCGGCCAAGCACCTCGCCTTGGGCCGCCCCTGTCTTGTTCGTGGAGAAGAAAGATGGCACCAAGAGGATGTGTATCGATTACCGAGCTTTGAATGAAGTCACGATCAAGAACAAGTATCCTTTGCCCAGAATAGAAGATCTGTTTGACCAGTTGAGAGGAGCCAGTGTGTTCTCCAAGATCGATCTGAGGTCAGGTTATCATCAGCTCAGGATCCGGCCTTCGGACATTCCGAAGACGGCATTCATTACCAAGTATGGGTTATATGAGTTCACAGTGATGTCTTTTGGTTTGACCAATGCACCAGCGTTCTTTATGAATTTGATGAACAGTGTGTTCATGGATTATCTCGATAAGTTTGTGGTGGTATTCATTGATGACATTCTGATCTATTCTCAAAGCGAAGAAGAGCATGCAGATCATTTGAGGATGGTATTGCAGAGATTGCGAGAGCACCAGTTGTATGCAAAGTTGAGCAAGTGTGAGTTCTGGATCAGTGAAGTCCTGTTCTTGGGTCACATAATCAACAAAGAAGGATTGGCTGTGGATCCGAAGAAAGTGGCAGACATTCTGAACTGGAAAGCACCAACGGATGCTCGAGGAATCAGAGCTTCATTGGAATGGCCGGATATTATCGGCGATTCATTGAAGGGTTTTCGAAGATTGCGAAACCAATGACAGTGTTGCTAGGCAACAAGGTTGAGTTCAAGTGGACCCAGAAATGTCAAGAGGCCTTTGAAGCGCTGAAAGAGAAGTTGACAACATCGCCTGTCTTAGTCTTGCCTGATGTGCACAAGCCCTTCTCTGTGTACTGTGATGCTTGTTACACAGGTTTGGGATGCGTGTTGATGCAAGAGGGAAGAGTTGTGGCTTACTCGTCCCGACAGTTGAAGGTTCATGAGAAGAATTACCCAATCCATGATCTAGAGTTGGTAGCAGTGGTTCACGCACTGAAGACATGGAGGCACTATCTGTATGGACAGAAATGCAATGTTTACACAGACCACAAGAGTCTGAAGTACATATTCACTCAGTCAGAGTTGAACATGAGGCAGCGAAGATGGTTAGAGTTGATCAAAGACTATGAGTTGGAGATCCATTACCATCCAGGCAAAGCAAACGTAGTGGCGGATGCTTTGAGCAGAAAGAGTCAAGTCAATCTGATGGTCGCTCGTCCGATGCCTTATGAGTTAGCCAAAGAGTTTGACAGGTTGAGTCTCGGATTTCTGAACAATTCACGAGGAGTCACAGTTGAATTGGAACCTACCTTGGAGCGAGAAATCAAAGAAGCGCAGAAGAATGATGAAAAGATCAGTGAGATCCGGCGACTGATTCTAGATGGCAGAGGCAAAGATTTTCGAGAAGATGCAGAAGGCGTGATATGGTTCAAAGACCGCCTGTGTGTTCCCAATGTCCAGTCCATTCGGGAGTTGATTCTCAAGGAAGCTCATGAACAGCTTATTCGATTCACCCTGGCAGTGAGAAAATGTATCAGGACCTGAAGAAGAAATTCTGGTGGTACGGAATGAAGAGGGAAATCGCAGAGCATGTGGCTATGTGCGATAGTTGTCGAAGAATTAAGGCAGAGCACCAGAGACCCGCTGGATTGTTGCAACCGTTGCAGATTCCTCAGTGGAAATGGGATGAGATCGGTATGGATTTCATAGTCGGATTGCCTCGCACTCGAGCCGGCTACGATTCCATTTGGGTAGTGGTGGACCGTTTGACCAAGTCAGCCCACTTCATACCTGTCAAGACCACCTACAGCAGTGCCGTATTGGCAGAGTTGTACATGTCTCGGATCGTTTGTCTTCATGGTGTGCCAAAGAAGATAGTGTCAGACAGAGGAACGCAGTTCACCTCTCATTTCTGGCAGCAGTTGCATGAAGCTTTGGGCACGCATCTGAATTTCAGTTCAGCTTATCACCCGCAGACAGATGGCCAGACCGAAAGAACCAATCAAATTCTTGAAGATATGTTGAGAGCCTGTGCGTTGCAAGATCAGTCCGGATGGGACAAGCGATTGCCTTATGCAGAGTTTTCCTATAACAACAGTTATCAGGCCAGTTTGAAGATGTCACCATTTCAAGCGCTCTATGGAAGGAGTTGTAGAACTCCGTTGCAATGGGATCAACCTGGAGAGAAGCAAGTGTTTGGGCCAGACATTCTGCTTGAAGCTGAAGAGAACATCAAGATGGTTCGAGAGAATCTGAAGATAGCGCAATCGAGGCAGCGAAGCTATGCAGACACAAGAAGAAGAGAGCTGAGTTTTGAAGTCGGAGACTTTGTCTATCTGAAAGTGTCACCGATCAGAGGAGTCAGAAGGTTCGGAATCAAAGGCAAGCTAGCACCCCGCTACATCGGTCCGTACCAGATCCTCTCAAAGCGTGGAGAAGTGGCCTATCAGCTCAGTCTACCAGAGAATTTGTCAGCTGTGCATGATGTCTTTCATGTGTCTCAGTTGAAGAAGTGCTTGCGTGTGCCAGAAGAGCAGTTGCCAGTGGAGGGTCTGGAAGTCCAGGAGGACTTGACCTATGTTGAAAAGCCAGCTCAGATTCTTGAGGTTGCAGACAGAGTCACCCGAAGGAAGACCATCAGAATGTGTAAAGTCAGATGGAGTCACCACTCTGAGGAAGAAGCAACCTGGGAGCGTGAAGATGATTTGATGGCCAAGTACCCAGAGCTCTTTGCTAGTGTCGGGGACCATAATTAGGGGTACCCTCAAGACGCCTAATTCTCAGCTGGTAACCCCCATCAGCATAAAGCTGCAAAGGCCTGATGGGTTTGATTAAGTCAGGGATCAGTCCATACGAGTGACTTGACCACGCCACGCCCGAGCCTAGCCTCGGGCGAGGGCAGCCGACCCTAAGATGACTCCGTCTCGCCTGAGGTCTCCTCTTTCACGGCAGGCGCATCTCCGGCTCGCCCTAGGCCCCGCCTCCGATAAGGAGAAACCCTGACTAAATCACCGCACCAACCGACCGAGTCACCGGGGCGTTTAACGCAAAAGGTAAGACCAACGGGCGACCAGACTTCGCCAGAGGTGCCATAGGAGACTCCGCCCGACCCAGGGCTCGGACTCGGGCTAAGGCCCCGGAAGACGGCGAACTCCGCTCCGCCCGACCCAGGGCTCGGACTCGGGCCAAGGCCCCGGAAGACGGCGAACTCCGCTCCGCCCGACCCAGGGCTCGGACTCGGGCTAAGGCCCCGGAAGACGGCGAACTCCGCTCCGCCCGACCCAGGGCTCGGACTCAGGCTAAGGCCTCGGAAGACGGCGAACTCCGCTCCGCCCGACCCAGGGCTCGGACTCGGGCTAAGGCCCCGGAAGACGGCGAACTCCGCTCCGCCCGACCCAGGGCTCGGACTCAGGCTAAGGCCTCGGAAGACGGCGAACTCCGCTCCGCCCGACCCAGGGCTCGGACTCGGGCTAAGACCCCGGAAGACGGCGACCTCCGCCTCGCCCGACCCAGGGCTCGGACTCCGTCTCGGCCTCTGCCGAGTAATCTCCGCCTCGCCCGACCCAGGGCTCGGACTCTGTCTCTGTCTTGCAGGACGGACTCGGCCTCGGCCTCGGAGGAGCCTCCACGACGCCCGACCTAGGATACGAGACCGCCACGTAAACAGGAAGCGTCATCATCACCCTGCCCTGAGCCGACTTGGGTCGCAGAGAACAAGACCGGCGTCCCATCTGGCCAGCTATGCCAGATAGGCCATGATGGCGCCCCGCCAGATCATGACGACGGCGGCTCCCAGCTCCCTTACGAAAGCAGGAGAACGTCAGCAAGGACCCAGCCACCTCGACAGCTGTCCTCCCGTCCGGCTCCGTTACTCCTCCAACAGCCACGACGCCACACCAACAGGGTGCCAAGATCTCTCCGGCTGCCACCTGGGCATGTACATAGGGCGTTAGCTCTCCCTCGCTAGACACGTAGCACCTTGCTACACCCCCATCTTGTACACCTGGACCCTCTCCTTACGACTATAAAGGAAGGGCCAGGGCCTTCTTAGAGAAGGTTGGCCTCACGGGGACGAAAGGCAGGGGCAGGCGCTCTCTCGGGGCCGCTCTCTCCCTTCACCTCGTGCGGACGCTTGTAACCCCCTACTGCAAGCGCACCCGACCTGGGCGCGGGACGAACACGAAGGCCGCGGGAATTTCTCCGACTCCCTCACGACCCGGCTCCGGCCACCGACTCTCTCTCTCTCTCTGTTCCCCCCTTCGCGCTCGCTCCACGCGCTCGACCCATCTGGGCTGGGGCACGCGGCACTCTCACTCGTCGGCTCGGGGACCCCCCGGTCTCGGAACGCCGACAGTTGGCGCGCCAGGTAGGGGCACGCTGCGTGTTGACGTTCGATTTCCCGTCAAGCTCCAGATGGGCAGTCTCCAACAACCTCTTCAACCCGGGACGGTGCTCCGTTTTCGGGAACCTCGAGTTCATGTCCCTCGATGGCGACTACGACATGATACTCCTTCCACCGCCGCGCGACGGCGACATCGCTGGCGGACAGTCCGCCCGCCGGCGGCGGAATCGACGACGTCTTTCCCACGATGGGGAAGGACAACGTTCGAGCTCGCCCCATCCTCTCCCTCGCCATCGGAGGAGGAGGAGGCGGGACAACCGGGGCCGAGCGGGAGGCCGCGCTCCGACGGCTGTCGAGCAAATCGACATCCCCGGCGCCCCAGCGGAGGACACGCCAAGCGTCGCCCTCGCGTTCGAGGCAAACGCTAGCGCCACCCCCCGCAACACGTCGACCCCGAGCAAGTGGACGACGCCAGCACGCTCACGGAGGGCCTGCAGGACGTCGCCCTCGTACCCAAGACGACGGCGCGGTCAGCCCCCGACACGACTTCATCGCTCCTCGTCGACAAAAAGGTAACGACTGCTCCCCATCTCTCGTCATTTCGACTCGGCCTCAGCCCGCCTGGCGACCTCGCTTTGGCGGGCACTCACATTGAGGCGAGTGCAACCTCTCTGGGGTTTCGTGTGCGGTCGCCTTGGGACCGATTGACGGGTGTCTCGACCTACGGACCCTCTGGGTCCGAGGAAGATGACGACCCCAGCATCTGCTGGGATTTCTCCGGATCTGGCAACCCTAGTGCCATGCGGGGCTTCATGACCGCATGTGACTACTGCCTCTCCGATTGTTCCGACGGCAGCCGCAGCCTTGGCGACAAGGACTGCGGCCCGAGTCGCGAATGTTTCCACATCGAGCTAGGGATCCCTCCGGAGGCGGCTGTCTCGGCATGCCGGAGGATGGTGATCCCCCTAGGCCAGCGCCTCGCGCCGACATCCCGCGGGAGCTAGCTGTGGTCCCCGTTCCGGCGGGGGGTCACGACCCACAGCTCGGAGTCATCAACCACCGAGGGTCGGCGAATCCAGGGAGAACTCAAGCATCTCCTGGAAGGCGCTGCGGCCCGGCGGGCCGAGAGCTCTGCCTCCCGCAGGCAGGGATACCCCTCGGAACCTCGTGCCGCGACTTCCCGACTCACGCGGGAAGCCTCGGCCTTCACCGGGCGCACGCGCACCACCGCGCCTGCGGCCCCGGGCCACCTCGGCGTCGAGCACCCTCATCGCGACCGTCGGGCACGCCTCGACGAAAGGGTGCGCCGAGGCTACCACCCCCAGGCGGGGGGACGTTACAGCGGGGAGGATCGAAGTCCCTCGCCCGAACCACCCGGTCCGCAGGTCTTTAGCCGAGCCATTCGGCGGGCGCCGTTTCCGCCCCGATTCCGACCCCCGACTACTATCACGAAGTACTCGGGGAAACGAGACCAGAATTGTGGCTTGCGGACTACCGCCTGGCCTGTCAGCTGGGTGGGACGGACGATGACAACCTCATCATCCGAAACCTCCCCCTATTTCTCTCCGACACCGCTCGTGCCTGGTTGGAGCACCTGCCCCCAGGGCAGATTTCCAACTGGGAGGATCTGGTCCAGGCTTTCGCCGGGAACTTCCAGGGCACGTACGTGCGCCCCGGGAATTCCTGGGACCTCCGAAGCTGTCGGCAACTGCCGGGAGAGTCCCTTCGGGACTACATCCGGCGGTTCTCGAAGCAGCGCACCGAGCTGCCCAACATCACCGACTCCGATGTCATCGGCGCGTTCCTCGCCGGCACCACCTGTCGCGACCTGGTGAGCAAGCTGGGTCGCAAGACCCCCACCAGGGCAAGCGAGCTGATGGACATCGCCACCAAGTTCGCCTCCGGCCAGGAGGCGGTGGAGGCCATCTTTCGAAAGGACAAGCAGCCCCAGGGCCACCCGTCGGAAGATGCTCCCGAGGCGTCTACTCCGCGTGGCGCCAAGAAGAGAGGCAGGAGGAAGTCGCAAGCGAAACGCGACGTTCCCGATGCAGACCTTGTTGCCGCCGCCGAGCGCAAGAACCCTCGGAAGCCCCCCGGAGGTGCTAACCTCTTCGACAAGGCACTCAAGGAGACGTGCCCCTACCATCAGGGGCCCGTCAAGCACACCCTCGAAGAGTGCGTCATGCTTCGGCGTCACTTCCATCGGGCCGGGCCACCCGCAGAGGGTGGCAGGGCTCACGACGACAAAGGGAGGATCACCAAGCAGGAGAGTTCCCAGAGGTCCGCGATTGCTTCATGATCTACGGAGGGCATGCGGCAAACGCCTCGGCTCGGCATCGTAAGCAAGAGCGTCGGGAGGTCTGCTCAGTGAAGGTGGCGGCGCCAGTCTATCTAGACTGGTCTGACAAGCCCATCACCTTCGACCGAGACGACCACCCCGACCACGTGCCGAGCCCGGGGAAGTACCCGCTCGTCGTCGATCCCGTCATCGGCGACGTCAGGCTCACCAAGGTCCTGATGGATGGAGGCAGCTGCCTCAACATCATCTACGCCGAGACCCTCTGGCTCCTGCGCGTCGACCTGTCATCTGTCCGAGCAGGCGCTGCGCCCTTCCACGGGATCATCCCCGGGAAGCGCGTCCAGCCCCTCGGACAGCTCGACCTCCCTGTCTGCTTCGGAACACCCTCCAACTTCCGAAGGGAGACTTTAACGTTCGAGGTGGTCGGGTTCCGAGGAACCTACCACGCAGTGTTGGGAAGGCCATGCTACGCGAAGTTCATGGCCATCCCCAACTACACCTACCTAAAGCTCAAGATGCCGGGCCCCAACGGGGTCATCACCGTCGGCCCCACGCACAAACACGCCTTCGAATGCGATGTGGAGTGCGTGTAGTACGCCGAGGCCCTCGCCGAGTCCGAGGCCCTCATTGCCGACCTGGAAAGCCTCTCCCGAGAGGTGCCGGACGTGAAGCGGCATACCGGCAACTTCGAGCCAGCGGGGACGGTTAAGGCCGCCCCTCTCGACCCCAGTGGCGACGCCTCCAAGCGTGTCCGGATCGGCTCTGGGCTCGGCCCCAGATAGGAAGCAGTGCTCGGCGACTTCCCTCGCGCAAACGTCGACATTCTTGCGTAGGGTCCCTCGGGCATGCCTGCCATGCCGGGGGATGTCACCAAACACTCGCCGCATATCTGGGCAGGAGCCTGACTCGCCAAACGGCCTCTGCGCGAACGACGCCCGGGGGCTGCGCCCTTTCCCCACTCATACATACGAATCAATTATCAAGGAAGGGTCGGCCTCGCCCCGGCAGAGCCCGACCCTCCCTCGGGGGCTAAAAAAGGGGAACCCCTCTCATCGAGTTCGGACGTACCGTTCCGCGTCAGAAAAACTCTTTTTTCGGTCAAGAAGGGTTTTCTGCGTTCTCCCGGATGCGTCAGAAACAGAGTCCTGAGGAGCGAACTTGGGTACGAGTAAAGTGGCGAGACCGACTGAGCTGGGGAACACCTATGCTTCCGGGCTAGGGACACCTCGCTCGTCGCCTGCCGCGAAAAAGGACCCAGCTCGGGAAATCACCCTGTTGTCGACACTACGAGCCAGGCGCGAAAATCGAAACAAAAAGAAGCATGACTTCACGGAAGAAGAAGTAAAATGTTCAGGCCCCAGTGGCCACGGCGAATCACACACCCATCAGAAATTGTCCCAACTAAAATCAGGCGTCGCCTCGGGCAGGAGCCGCGCCCTCAACTCCGCCCCCGCCGTCGGTAAAGTCCACCTCCGCTTCCGGCGGCGGCGCAGGAGGAAGAATCTCCGCTTCGAAGACGGTCTCCAGCGACGCGCTCGGACCCGCAGCGACCGCGTCGAGCCGCTGAATCTCCGCCAGGGCTGCCTCGTCTTCGTCAGGCAGACAGTACCCCTCGCTGACCCGCTCCAAGTCCACGACGTAGTGGGAAGCGAGCACGGCGAAGGCCCGCCTGACGCCGTGGTGCAGCGCCCCGCGGACTTTACCACGCGCGTAATCGCCAAGGGCTTGAAGACGGCTTTGGGGAGAGCTCCCTGAAGGGACGTCGCCGGGACCGAGTTTCCGATAGACCTCCGAGACGGCTTCGGACATAGCCGCAAGATCGGCCTCCCTTTGCTCAGCAGCCCCGTCGAGCGCCTCGGCAAGCGCCTTGGCAGACTCGTCGAGGGCAGACTCGAGCTCTGCGAACAACCAGAAGAAAGATCTCAAACCCAAGCGGAAGAAACGGACAAGATTGAGAACCGAGGACGGTCGAGCCATACCTCTGGCTCGGACGTGCTGCTCCGAGGCTGCGACTTGGGCTGCGGCCAGATCGGCCGCAAGGATCTGGGCCCGGCTCTCAGCTTCGGCAGCTTGGCCCCGAGTTTGGTCCCGCTCCTCGGCAACCTGGGCAAGCTCCGTGCGCGCTGCCGCCGCCTCGGCCTTCAGGTCAGCACAGAGCAACTGGAGGTCCGCTATCTTAGCGTCTTGCTGAGAGAGGCGCGCGGTAGCCCCGGCGAGCGAAGTCCTCAGGGACCGCAGCGAGCCCCAGACGACGGCCTCGCGGCGAATGAACGACGACTTGGCAGCGCTCCGGTCCGTCAGGTCCTGGAAAGGAAAACAAGATTTCACGACGAACGCCTCGCTCGCGGAAGCAAGAAGGTATGTCTGAAACCATTACCTGAAGGATTTTGGGGACGTCCCCGCAGAGAACCTCCAGCGACGATCGGAGCAACCCCACTGTCGCCTCCGCACGCTTGCGGAGCTCGTCCCAGGACTGGTCCTCTTCTTCGTCGTCAAGAACGAAGATAGGGCCCGAAGCCTCACGGGTCCGGAATCGGAGCAACTGGCCCCGGGCCTCGGGGCTCCGCCCCACAACGACAAGGCTGCCGCCCGCCTGGAACGCTGCGCGTCCGCGCCCACCTCTTCCGAGGCTTCGGGCGCCGACGCCGCGGCCGTCCCGACGTCGGCGGCGACCGGGCGCTCTCCGACCGGAACGGTGCCAGCTGCGGTAGCGGCAGACGCCGGCATGGCCAACATGGCTGGCGAGCTCGGGACCGCATCGGCGCTGGCCGCCTCCCCGGTCACGATGGCCACCTCGGCAGAGGAGCCCACCTCGGGGACCTGCTCCCCCGAAACATGCGACGCCTGAGCCCCGTGCGGCGGAGCACCCTGCGAAAGGGTCGGCTGAGCGGCAGGGCCCGAGGTGGCACCAGCTGCCTGGACAAACGCCGTCTTGAGGGCCTTTCGAGGCGCCAGGTCGGTAGGGCCATGGCTCCGTTTGCTGAAGAAAACGAGAAAGGGAAGATTACGGCCCGGACATATGAATGAAGCGCCGGGACGGAAAGATTCCAAGGTACCTACCCGCTCCGGATCATGATCCACGGTGTCTGGGGGAGGTCTCTTGGCTCCCGCTTCCTGGAACCACCGCCGTGGTCCGCTTCACCAACAGCCCGGCGCCGCCCTCGCCTCGGACGCCCCTGAGGCCCGGGAGGCGGACTGCCCAGGCGCCGCCATGGCAACCTGAGGACCGCTCCCGCATGCCGCCGGCGCGGGCGACGGTTCCCGAGGAACGGACCCCTCGGCTCGGCTCCTTGGAGTGGCGTCAGCTCCCCCAGCCGGGGAGACGAGAACCCTCTCGGGTTGCCCCTGCTCCTCAGGTCGGGGATCCGGCACCTCGGCACCAGGGACCGACGATGTAGGCCCGCTCGGGGGCTGGCTCGACGACCCCCGGCCACATCCCAAGCCGGGGCTGAGGCCGAGACGTGCGGCCATGTCGTCCTCCTCCTCTTCATCGTCGATGTCGTCGTCATCATCGGACGTCTCCGGCGACAGCTCCCTGGGAAGCCCTTCCCTCTCCTGGCTGACGACGGCGTTTTCTCCAGGGCGTCTCGAGCCCGCCTCCGCCTGCGGGCCCGAGCCCTTCTCCGCGTCCTTCTTCTTCTTCTCCTCCTCCGCGGCGACCCGCCTCGCCGCCCGACCCATCGCGTCCTCCGGGACCGGCGGCAGGGGAGGGTTTGTGCCGCCCCACCTTCCTAAAAAGGGGGGAGAAAGAAAATCGATAGTGAGAATCGGGAGCGACCCGGTATATGAAGAAGGAAAGGACGAACACTCACCAGAGCGACGCACCCCTGGTCGGGGCGCATTCGAGGCTGGGAGAGGGCATGGGGGTCCGGCTTCCCCATCGCGACCGACACCCGCTGATAGAGGGCGTCGTGGGGAAGAGGATCAGGGGACATCCGTGACCCCTTCCCAGTCGGCCTCCTGGGTCATCTCCCAAAGCGACAACCGCCGCTCCGCCAGGGGGAGCACCCTCCGGCGGTGGATGGCGGCAACCACTCCCGCGACGGTGAGCCCTTCCTCCCCGCAACACCTTCAGAGCCTGGAGAAGAGGTTCGAGTTTCTTCTACCTCTCGTGTGGAGTCCCCGTGACGCCAGGCGTCGGGGGGCGGCGGTGACGACCCGCTGAGAGAACGGCGGGAGCGACTTCTCCGTCATTCCGGAGATAGAACCACCGGCGCTGCCAGCCCTTGTTTGAGGACGAAAGGACGGCAGGGATATACTGCAACGCCCGTGACTGCCTTAGCAAAAGGGTGCAGCCCGCCGGCCCGCACCGCCGCACGGACCTTCCTCTCCCTCGTCGACGAAGCAAAAAGCTCGGCAAAGAAGAGGTGAGTCCACAAATCCCAATGGGGGGCGATCCCCCAGATACCCCTCGCACACCGCTACAAAGATAGCGGCTTGTGCGATGGAGTTGGGGGTAAGATTGTGTAGTTCCACCTCGTAGTGGAACAGGATGGCCCGCATGAAGCGGCTCGACGGCATTCCAAATTCCCCGCTCATGGAAGGAGATGAAGCTCACGGACATACCCCGGCGGAGGGGATGGAGCGACTTCGCCCGCGGGAGGGATCCATTCCGGCCGCTCCCTTATCGGTGAGGGGGCGGAGCAAACCCTCGTCGACGAGGTCCTCCAGTCACCCGCCGTCACCGTGGAGAAGGGCCACGGATCGCGCGGCGAGAGGATGGTCACCCGGTCGGCCATCGCCAAGGCAGAAGGGGATGGCGGCGCGAAGAACAGGGGAAGGCGGTTTCCTTTTCCTGGCTAGATCTCTCAGGTTGCAAAAAACCTGAGAAGGAGGCGAGAAGTGGAGTCGAGAATCGTCACTGGACCCTCTCAGGGGTACATAAAGGACCAAGGACGAGACGGTTTCCAACGCATCGCCCGAACCGGACGCGGGGTTCAAAAAAACGCGAAGCGAAACAGCTGTTCCTCGAACGGCTCGCGCACGCAACGGCAGCCTCGCCGACCGCTTACCCCGGCGCATTAACTCCGCGGCGAAATAGGTGACGTTTCCGGCAGGGGCAGCTGGCGACGCTTCGCCTCCGCCAAAACGGCCACGCCGAAAAAGGTACGCCAACGAAGTTCAATTTCGAATCCTTTTTCCCCTTTTCCTTCTTTCTCTATCTCTTGCAACAGGGAACGAGAAGGGGGATAACCCCAAAGGGATCCTTCCCCGTGAAGGAACTAGGCTCCGAGCCCTCCCTACTGATCAGGGGGTTCGAAGGCTGGCCCCCCGAAGGGTTCAACAGCCGCCTCAGATCGCGTGGGCCCGACACCACTACTGGTCAGGGGTTCGAAGGTCGGCCCCCGAAAGGTTCCACGACCGCCTCAGGCTACTCGGGCTCCGTGCCCCCTACTGATCAGGGGTTCGAAGGCTGGCCCATCGAAGGGTTCACAGTCGCCTCAGACGCTGAGCGAGGGATGACCAGGGGTACGTGTCGATACATAACCAAGGCTCGGGCTGCGCTCCCGAGGTACCCTAGGACATTTCTGAGACCAGCGGGAACGACTCTGTAACGGAATCCCATCGGAGGGAGGCAACGAGCCCTCGGACCCCGTCGCTAGGGGACCGGGTCCGGCAGATCACCCGCAGGTACTTTTGGGCGTGCCTCCGGGCCCCTAGCCGACCCCTAACGAACGGGCACGGACGTCCACGTCGGATTACCCGATCGCAGCTCACCGGAGACACCATGTTCGGTGCCCATCGAGGGTAACATGGCGCACTCCCCCCCTCCTCCTTGCGGAAAGGCGACGTAGGGGCGTATATAAAAAGTCGAGTCTGTCCCTGATCGTCCTCTTCGCTCCGTGCGAGGGCTCGGGGGCTGCTCTCGCAAACCCGGCTCCGGCCGAACTGTTGACAGCGTCACATTACCAGCCCGAGAACTTGGGCCCCGATAGTGCACCCTGGGTTACGCCCTGCTCGCATGAGGGAACCGCCAGACCAGCCGAAGCATTGCGCAAGGCATTAAGACCTCGAAGGAGTGAAACCACTCCTCCGAGGCCTCGGGGGCTACACCCTGCGGGTGCGCTCAGCGGCGCACCCACCGGAACAAAGTACCTCCGAGAAAGGCTGGTCCCCTTGCAAAAAAAGTGCGATGCAAGCCTCCAAGCGAGTGTTAACACTCTCTTCGAGGCTCGGGGGCTACTGTCGGGGACCATAATTAGGGGTACCCTCAAGACGCCTAATTCTCAGCTGGTAACCCCCATCAGCATAAAGCTGCAAAGGCCTGATGGGTTTGATTAAGTCAGGGATCAGTCCATACGAGTGACTTGACCACGCCACGCCCGAGCCTAGCCTCGGGGCGAGGGCAGCCGACCCTAAGATGACTCCGTCTCGCCTGAGGTCTCCTCTTTCACGGCAGGCGCATCTCCGGCTCGCCCTAGGCCCCGCCTCCGATAAGGAGAAACCCTGACTAATCACCGCACCAACCGACCGAGTCACCGGGGCGTTTAAACGCAAAAGGTAAGACCAACGGGCGACCAGACTTCGCCAGAGGTGCCATAGGAGACTCCGCCCGACCCAGGGCTCGGACTCGGGCTAAGGCCCCGGAAGACGGCGAACTCCGCTCCGCCCGACCCAGGGCTCGGACTCGGGCCAAGGCCCCGGAAGACGGCGAACTCCGCTCCGCCCGACCCAGGGCTCGGACTCGGGCTAAGGCCCCGGAAGACGGCGAACTCCGCTCCGCCCGACCCAGGGCTCGGACTCAGGCTAAGGCCTCGGAAGACGGCGAACTCCGCTCCGCCCGACCCAGGGCTCGGACTCGGGCTAAGGCCCCGGAAGACGGCGAACTCCGCTCCGCCCGACCCAGGGCTCGGACTCAGGCTAAGGCCTCGGAAGACGGCGAACTCCGCTCCGCCCGACCCAGGGCTCGGACTCGGGCTAAGACCCCGGAAGACGGCGACCTCCGCCTCGCCCGAACCCAGGGCTCGGACTCCGTCTCGGCCTCTGCCGAGTAATCTCCGCCTCGCCCGACCCAGGGCTCGGACTCTGTCTCTGTCTTGCAGGACGGACTCGGCCTCGGCCTCGGAGGAGCCTCCACGACGCCCGACCTAGGATACGAGACCGCCACGTCAACAGGAAGCGTCATCATCACCCTGCCCTGAGCCGACTTGGGTCGCAGAGAACAAGACCGGCGTCCCATCTGGCCAGCTATGCCAGATAGGCCATGATGGCGCCCCGCCAGATCATGACGACGGCGGCTCCCAGCTCCCTTACGAAAGCAGGAGAACGTCAGCAAGGACCCAGCCACCTCGACAGCTGTCCTCCCGTCCGGCTCCGTTACTCCTCCCAACAGCCACGACGCCACACCAACAGGGTGCCAAGATCTCTCCGGCTGCCACCTGGGCATGTACATAGGGCGTTTAGCTCTCCCTCGCTAGGACACGTAGCACCTTGCTACACCCCCATCTTGTACACCTGGACCCTCTCCTTACGACTATAAAAGGAAGGGCCAGGGCCTTCTTAGAGAAGGTTGGCCTCACGGGGACGAAAGGCAGGGGCAGGCGCTCTCCTCGGGGCCGCTCTCTCCCTTCACCTCGTGCGGACGCTTGTAACCCCCTACTGCAAGCGCACCCGACCTGGGCGCGGGACGAACACGAAGGCCGCGGGAATTTCTCCGACTCCCTCACGACCCAGGCTCCGGCCACCGACTCTCTCTCTCTCTCTGTTCCCCCCTTCGCGCTCGCTCCACGCGCTCGACCCATCTGGGCTGGGGCACGCGGCACTCTCACTCGTCGGCTCGGGGACCCCCCGGTCTCGGAACGCCGACAGCTAGCCAGCCCTGAATCTCGAGGGCGAGATTCTTTTAAGGGGGATAGGTTTGTAACGCCCCGAATTTTGCAGTTGAATTTTTCTTTTCTTTACTCGCCAAAATTCGGGCGTTACCTTTTCCTTTTCTTTTTCCCTCGCTAAACCTTGACCTTTTCCAAAGTTTTAGCGGGATTCGGTTTGGATTTCCCGTGTAAGAAAAACTCTAAAGATACTTTGTGTTGTTTGATGCACCATGCCGACCCTTGCATTTTTGATTGTTTGAAAGTGCCAACGCATTCATCTAAAAGATCGGATTTCGAAAACAGGGAAATAATCTTTTCTTTTCTTTCTCTCTCTTTCTCTCTCCTCTTTTTCTCTCTCTCCCGCGCCGTGGGGCCGACCCCGGCCGGCCCAGGCCCCTGGCGCCCCCTCTTGGGCCCAAAGAAGGCCCAGCCGCCCCCCCCCACCCCCCCTTTTTTTCCCAAATCCCCTCTCCCTCTCCCTCATTCTCTCCCTCTCTCCCTCCCCACCCAAGCCGCCGCCCCTACCCACCCCTGCCCTAGGCCGCCGCCGCCGCCCCTCGCCGTCGGCCAACCCCCCCCGCCGGTGAGCCCCCTCCCCTCCCCCTTCTCCCTCCTCTCTCCTTCCCCTCCCCTCCTCTCCCCTTGGCCGCTGGCCCCTGGCCGCGCCCGGCCGCCTGGCCGCGCCGCCCGGCCGCCCAGCCGCCCCAGCCCGCGGCCCCGGCCGCCCCCTGCTCGCCCCGGCCGGCCGCTGCCGCCCCAGCTGGCCTCTGGCCGCCCGCGCGCCTGGCCCCTGGCCGCCCCCGCCCCGGCGCCAGCCGCTCCCAGCCCGCGCCCTCGGCCGCCTGGCCCCCTGGTCGCGCCCCCCTGTCCCGGGCCGGTTCAGCCGGCCTCGGCCGACCCGGCTCAGCCGCCCCGCCCCAGCTCGGCCGCCCCGCCCAGGGCCGGTTCAACCGCCCCTAGGGCCGGTTCAACCGCCCCCCCCCCCCTCTGTTTTTCTTTTTTTTTTATTTTTTTATTTTTTTTATTTTATTTTATTTACTTTCTGTGATCATAATTACTTTATGTTAGGTAGACTAATCATTGTTTATGCTATGGAAAATAGGAAGTTTAATTTAAAATTTCGTTATGCCAGTTGATTCACGTAGTTAATTGTTTATCCCGTGCAATGTTGATCAACTAAAAATGATTAGGTTCCCATTAGTATATATATAACAGAATTCTTTTGCTAAGAATCAATTGTAACTAATCATTAGTGCATAAACTTTAACCCCCTGCGAGACCTTTTCCCATTTCTTTCTAACCATAACAAATGCGATATGGAATGTCATACTTGATGCATACTCACTTTATTTGTTCCCTTGTATGGTGTACTGTTCTTTTGTATTAAGTATGTGGATGTATGTATGTTTGCGCTCGCATAGAGAACGATCCGGTCGAAGAGCCCGAGGAATTCGCAGGAGAAGCCCCTGAGCAGCAGTCGGTTGGTGGAGGCAAGTGTCCTTTGACCTATCTTTGTCCTATTCATTCTTCAATTCACCTCCCGCATTACACATTTATACCTAAGGATTGACTAGCTTTTTGTTATCCATGTCCTTGTTTACCTATTTGGGTCGGATTATTACTGCTTAGTTTGATGCTATTGCTCAACTCTAATCAATGAACATGATGTGATTATCTATGATACGTTGTTTTCCCCTTCTTATTTATGATTATATTTGTGACCTTTAAGGGGACTCGAGCGGTTTCTCGAGTGCCTCTCCGTAAGGGACCTGTTCAATGGATGACCGCCCGGGAAAACAGTGCAACCATGAGGGTGGAATGGGACGCCCTTAGCTGAATAATTGGAGGAACCGGGGTGTAGTCCGCTTAGCCGTTGTGCCGTCAATGGGGCTCGGTGTATGCGGCTCGCTCTGCCAAGGTTGATTTGTCCCTTGGGGAGGAGTGCGGTACATTTAGGAAACCTAACGGGCGGCTACAGTCTCGGGGAATCTTTGTAAAGGCTACGTAGTGATGCCCTGCTGGACCACCTAGGTAGTGGTCAATGGGGAGTCGCTCTCTCCGGGCAGAAAGGGAATCACGGCTTGTGGGTAAAGTGCACAACCTCTGCAGAGTGTTATGAAACTGATATATCAGCCGTGCTCGCGGTTATGAGCGGCCAAGGGAGCTCCAGAGATTAGTGGTACTTGATCAGAGATACTTTGGTACAGGTGGCAATGAGATTGATGATTCTGATTATGATTATGGTATTGGTAAGTGGTATTCTTTCCGTTTGGAAAGGATACATTGGGCTAATAACTTGGGTTAATGTTAAAACCTGGCTTTCTACTAGTAAGTAATAACCTGACCAACTAAAAGCAATCTGCTTGACTTATCCCCACATAAAGCTAGTCCACTACAGCCAAACGGGATGCTTGCTGAGTATGTTGATGTGTACTCACCCTTGCTCTACACACCAAACCCCCCCCCCAGGTTGTCAGCATTGCAACCACTGCTCAGGACTTAAACAAACATAATATAACGTTATCGGTTACAATTACGTTATCAATATGTGAACCAAACAGTTGCTATGTTTTAAATAATCCATGTGTTTTAGGCCTGTTGCAAGCCCAGCGTAAGTGGGTCGGCCGCATAGGCCCCCAACTTTTTTTGGCCCCCGAATCTCTAATGCGGCGACTCGACCAGATTTATAAGAGATCAAGTATTAAAACCATCTTTCCGATAGTGATTTCCCACACTTGAACCCATCATATAAACCCAGGGGTCTAATAAAATCGCGAAGGATCTCAAACTTTTCCTTCGCAACCAAGATTGTGATAAATTATCATTCACTGCATCACGTGTTACAACATTCCACAAAATTTAAAATAGATCGGAGTGCATTGAGTCATTACAACATAGTCGACACAAAGGCCCAAATGACATAAAGTAGCAATCATCATAGTGATCAGTTTTAGCTAAAGCAATTATTCAAGTAGCACCCACATCACGTGCGGGGTTTTCGAAATATAGTGTCAACATTACGGTGATGTCAACCCATGAAAAGCATGAGAGGAGGATGGAGAAGCGATGCCCATGGCCTAGTCATCTCCCGTAGCTGGGTACAAGCAGTGCTCACAGTATCCATAGAACATCTGGCCATCTGCAACAATCATTGGGAATAGAACCCTGAGTACTAGAATGTATGACAAGGAAACATATGTGGAGTGAGGTGTATGAGCCTATGGTCGATGATCAATAGCCACACAACTCCTATTTTTTCAAAAATAGCCAGACCATTTTGAATAATACCAAAGGTAACACCTATGGATTAGAAATTCAAGAATGTGACCTATGGCAAGGAAACATAAGTGGTGTGAGGTGTACGAGCATCTGGCCGATGATCAATAACAACATAACCCCCATTTTTGTCGAAAATAGCTATGAACGACCATTTTTAATAATAGCAAAGGCTGACACCTACGAAATTTTGACCAAGAAATGGTCCTCCACCAGAAATCCAAGGATGTGATATATGGCAAGGAAACATATATGGGGTGAGGTGAATGAGCGTCTGGTCGATGATTAATTGTCACAACCCCCATTTTTTGTTGAAAATGGCCACGGACAACCATTTTCAATAATATTGAAAGCTAACACCTACAGATTTTTTACCACGAAAGTCTCCACCATAAATCTAAGAATCTGACCTATGGCAAGGAAACAAATGTGGAGTGTGGTGTACGAACCTCTGGTCGATGATCATTGGCCACAAAACCACCATTTTTGTCAAAAATACCCATGAACAACCATTTTCGATAATACCGATGACTAACACATATGGATTTTTGACCAAGAAATGGTCACCACTAGAAATCCAAGAATGTGACCTATGGCAAAGAAATATATGTGGGGTGAGGTGTACGAGCCTCTGGTCTTTAATCAATGGCCACACAACCCCCATTTTTTGTCGAAAATAACCACGAACAACCATTTTCAATAATATAGAAGGCTAACACCTACAGATTTTTGACCAAGAAATAGTCTCCACCAGAAATCCAAGAATGTGACCTGTGCCAAGGAAACATATGTGGGGTGAGGTGTACGGGCCTCTGGTCGATGATCAATGGCTACACAACCCCTATTTTGTCGAAAATAGCCATGAATGACAAATTTTAATAATACCGAAGGCTAACACCTACGAAGTTTTGACCAAAAAATGGTCTCAACCAGAAATCAAGAATGTGACTTATGGCAAGAAAATATATAAGGCGTGAGGTGTACGAGCCTCTGGTCGATAATCAATGGCTACACAACCCCATTTTATCGAAAATAGCCACGAACAACCATTTTCAATAATACCGAAGGCTAACACGTATTGATATCTGACCAATAAATGATCTCGACCAAAAATCTAGGAATATGACTTATGGTAAGGAAACACATGTGGGGTGAGGTGTATGAGCCTTTGGTCGATCACTACCGGAATTTATCTCTTTGCCGAGTACCAAATACTTTGTCGAGTGTTTTTTCGGACACTCGGCAAAGAAGCTCTTTGCCGAGTGTTTTATTTTTGACACTCGGTAAAGAGCATTTTTGACACTCGGCAAAGAGCACTTTGCCGAGTGCTTTTTTTGACACTCGGCAAAGAGCTTCTTTATCGAGTGTCAAAAATATAACACTCGGCAAAGAGTTCTTTGCCGAGTGCTTTTTTTCCAACATTAGGCAAAGACAATTTAAAAAATCATATTTTAAAGCAGTAAATTAACTCAAATGAAAAAGTTTTCAACTACACATTTGTATAACTCATCATGATGTACATTTTTATTTGAACATTTCTTCATATGACAAACTAAAAATAAATTTGTTCATAAAACCTATATCTCTCTCGTAGTTTATGAAACTACGACATAGATGTATAGAATTTGTGCATATTGTTAGAACCATCATGTGAGATGAACAGATGACCAAACAACCAAAATAAACTTTGTAGATCTTGAGAAGTTATAGAAGTTTGTAGTTGACAACTTTTTCATTTGAAGTCATTGTCAACGAAAACTACGTCTGAATTTAAAAAAATTGAAATTTGATTTTTGAAAACGACCTCGAATGAAAAAAAACCACCAACATGAAAGTTATAGGTATTGAAGCGTTATGAAACTTTATAGTTGACAATGTTTTGGTTTGAAATCATCTTGCCATGCAAAACTATGTTTGAATTTTGAATTTTTCAAACTACCTCGGATGAAAAAACTACCAAAATAAAAGTTGTAGGTCTTGAAATGTAATGAAACTTTGTAATTGACAACTTTTTAATTTGAAATCATCTTATCATTGAAAAATTCGTGTGAAGTTTTCAAATTTAAAATTCAAATTTTATAAACGGCCTCGGATGTAGAAACTATTAAAATAGAATTTGTAGATCTTAAAAAGTTATGTAACTTTATAGTTGGTCACATTTTCAAATAAATTCATTTAGTGCCTTAAATAATCAAATTACTCTCGGTTTGTTATAGTACATGTGGAATGAAAACGTAATATAGATGTTATCGGTGTAGTAATGTAGTGGTATAGGAGGGTATACGCGAGAGAGAGGTTGCGAGTTTGAATCTCACCATTTACAAAACATCTAAATTTGATTTAAAATAATAGTGAAAAATGATAGTGCGATGGATAAGGTAATAGGTAGGGTTGGAGAGTTGTTCCTATAATTTAAAAAAAATGTTTTTTTGTTTTTTTGGATTTTTTCGATTCTTAATTTGTCGAGCGTTTTTCTTTCCCGAGTGCTTTTCGACACTCGACAAAGTCTTTGTCGAGTGTCCGAAAAAAGTACTCGACAAAGAACCCTTTATCGATAAAATATTTGCCGAGTATTCTTTGCCGAGTGTTTACACTCGGCAAACTCTTTGCTGAGTGTAAAATAGCCTTTGTCGACTGGGCAAAGAACGCGATTCCGGTAGTGGATGATCAATGGCTACACAACCCCTATTTTTGTCAAAATAGCCATGAACGACCATTTTGAATAATACCGAAGGCTAACATCTATGGATTTTTGACCAAGAAATGGTCTCCATCAGAAATACAAGAATATGATCTATGGCAAGGAAGCATATGTGGTGTGTGGTGTATGAGCCTCTGGTCGATGATCAATAGCCACACAACCCCCATTTTGTTGAAAATAGCATTGAACGACCATTTTCAATAATACCGAAGACTAACACCTACGGATTTTTGACCAAGAAATGGTCTCCACCAGAAATCCAAGAATGTGACCTATGAAAAGGAAACATATGTGGGGTGAGGTGTATGAGCCTCTGGTCGAAGATTAATGGCCACACAACCCCCGTTCTTTCGAAAATAACGATGAACGACCATTTTGAATAACACCGAAGGCTAACACTTATGGATTTTTTTACCAAGAAATAATCTGCACCAGAAATCCAATAATATGATATATGGCAAGGAAACATATGTGGGGTGAGGTGTATGAGCCTCTGGTGAAAGATTAACAACTACACAACCCCTATTTTTGTCGAAAATAGCCATGAACGACCATTTTCAATAATACTGAAGGCTAACATATACAAAACTTTCACCAAGAAATGGACTCCACCAGAAAACCAAGAATGTGACCTATGACAAGGAAACATATGTTGTATAAGGTGTATGAGCCTTTAGTTGATGACCAATGGTCACACAACCCTCATTTTTGTCCAAAATGGCAAGGAATGATCATTTTTCAATAATACCGAAAGCTAACACCTATGAATTTTTGACCAAGAAATGGTTTCCACTAGAAATTCAAGAATGTGACCTATGGCAAGGAAATATATGTGGCGTGAGGTGTACGAGACTCTAGTCGATGATGAATGGCCACACAGCCCCATTTTGTCGAAAATAGACATGAAGGACCGTTTTCAATAATACCGAACGCTAATATCTACGAATTTTTGACCAAGAAATGGTCTCCACCAGAAATCCAAGAATGTGACCTATGACAAGAAAACATATGTGAGGTGAGGTGTACGAGCCTTTGGTCGATGACCAATGGCCACACAACCCCCATTATTGTTGAAAATAGCCATGAACTACCATTTTCAATAATAACGAAGTCTAACACCTACGGATTTTTGACCAAGAAATGGTCTCCACAAGAAATCCAAGAATCTGAATTATGATAAGGAAACATATGTGGGTGATGTGTTTGAGCCTCTGGTCAATGATCAATGGCCAGACAACCCTCATTTTTGTCGAAAATAGACATGAACGACCATTTTCAATAATACCGAAGGCTAACACCTACAGATTTTTGACCAAGAAAGGGTCTCCACCAGAAATCCAAAAATGTGACCTATGGCAAGGAAACATATGTGGGGTGAGGTGTATTACCCTCTAGTTGATGACCAATGGCCATACAACTCCCATTTTTGTCGAAAATAGCCATGAACAATCAATTTCAATAATACCAAAGGCTAATACTTACGGATTTTTGAACAAAAAATGGTCTCCACCGGAAATCTAATAATATAACATATAGAAAGGAAATATATGTGGGCTGTGGTGTACGAGCCTCTGATCGATGATTAATGATCACACAACCCCCATTTTTGTCAGAAATAGTCATGAACGACCATTTTTAATAATACCGAATGCTAACACCTATGGATTTTTGACCATGAAATAGTCTCCACCAAAAATTCAAGAATGTGACCTATGGCAAGGAAACATATATGGGGTGAGGTGTACGAGCCCCTGGTTGATGATCAATGGACACATAACCCCCATTTTTATCGAAAATTATCACGAACAACTATTTTCAATAATAACAAAGGCTAACACCTACGAATTTTTGACCAAGTAATAGTCTCCACAAAAAATCCAAGAATATGACATATGACAAGGAAATATATGTGGATGTGGTGTACGAGCCTCTGGTCGATGATTAATGGCCACACAACCCTCATTTTTGTCGAAAATAGCCATGCACAACCATTTTTCAAAAATACGGAAGTTTGACGCCTATGGATTTTTTACCAAGAAATGGTCTCCACCAGAAATCTAGGAATGTGACCTATGGCAAGGAAACATATATGGGGTGAGTGTACGAGACTCTGTTCGAGGATCAATGGCTACACAACACCTATTTTGTCGAAAATAGCAATGAACGACTATTTTTAATAATATCGAAGGCTAACACCTATGGATTTTTGACCAAGAAATGATCTCCACCAGAAATTTAAGAATGTAACCTATGACAAGGAAACATATTTGGTGTGAGGTGTACGAGTATCTAGATGATGATCATCAGCCATACAACCCCTATTTTTCTCAAAATAGCCATGAATGACCCTTTTTAATAATATCGAAGGCTAACACTTATATATTTTTGACCAAGAAATGGTCTCAAGAAAAAAATCAAAGAATGTGATATATGGCAAGAAAACATATGTGGGTTGAGGTGTACGAGCATCTGGATGATGATCAATGGCCACACAACCCCCATTTTTGTCGATAATAGCCATGAACGACCATTTTCATTAATACAGAATGCTAACACTTATGGATTTTTGATGAAGAAATGGTCTCCACCAGAAATCCAAAAATGTGACTATGGTAAGGACACATATGTGGGTGAGGTGTACAAGCCTAGGGTCTATGATCAATGGTCACACAACCTCCATTTTTGTCAAAAATAGCTATGAACAACTACTTTTTCAATAATACTGAAGGCTAACACGTACGGATATTTGACCAAGAAATGGTCTCGACTAGTAATCCAGGAATATGACTTATGGCAAGGAAACATATGTGGGGTGAGGTGTACAAGCCTTTGGTCGATGATCAATGGCCACACAACCCCCATTTTTGTCGAAAATAGCTATGAACGACCATTTTCAATAATACTGAAAGCTAACATCTACGGATTTTTGACCAAGAAATGGTCTCCACTAGATATCCAAGAATGTAACTTATGGCAAGGAAACATATGTGGGATAAGGTGTATGAGCCTCTGGTCGATGATCAATAGCCACACAACCCCATTTTTGTTGAAAATAACATTGAACGACCATTTTCAATAATATCAAAGGCTAACACCTATGGATTTTTAACTAAGAAATGGTCTCCACCAGAAATCCAAGAATGTGACCTATGGCAAGGAAACATATGTGGGGAGAGGTGTACGAGCATCTGGATGATGGTCAATTGCCACACAACCCTCATTTTTGTCGAAAATAGCCATAAACGTCCATTTTCATTAATACCGAAGGCTAACACCTACGGATTTTTGACCAAGAAATGGTCTCCACTAGAAATCTAAGAATGTGACCTATGGCAAGGAAACATATGTAGGGTGACTTGTACGAGCATCTGGTCAATGATCAATAGTCACACAACCCCTATTTTTGTCAAAAATAGCCTAGAACGACCGTTTTCAATAATTCCGAAGGCTAACACCTACAAATTTTTGACCAAGAATTGGTCTCTACCAGAAATCCAAAAATGTGACTTATGGTAAGGAAACATATGTGGGGTGAGGTGTACAAGCCGCTGGTCCATGATGAATGACCATTCAACCCCATTTTTGTCGAAAATAACCATGAACGACCATTTTCAATAATACGGAAGGCTAACACCTATGGTTTTTTTACCAAGAAATGGTATAAACTAGAAATCTAGGAATATGACCTGTGGTAAGGAAACATATGTGGGGTGAGATGTACGAGACTCGGGTCGAGGATCGATTGCTACACAACCCCCATTTTTTTGAAAATAATCACGAACGACCATTTTCAAACCGAATGCTAACACCTACGGATTTTTTTACCAATAAATGGTCTCTACCATAAATCCAAAAATGTGACCTATGACAAGGAAATATATGTGGGGTTTGGTATACGAGCCTCTGGTTGATGATAAATGGTCACACAACCCCATTTTTGTCGAAAATAGCCATGAACTAGCATTTTCAATAATATCGAAGGCTAACACCTACAAATTTTTGACCAAGAAATGTCTCCACTAGAAATCCAAGAATATGACTTATGGCAAGGAAACATATGTGGGGTGAGGTGTACGAGCTTCTGGATGATGATCAATGGCCACACAACCCCTAGTTTTGACAAAATAGCCATGAACGACCATTTTCGATAATACGAAAGGCTAACACTTAAGGATTTTTTACGAAGAAATGGTCTCCACAAAAAATCCAAGAATGTGACCTATGGCAAGGAAATATATGTGGGGTGAGGTGTATGAGCCTCGAGTCGATGATCAATAGTCACAAAACCCCCATTTTGTCGAAAATAGCCATGGACAACTATTTTTCAATAATACCAAAGGCTAACACGTACAGAATTTCGATCAAGAAATGATCTCCACTAGAAAATCCAGGAATATGACTTATGTAAAGGAAACATATGAGGGGTGAGTTGTACGAGCCTTTGTCCATGAACGACCATTTTCAATAATACCGAAGGCTAACACCTATGGATTTTTTATTAAGAAATGATCTCCACCAAATGTGACTTATGGCATGGAAACATATGTGGGTGAGGTGTATGAGCATCTGGATGATGATCAATGGCCACACAACCCAATTGTTTCTCGAAAATAGCCATGAACGACCATTTTCAATAATATTGAAGGCTAACAACTACGGATTTTTTTACCAAGAAATGGTCTCCACCAGAAATCTAAGAATGTGACCTATGGTAGGGAAACAAATGTAGGGTGATGTGTACGAGCATGTGGTCGATGATCAATAGTCACACAACCCCCATTTGGGTCGAAAACAGCTAAGAACGACCATTTTCAATAATACCGAGGGCTAATACCTATGGATTTTGACCAATAATTAGTCTCCACCAGAAATCCACACTAAAAGAGAAATGGATAAGATAACCATTTCTAGCTGTTTTTTATGATTAAGTGACAAACTAACATGGACTAACTAGTTTGATATGAGTATGAGCACATGTTCACTTGAAGACAGTTTGAAGGTACTAAGTCCTAAAGAGCTAAAATGGAGGCTAAAAAGTGCAACTTTTGGTAACAATGGTAAAACCATAAGGTTTGAGTACTTAGATAAGTTGCATATGCCTAATACTCTGTGTTTAGCACTTTTGTTTGGTCTCTAACTCGATTCTATGAAAAAAGTTGTTTCTAGGACTTAGTTTGAGCCAAAATGCAAATCCTGATGAAAGACCAAGTAAAATGTGAGTTCTCTACACTTAGTCAATTGGATTATGTGCTAATTATGTTTGTCTAAGTTGTAGGGAAGATCCCAAGAACAATGAAAAAGACATGAAGTTAGGCTCAAAACAGCTTTACTCGAGTTAAACAGGCGACTCACATGAATTTAATTATAAAATCCACCGGACCAATACTTTCACGATCTGGTGGTGCACCAGATCGTGTGGTAATGGTTAGCTCTAGGCACCCAATGGCTACTTCATGGGGAGGCGACACGTGGCGGTCCGATGATGCACGGACCCAGTCCGGTGCCCCCCAGTTTGGAAGGATCCAATTAGGATCCCGAAGGCTGTTCCCTGTACCTGGTCCGGTGTTGCACCGGACCGGTCCGATGCCCCTGGGAACAACAGATTTTCAATAGTTTTTCTATGGACGGGCAACGACTATGGGGCCTTTTAGGGGCTATAAAAGGACCACATGGCTCACTCCATCAGCACTCAAGCATACCAAGAGCTCTACTTTACTCCAACACTCTACCACATCACATCCAAGCGATTCTAGTGAGATTCGAGCGTAGTTTTCGAGACGTTCTTGTAACTCTGTGTGTTTGCACTCTTGTGATCTTGTTCTTGTGTTGTGTAGCTGATTTGGATCTTGTATGTGTGCTCTCTCCCCTCTCTTGTGCTATGATTTAAGTTGTAACTCTGATTCTTGTGTACTGCTGCAAGAAACTCTAATTTGTGGAGATTCCTTCCGAGAGGGATATAAGTAATATAGTGAAGACCATGGCACTCAAGTTGATTTTTGGATCACTTAAGAGGGGTTGAGTGCAACCCTTGTCCATTGGCACACCACAACGTGGAGTACGCAAGCATTTTAGGCTCGGTCGAACTATGGGAAAATCATCGTGTCTTGTGTGCTTATTTATTTTTTGATTTTCCCTCCTCTTTCTAAGTTCTCCAGATTCCCTTCAAACTTGGTTTAGTTTTGTGCTAACTCCTTATTTGTAACACTCCAAAATCGTATCTTGGTGAGTTAAGAAAATTCCCTAAAGATTTAAAATTTCAAGTGTAATATAACAAAGTTATGAATTGAGACTTTCTTCCCTAAAATTTAATAAATAGTAAATATAAAATATTGGCTATATAAAAACTATAATAAATAGGATAGTGAGTTATTCTATATAAATTACTTCTATTGGGTATATATATAACTATGAGAATTCCATGCTTATTAAATTTCATGCATACAAATACTTATTTGAGCAAAGTAAATAAGAAGTAAATAAATGTGAAATATTTGCATCCTTGTTGGTTTTGGTTGTGTGTATAAATATGGTTTTAAAATTTAAAATAATATTTGAATTGGGATAATTAAATCTACAAATAAAAAATAAAAAAGAATAGCAAATAAAAGGCTTATCTATTCAGCCACTTAAGGAACACAACCCACGTGAGTTTTTCCTCCTATTTTTTATTCCACTTATTGGATCTTGCATCATTATTACCTATTCTAGATTCGAGTTTGTTAGAATTCTTAATAGATAGGATATGATTATAACAGATAAGTACCAGATTAGATCTATCATGTAACAGATTTGGGTTCGAGTTTGTTAGAGTTCCTAATATATAGGATATGGTTGTAACAGATAAGTACCAGATTAGATCTATCATATAACCGCCCACCTTCTAGCCTATATAAATATATGCCACCACAACACCTCAAGGCATCAATCAAAGACCCGTTTCATCCATAGCCTCGCAGCAGCCACCGCTCGACGGTGGGCCTGCCACCGCGGGCAGGATGCCGCAACCCCGTTCCGGTGTGAACAGGAACGTGCAGGGGTGAAACGGCCCTGGCCGTCGATCCGGTGATGAGCGCTCACGATTGAATCTCAAATACCCCATCGTGATCGAAAAGTGTAGTCATTGATCTCGGATCTGTTGGCCAAGATCAGATCGTGTGATCCTTTAATCTCGAGCGTTGGATTGGGATCTGACTGCTTGTTGGAACTCGCTCTCTTGGGCAAGTTGATCCAACGTGCCCAGGAGAGCGAGTTCCAACACCGCTGACACTGGATTCTGGTTCACGACTTTGCGGATCTAATTTCTAGCGTTAAAAACAGATCGAACGACCCTTGGTGATGGATACCCCTTTGACCTCGGTAATTTGCTAAAGAGCCCCTCTATTTTATCAGAATCAACCCGTCGTCCAGGGAGTGTAAAAGTAATTCAGTTTAGGCCTTGGAAATTTACAAATTGATCCTTGGAGCTAGTAAAATTAGTATTAAGTGATCCTAAATCTTATTTAATACATATCTTCCACGTTTTAACTCCGAATTGACCCGTTCCAATTGCGCTAGCCTCGTAGTAAAATTGTCTACACTTTAATAACATTATTTTATCATATAACATGTTCTCAAAAATAGTTAACTAATTTGTTCACCTTATGTTTATTGGGTTAACATGTTAATATAGTATTTCAATTTGGAGTATCTATAATTTTACTATAACAGGATTATGTTATAACTTAGCCTAAAGTTGAATCAGGTATTTTTTTATATGTTTCTCACATGATTTATAGCACAAAATATATTATTATCATTTAATCACCTAAAACTTCATAAAATCATATCTTTATAACCATAACTCTGATTTTAGTCGTTCTCGAACCTACGATCTCGTAGCATCGTGTAGAATATTATTATACAGTTTGTGCTTATGTTTGGTGTGATGTTAATTTTTCCTATACTATGTTTGTTTGTATTGCTATGAATAGCTGTGAGGTCTCGAGAATATGAATATCATCTTGGTACCTAGAATCTCGAGTCCCAGGCAAGTTGTGCCCTTGATCACTTCTTTTTACCTAATAATGTTCGTTGTTAATCACTATGACATGCTTAGGTTAATTTGATGGGACTTAATAGGTTTCTCTAGCATTGTTTATTCCCCACCTTGCAAACAGATGAATTATTGGGTAGTTTTGCTATTGCTCTACCTAGTTTCGGGAAATTAATGTTTTATTATGATCATGTTTCAATTATGTTGTTGTTTAATTATTGTTCATGATAAGATCATCTTGTTAATTAGAACATGGAGTGACCACCCGGGAAAACAGTGCTACCATAAGGGTGGTATGGGACGTCCTTGGCTGACTAATTAGGAAAGCTAGTGGAAGACTACCTTACCCGAAAGGGGCAAGGACAGTTGGGGAGTGGTCGGTGTAGGGAGGTCCTCGGGCTGATTTTGCTACGATGGCGGTCAGACGAGGGATCCCTGCATTGGGGCTTCCTAGAACTGTAGCTGGTTTTCTGAAGCTAGTGGAACTTTGTAAAGGCCTCGTAGTGGTACCCTGCCTCGCTTCCTTGGTAGAGGTGTATGGGGTCTGATCAACTCCGTGGCAAATGGGTAACACGACTTGTGGGGAAAGATGTGCAACCTCTGCAGAGTGTAAAACTGGTATATCAACCGTGCCCACGGTCATGAGCAGCTTGGACCCTCACGTGATTAACTTATGGAATTAAACTCAATTTATCATATGCATTGCATCGCGGGTGTTGTTATTAATCTTGATCTCTTACTTAATTGGGTTGGTATTTACTTATACTTAATAACTGCTTATAAAATTTTGACCAACTTTAAAAGCAATGCTCAGCTTTAACCATCCTCTTTGGTAAGCCTTACACTTCACATGAGCTCCCACCTTTGGTGAGTTCATGCACATTATTCCCCACAACTTGTTGAGCGATGAACTATGTGAGCTCACCCTTGCTGTCTCACACCCCCACAGGTCAAGAACAGGTACCATAGGATGAGGCGCATGGAGGATGCTGTGATGAGTTCGTGAGAGGTCTAAGCCGTCGTCTCCCAGTCAACTTTGGGTTGCTGGATCGTTGTCTTCATATGATGTAATTATTTAACTATTTTGTACAGAATTCTATTATACATTAATGTTGTGACATTCGTTTCTGTACCATGAGTCATCATATGTGTAAGACTTGGTCCTAACACACTTGGTGATTATGTTCGCGCCCGGGTCCCTAAAACCCGGTTTTGACATAATTTTAGACCAACTTTGTGTTTGGAGTTGTGTTTTTGCAGGATCACCTATTCACCCCTCCTCTAAATGCTCTCACACACAAAAAGTTTGAAAGAAAACACAACTCAAAAGGTGAGCGAAATGATTGAGTAGGTGACTCTACGGTAGCACCAGACACATCTGGTGCTTCACCAGACAGAATACCAAATAGGAGTGTGCCCTATAGTTTATGAGAGTTACACTTGCATGTCCAATGTGCACTCAATGAGATGCACGCAGTTTATAGTCACCAGAAATGTCCAATGTACCACCTGATAGAGCATTAGATAGGGTATTCATGAAGCATGTAAATTGTGCCTAATAGGCCAAGTACTCATCTTATGTTCCTGGTGTGATCATAGATGTATGTGATTGTGTATCTTGGGACTATACTCATCGAATGTGTTCGGTGTGACACCGATATGCGCATCAGATGCAACTTATAATAACTAGGAAGGCATCGTTGTGTTCGATGCAGTGGGTTTGTGAGCACCAGACATGTCTGGTGCCCCCAACTATGTTGAGTGGGGATGTAATAACTAATTCACCCCTTTGGGGCTATTTATACCCCCAACTTAGTCTATCGAGGTGTTTTGCCCTTTCAATAGACTAAGCATCTACTTGGGAGTGTGGAGGATCTTTTGCATAGCAAGGAGATTTAAGAGTTAATAATCACATAATTAGTGACCTCATTAGTGCATAGAGTGACTTGTGTGCAACCACCACCTTCATTAGACTTGATTTGGTCAAGTGATTGTCTAGTCCTTGTTATTTTTGGTGATCAGTATCACCTAAGAGACCTAGAACATTGCAATCATTTTTCTCTCTAGCTCTAACACCCACGTGTCTACTGTGCAAGCATTGAAGATGTAAAGATATTTGGTCATTTTCAGGGCATTAGAGCCCGCAAGGTGAATCTACCCTGTACTAGTTATCGGGGACCATAATTAGGGGTACCCCCAAGACTCCTAATCTTAGCTGGTAAGCCCCATCAGCACAAAGCTGCAAAGGCCTGATGGGCGCAGCTCAGGTCAAAGCTCCGTCCACTCAAGGGACACGATCTCGCCTCGCCCGAGCCCAGCCTCGGGCAGGAACAGTAGACCAAGGTAGATTCACGCTTCGCCCGAGGACCTCCTCAAGCAACGGGCGCACCTTCGACTCGCCCGAGGCCCAGCTCGGGCAGGCTTCACAGAGAAGCAACCTTGGCCAGATCGCCTCGCCAGCCGACCGGATCGCAGGAGCATTCAATGCAAGGATCGCCTGACACCTTATCCTGACACGCGCTCTCCAGTCGACAAGGCCGAAGTGACCGCAGTCACTTCGCCCCTCCACTGACTGATCTGACAGGAAAACAGCGCCGCCTGTGCTATTCTGACTATTGTGCCACCCGCCAGGGTGAGGCTGACAGCAGCCAAGTCCAGACTCAGGCGCCATAGGAAGCTCCGCCTCGCCCGACCCCAGGGCTCGGACTCAACCTCGACTCCAGAAGACGGTCTCCGCCTCGCCCGACCCCAGGGCTCGGACTCAACCTCGACCTCGGACGGCGGTCTCCGCCTCGCCCGACCCCCGGGCTCGGACTCAACCTCGACTCCGGAAGACGGTCTCCGCCTCGCCTGACCCCCGGGCTCGGACTCAACCTCGACCTCGGAAGACAGTCTCCGCCTCGCCCGACCCCAGGGCTCGGACTCAACCTCGACTCCGGAAGACGGTCTCCGCCTCGCCCGACCCCAAGGCTCGGACTCAACCTCGACCTCGGACGACGATCTCCGCCTGAGAGCACCTAGAGGGGGGGTGAATAGGTGATCCTGTAAAACTTGAAAACTTAAGCCACAAAAACTTGGTTAAGCGTTAGCACAGTAAATGCCAAGTGGCTAGTGAGAAGTCTCAACAAAACACAATAACCACAAGAAATCAATCACAGAGATGGCACGGTGGTTATCCCGTGGTTCGGCCAAGACCAACGCTTGCCTACTCCACGTTGTGGTGTCCCAACGGACGAGGGTTGCAATCAACCCCTCTCAAGCGGTCCAAAGACCCACTTGAATACCATGGTGTTTTGCTTGCTTTACTCAATCCCGTTTCTGAGGAATCTCCACAACTTGGAGCCTCTCGCCCTTACACTTGAAATTCACAAAGAAGCACAAAGCAAGGGAGGGATTAGCAACGCACTCAAGACAAGAAATCACAGCAACACCACGCACACAAGTCGCAACGAGAGCTCACAACACAACTCAATGAGTTCACCACTCAACTAGAGCTCTAATTGCTATCACAAAGAATCAAAGGCGCGGAATTGATGTCTTGGTGCTTAGGAATGTTGTAGGAATGCTTGGTGTACTCCTCCATGCGCCTAGGGGTCCCTTTTATAGCCCCAAGGCAGCTAGGAGCCGTTGAGAGCAATCTAGGAAGGCTGATCTTGCCTTCTGTCGACTGGCGCACCAGACAGTCCGGTGCACACCGGACACTGTCCGGTGCCCGATTTCCTTCCAAAAATGGCACAGTCGACCGTTGGCAGCCTGAGAGCCGTTGGCGCACCGGACATGTCCGGTGCACACCGGACAGTCCGGTGCCTTCTTCTAGCCGTTGGCTCGGCCACATGTCCCGCGCAGATTGCGCGGCCGACCGTTGGCCCGGCCGACCGTTGGCTCACCGGACAGTCCGGTGCACACCGGACAGTCCGGTGAATTATAGCCGTACGTCGCCGGTGAATTCCCGAGAGCGACGAGTTCGCCTGTGAACGGCCCACCGGACAGTCTGGTGCACCACCGGACAGTCCGGTGAATTATAGCCGTACACCGCCGTCGAAGTCCCGAGAGCAGCCTGTTCGCCAGAGCCAGCCTGGCGCACCGGACACTGTCCGGTGCCCCACCGGACAGTCCGGTGCTCCAGACTGAGCAAAGTCTGGGCTGCTCGAGCCAAGGCATTTTCAATTGGATTTTTCCTGTTTCCAGCACTTAGACACAATACACTAGTCCATAAAACAATGTACTAAGTCTGAGAAACATACCTTTATCCTTGATTTGTACTTCGTCCACCTTTTTACACTTAGGCACTTGTGTTGGACACTAATCACCAAAATACTTAGAAATGGCCCAAGGGCACATTTCCCTTTCAATCTCCCCCTTTTTGGTGATTTATGCCAACACAACATAAAGCAAGTAGAACAAGTACAAAATCAATTCAACTAAGAACTCAAAATTGTTTTGATTCAAATTTGACATATATGGATCACTCTATGCCACCACTTGGTTTGTTTTTGCAAATCAAACTCAAATTCCTATCTCTAAGTCAAACCCACTTGTAGAGACATAAAGAGAGTCATTCCAAGAGAAATTGATTCAAGATTTCAAAAACTCCCCTTTTTCCCATAATCAACACTTCTCCCCACAAGAAGCCAACTTTTGACAAGAGAGACAATAAAAGAGTTTTGACAAACCAAAAGCCAACTTTTGACAAGAGAGACAATAAAAGAGTTTTGACAAACCAAAAGCTCTATTCTACTATTTTCAAAATCTCTCAAGTGGTAGCTGATCCATTTATCGCTTTGGCCTTTATTTTCTCCCCCTTTGGCATCAAGCACCAAAACGGGATTAATCTTGGCCCCTTTAACCCCATTGCCTCACCAAAATCTTCAAATGAGAACACAAAGGCAATAAGAGGATAAAGATGAACTTGGAAAAGTTACTCTTTTCATCGGAGTGCAGTGGAAGTCTTGCATGGTCCAAGTCCACCTTTTCCCTTTCAATCCTCCTTTGAGACTAATACAAACTCAAGCACATGGTTAGTTTTCAAAGGGTCAAGTTGTAGCACAGCTCCCCCTTAATATGTGCATCACTTGCAAAAAGGACTTGTGAGGTCCAGGGAGTGTTTGTACAACTTGAGCACCATAGTAAGCAACAAAATGCATAAGGAACATGATCAAAGGCATAAACACATGTATGCTATAAATCAATCCAAGTTCCGCGAATCTAGTATATTTAGCTCACTACGCAGCCTGGAAAAGGTCTTTTCATCTAAAGGCTTAGTGAAGATATCAGCTAGCTGGTTCTCGGTGCTAACATGAAACACTTCGATATCTCCCTTTTGCTGGTGGTCCCTCAAAAAGTGATGCCGGATGTCAATGTGCTTTGTGCGGCTGTGCTCAACAGAATTTTCCGCTATTCGGATAGCACTCTCATTGTCACATAGGAGTGGGACGTTGCTCAGATTGTAGCCAAAGTCCCGGAGGGTTTGCCTCATCCAAAGTAGTTGCGCGCAACATTGTCCTGCGGCAACATACTCGGCCTCAGCGGTGGATAGGGCAACGGAAGTTTGTTTCTTAGAGTTCCACGACACCAGGGACCTTCCTAAGAATTGGCACGTCCCCGATGTACTCTTCCTATCGACCTTACATCCAGCATAGTCGGAATCTGAATATCCAATCAAGTCAAAGTTAGACCCCTTTGGATACCAGATCCCGAAGCAAGGCGTAGCGACTAAATATCTGAGAATTCGCTTCACAGCCACTAAGTGACACTCCTTAGGATCGGATTGAAATCTAGCACACATGCATACGCTAAGCATAATAACTGGTCTACTAGCACATAAATAAAGCAAAGAACCTATCATGGACCGGTATGCTTTTTGATCAACGGACTTACCACCTTTGTTGAGGTCGGTGTGTCCGTCGGTTCCCATCGGCGTCTTTGCGGGCTTGGCGTCCTTTATCCCAAACCGCTTGAGCAAATCTTGCGTGTACTTCGTTTGGGAGATGAAGGTGCCGTCCTTGAGTTGCTTCACTTGGAACCCAAGGAAGTAGTTCAACTCGCCCATCATCGACATCTCGAATTTCTGCGTCATCACCCTGCTAAACTCTTCACAAGACTTTTGGTTAGTAGAACCAAATATTATGTCATCGACATAAATTTGGCACACAAAAAGATCACCATCGCAAGTCTTAGTGAAAAGAGTTGGATCGGCTTTCCCAACCTTGAAAGCATTAGCAATTAAAAAGTCTCTAAGGCATTCATACCATGCTCTTGGGGCTTGCTTAAGTCCATAGAGCGCCTTAGAGAGCTTACACACGTGGTCGGGGTACCGTTCATCCTCGAAGTCAGGGGGTTGCTCCACGTACACCTCCTCCTTGATCGGCCCGTTGAGGAAAGCGCTCTTCACATCCATTTGGTACAACCTGAAAGAATGGTGAGCAGCATATGCTAGCAAAATACGAATTGATTCTAGCCAAGCCACAGGAGTGAACGTCTCCTCAAAGTCCAAACCTATGACTTGGGCATAACCTTTTGCCACAAGTCGAGCCTTGTTCCTTGTCACCACCCCGTGCTCGTCCTGTTTGTTGCGGAACACCCACTTGGTTCCCACAACATTTTGCTTGGGACGAGGCACCAGTGTCCAAACTTCATTGCGCTTGAAGTTGTTGAGTTCCTCCTGCATGGCCAACACCCAGTCCGGATCTAGCAAGGCCTCTTCTACCCTGAAAGGCTCAATAGAAGAGACAAAGGAGTAATGCTCACAAAAATTAACTAATCTTGAACGAGTAGTTACTCCCTTGCTAATATCACCCAATATTTGGTCGACAGGATGATCCCTTTGAATCGTCGCTCGAACTTGGGTTGGAGGTGCCTGAGGTGCTTCTTCCTCCTCAACTTGAACATCCTGTGCTCCCCCTTGATCATACGCCTCCACTTGAGGTACCTGTTCGTCATCTTGGGTTGGGGGATGCACCATAGTTGAGGAAGACGGTTGATCTTGCTCCAATTGTTCCTGAGGCCGTACATCTCCAATCGCCATGGTGCGTATCGCGGCCGTTGGAACGTCTTCTTCATCTACATCATCAAGATCAACAACTTGCTCTCTTGGAGAGCCATTAGCCTCATCAAATACAACGTCGCTAGAGACTTCAACCAAACCCGATGATTTGTTGAAGACCCTATACGCCTTTGTATTTGAATCATAACCTAATAAAAACCCTTCTACAGCTTTGGGAGCAAATTTAGAGGTTCTACCTTTCTTCACAAGAATGTAGCATTTACTCCCAAATACACGAAAGTACGATACATTGGGTTTGTTACCAGTTAGCAGCTCGTATGAGGTCTTCTTGAGGAGGCGATGAAGATAGACCCTGTTGATGGCGTGGCAAGCCGTGTTCACGGCTTCCGACCAAAAACACTCAGGGGTCTTGAACTCTCCAAGCATAGTCCTCGCCATATCAATGGGCGTCCTGTTCTTCCTCTCTACCACACCATTTTGCTGAGGTGTGTAGGGAGCGGAGAACTCGTGCTTGATTCCCTCCTCCTCAAGGAACTCCTCCACTTGAAGATTCTTGAATTCGGACCCGTTGTCGCTTCTTATCTTCTTCACCTTGAGCTCAAACTCATTTTGAGCTCTCCTTAGGAAGCGCTTGAGGGTCCCTTGGGTTTCAGACTTATCCTGCAAAAAGAACACCCAAGTGAAGCGGGAAAAGTCATCAACAATAACTAGACCATACTTACTTCCTCCTATGCTCAGATAGGCGACGGGTCCGAAGAGGTCCATATACAGCAGCTCCAGAGGTCTTGAAGTGGTCATCACATTCTTGCTGTGATGTGCTCCTCCCACTTGTTTACCTGCTTGACAAGCTGCACAAGGTCTATCTTTTTCGAATTGCATGTTAGTCAAACCTATCACGTGTTCTCCCTTTAGAAGCTTGTGAAGGTTCTTCATCCCCACATGTGCTAAGCGGTGATGCCACAACCAGCCCATGCTAGTCTTAGCAATTAAGCATGCATCTAGACCGGCTTCCTCTTTTGCAAAATCAACTAAATAAAGTTTGCCGTCTAGTACACCCTTAAAAGCTAGTGAACCATCACATCTTCTAAAGACAGACACATCTACATTTGTAAATAGACAATTATATCCCATTTTGCATAATTGACTAACAGATAGCAAATTATATCTAAGCGACTCAACTAAAAACACATTAGAAATAGAGTGCTCAGATGAAATAGCAATTTTACCTAACCCTTTTACCTTGCCTTGGTTCCCATCACCGAATATAATTGAATCATGGGGATCCTCATTTTTGACGTAGGAGGTGAACATCTTCTTCTCCCCCGTCATATGGTTTGTGCATCCGCTGTCGATAATCCAGCTTGAGCCCCCGGATGCATAAACCTGCAAGGCAAATTTAGGCTTGGGTCTTAGGTACCCAACTCTTGTTGGGTCCTACAAGGTTAGTCACAATTTCCTTAGGGACCCAAATGCAAGTTTTATCACCCTTGCATTTTGCCCCTAATTTCCTAGCAACTATCTTCCTATCCTTTCTACAAATAGCAAAGGAAGCATTTAAAGCATGATAAATTGTAGAGGGACCATTCATAATTTTTCTAGGAACATGAACAATATTCTTTCTAGGCACATGATGAATATTTTTCCTAGGCATATCTCTACCATGCATATAGGAAGAACTGGAAGCATACATAGCATAAGAATCATAGGCATGTGAATCAAAAGCATTACAACTCCTATGAGACTGTCTTCTATCATTGTACATAAAAGCATGGTTCTTTTTAGTACTACTTGCCATAGGGGCCTTCCCTTTCTCTTTGGCGGAGATGGGAGCCTTATGGCTTGTTAAGTTCTTGGCTTCCCTCTTGAAGCCAAGCCCATCCTTAAATGAGAGGTGTCTACCAATCGTGTAGGCATCCCTAGCAAATTTTAGTTTATCAAAATCACTTTTGCTAGCCTTAAGTTGGGCATTAAGACTAGCCATTTCATCATTTAACTTTGCAATAGAAGCTATGTGTTCACTACAAGCATCAATATCAAAATCTTTACATCTATTGCAAATAACAACATTTTCTACACAAGTTGTTGATTTACTAGCTATTTCTAACTTAGCATTCAAATCATCATTAATGCTCCTTAAGCTAGAAATTGTCTCATGGCAAGAAGATAATTCACAAGAAAGCATTTCATTTCTTTTAACTTCTAAAGCATGAGATTTTTGTGCTTCTACAAATTTGTCATGTTCTTCATACAACAAATCTTCTTGTTTTTCTAAAAGCCTATTCTTATCATTCAAGGCATCAATCAATTCATTAATTTTATCTACCTTGGTTCTATCTAGGCCCTTAAATAAACATGAATAATCTATTTCATCCTCATCACTAGATTCGTCCTCACTTGAAGAAGCATAAGTAGAGTCTCGAGTACATACCTTCTTCTCCCTTGCCATAAGGCATGTGTGACGCTCGTTGGGGAAGAGGGATGACTTGTTGAAGGTGGTGGCGGCGAGTCCTTCATTGTCGGAGTCGGAGGAGGAGCAATCCGAATCCCACTCCTTTCCTAGATGTACCTCGCCCTTGGCCTTCTTGTAATTTTTCTTCTTTTCCCTCTTGCTCCCGTGTTCCTGGTCACTTTCATTATCGGGACAGTTAGCAATAAAATGACCAATCTTACCGCATTTGAAGCATGAGCGCTTCCCCTTGGCTTTGGTCTTGCTTGGCTGTCCCTTGCGACCCTTAAGCGCCGTCTTGAAGCGCTTGATGATGAGGGCCATTTCTTCATCGTTTAGCCCTGCCGCCTCAACTTGTGCTACCTTGCTAGGTAACGCCTCCTTGCTCCTTGTTGCCTTGAGAGCAATGGATTGAGGCTCATGGATTGGACCATTCAACACGTCGTCCACGTACCTCGCCTCCTTGATCATCATTCGCCCGCTTACGAATTTTCCAAGGACTTCTTCGGGCGACATTTTGGTGTACCTGGGATTCTCACGAATATTATTCACCAAATGAGGATCAAGAACGGTAAAGGACCTTAGCATCAGTCGGACGACGTCATGGTCCGTCCATCACGTGCTTCTGTAGCTCCTTATTTTGTTGATAAGGGTCTTGAGCCGGTTGTATGTCTGGGTTGGCTCCTCGCCCCTTATCATCGCGAATCGTCCAAGCTCTCCCTCCACCAACTCCATCTTGGTGAGCAAGGTGACATCGTTCCCCTCATGAGAAATCTTGAGGGTGTCCCATATTTGCTTGGCGTTATCCAAGCCGCTCACTTTGTGGTATTCATCCCTGCACAATGAAGCTAGAAGAACAGTAGTAGCTTGTGCATTCTTATGAATTTGCTCATTAATGAACATGGGACTATCCGAACTATCAAAGTGCATTCCACTCTCTACAATCTCCCATATACTAGGATGGAGAGAGAACAAGTGACTACGCATTTTGTGACTCCAAAATCCGTAGTCCTCTCCATCAAAATGAGGAGGTTTACCAAGTGGAATAGATAATAAATGAGCATTTGTACTTTGAGGAATACGAGAGTAATCAAAAGAAAAGTTCGAATTGACCGGTTTCCTTCTCTCGTAGTCGTTGTGGTCGTCGTCCTTTTGGGAAGAAGTAGACTCATCGCTGTTGTCGTAGTAGACGATCTCCTTGATGCGCCTCGTCTTCTTCTTCTTCCCATCTTTCCGTCTATGGCCCGAGCCCGAGTCGGTAGGCTTGTCATCCTTCGGCTCGTTGACGAAAGATTCCTTCTCTTTATCGTTGATCACGATACCCTTCCCCTTAGGATCCATCTCTTCGGGCGATTAGTCCCTTGTGAAGAGAACGGCTCCGATACCAATTGAGAGCACCTAGAGGGGGGGTGAATAGGTGATCCTGTAAAACTTGAAAACTTAAGCCACAAAAACTTGGTTAAGCGTTAGCACAGTAAATGCCAAGTGGCTAGTGAGAAGTCTCAACAAAACACAATAACCACAAGAAATCAATCACAGAGATGGCACGGTGGTTATCCCGTGGTTCGGCCAAGACCAACGCTTGCCTACTCCACGTTGTGGCGTCCCAACGGACGAGGGTTGCAATCAACCCCTCTCAAGCGGTCCAAAGACCCACTTGAATACCATGGTGTTTTGCTTGCTTTACTCAATCCCGTTTGCGAGGAATCTCCACAACTTGGAGCCTCTCGCCCTTACACTTGAAATTCACAAAGAAGCACGGAGCAAGGGAGGGATTAGCAACGCACTCAAGACAAGAAATCACAGCAACACCACGCACACAAGTCGCAACGAGAGCTCACAACACAACTCAATGAGTTCACCACTCAACTAGAGCTCTAATTGCTATCACAAAGAATCAAAGGCGCGGAATTGATGTCTTGGTGCTTAGGAATGTTGTAGGAATGCTTGGTGTACTCCTCCATGCGCCTAGGGGTCCCTTTTATAGCCCCAAGGCAGCTAGGAGCCGTTGAGAGCAATCTAGGAAGGCTGATCTTGCCTTCTGTCGACTGGCGCACCGGACAGTCCGGTGCACACCGGACACTGTCCGGTGCCCGATTTCCTTCCAAAAATGGCACAGTCGACCGTTGGCAGCCTGAGAGCCGTTGGCGCACCGGACATGTCCGGTGCACACCGGACAGTCCCGTGCCTTCTTCTAGCCGTTGGCTCGGCCACGTGTCCCACGCAGATTGCACGGCCGACCGTTGGCCCGGCCGACCATTGGCTCACCGGACAGTCCGGTGCACACCGGACAGTCCGGTGAATTATAGTCGTACGTCGCCGGTGAATTCCCGAGAGCGACGAGTTCGCCTGTGAACGGCCCACCGGACAGTCCGGTGCACCACCGGACAGTCCGGTGAATTATAGCCGTACACCGCCGTCGAAGTCCCGAGAGCAGCCTGTTCGCCAGAGCCAGCCTGGCGCACCGGACACTGTCCGGTGCACCACCGGACAGTCCGGTGCTCCAGACTGAGCAAAGTCTGGGCTGCTCGAGCCAAGACATTTTCAATTGGATTTTTCCTGTTTCCAGCACTTAGACACAATACATTAGTCCATAAAACAATGTACTAAGTCTGAGAAACATACCTTTATCCTTGATTTGTACTTCGTCCACCTTTTTACACTTAGGCACTTGTGTTGGACACTAAATCACCAAAATACTTAGAAATGGCCCAAGGGCACATTTCCCTTTCACCGCCTCGCCCGACCCCCGGGCTCGGACTCAGCCTCGACCTTGGAGGAGTCACCGCCTCGCCCGAACTTGGGCTCGGACTGACCACGTCGCAGTGGGTACATCATTACCCTACCCCTAGCTAGCTTAGGCTACGGGGAACAAGACCGGCGTCCCATCTGGCTCGCCCCGGTAAAACAAGTAATGATGGCACCCCGCATGCTCCATGACGACGGCGGTTCTCAGCCCCTTACGAAAGCAAGGGGACGTCAACAAGGACCCGACAGCTCCGACAGCTGTGCTTCTACAGGACTCAAGCGCTCCTCCGACGGCCACGACGCCACACGAACAGGGTTCCAACACCTCTCCGACAGCCACGTCGGCATGTACATAGGGCTCTGGCTCCTCTCTGCTAGACACGTTAGCACACTGCTACACCCTCCATTGTACACCTGCACCCTCTCCTTACGTCTATAAAAGGAAGGTCCAGGGCCCTCGTACGAGAAGGTGGCCGCGCGGGAGGACGGGCTGACGCACATGCTCTCTCTCTCTCTCCCTCGCGAACGCTTGTAACCCCCTACTGCAAGCGCATCCGCCCTGGGCGCAGGACAACACGAGGACACGGTTTCCCCTCACTGTTTCCCCCCTTGTGCTCCGTCTCGCGCCGACCCATCTGGGCTGGGACACGTAGCGACAATTTACTCGTCGGTCCAGGGACCCCCCAGGGTCGAAACGCCGACAGTTGGCGCGCCAGGTAGGGGCCTGCTGCGTGTTGACAAACAGCATCCCATCAAGCTCCAGATGGGTAGTCTCCAACAACCTCTCCAGCCCGGGACGATGCTCCGTTTTGGGAGTCTTGAGTTCATGTCCCTCGACGGCAGCTACGACATGATACTCCTTCCTCCGCCGAGCGGCAACGACGATGGCGGCCGTTAGCCCGCCCGCCGGCGGCGGAATCGACGACGTCTTCCTCGCGTGACGGAAGAACAACATCCGGGTCTGTCCCGTCACCTTCCCCACCGACGGAGGAGGAGACGGGGCAACCATGGCCAAGCAGGAGGCGGCACCTCGTTGGCTGTCGAGCGAGTCGACGGCGCCGGCACCCCAGCGAGGGACACGTCGGGCGTTGACCTCGCGTCTGAGACGAAGACGAGCGTCGTTTCCCCGCAACACGCCAACCGTAAGCAGACGGACGACGCCAGCACGCTCGCGAAGGACTTGCTGGGCGTTAGCCTCGTACCTGAGATAACGGTGCAGTCCGTCCCCGACACGACTTCGTCATCATCCGTCGATCAAGAGGTACCGTCCGTTTTCCATCCTGTGCCTTTTAGATTCAGCTTCGACCCACCAAGCAACCCCACTTCGGTGGACGCTTTCATAAAGGCATACCCAAACCCTCCGGGGTACCATATGTGGTCATCCTGGGACAGACTGACGGTTGTCTCAACCTACGGGTCCCCGGGTTCCGAGGGAGATGACAAGCCCGACTCTGGTTGGAATTTCTCTAGGCTCGGTAACCCCAGTGCCATGCGGGACTTCATGACCGCATGGGACTACTGCCTCTCCGATTGCTCCGATGGTAGCCACAGCCTTGGCGACGAGGACTGCGGCCCAAGTCGCGAATGTTTCCACGTCGGTCTAGGGGGGTCCCGACGAAGGCAACCATCTTGGTATGCCGGAGGACGGCGATCCCCCTAGGCCTACGCCTCGCGTTGACATCCTTCGGGAGCTAGCTGTGGTCCCAATCCCTGCGGGGGGTCAGGACGCACAGCTCGAGCAAATCCGTGAGATGCAGGCCAGGCTCGACGAGGAAGCAGGACAACTTGTGCAGCTCCAGCAGAATATCGGGCAGGAGTGGGCAGGCCGAGCACCGGCCGGAGAAGCGCGTCATCTGGCCCAGGATGTTCAGCACCGCATCACCGACGATGCCATGGCGAGGCTGCCCCCGGCTTCTAGTGGGGTCGGCCAGAACTGTAATACCCAATTTGTAGATATAAAATAAAAGGATAAAAGTTATTTTCCTTTATCTATATATGTGTGTTATATCTACTGACTATCACAAGGGAACACCTCATTTAAAAACAAAGGATTAATAAAAGCCATTAAATTATGCATCATGTTGGGGTTTAATTGCTTGTGCATTTAATAATAAAGAAAATATTAATAAGGATTACATTAATGATGTGAATTGAGGATTAAAACCTAATTCAAATCTTAGAGTTTTGGAAATAAGAAAAGAGAAGGGATATAAAACAAAAATATAAATAAAATATATATAAATAAATATATTCAGAATTAATATCTCTAATTTCACAAAAATAAGTTGAAGTGATAAGCCATATAAGTTTGAATTTAAAGTTTGAATTCAAATTGGATTTGAAAATGAAGAAAAGAAAACAGAAAAATAAAAAGGGAAAAAGAAAAAGCTTACCTGGGCCTGGTTTCCCCTTTCCGGCCCATCTGCTGTTCTCACCTGCGCGGCCCACTCACTCCGATGCCTGGCGCCGACATGTGGGGACGCCTGGTCAGCTGGGTTGCTCGCGTCGCGTGGGACTCGGTCTCGCTGCACTCGGGGACCCGCTGGTCAGCTCCTCGGCACGCGCCTGGGGGACGTCTGTCTCACCGGCTTGTGGTCCCGCCCTGTCAGGACTATCTTCCTCACCAAACCGAACACCGCGATGTTGTCGCGCGCCTGCCGACCTTGGTTGTTGTTTCCTTCCCGGAATTTTCGCGCCTCTCAAGAGTATAAAGCCAGGGTCTCGGTTCCACTCTACCCTCCATCCGACCCGGGGACATCTACGGCGGGCTGTGGATGGTGGCGCTGTGGAAGGTCCCGCCGCGGGGGGGAAAATGGTGCCGCCGTCGTTGGCCAAGCGATTTGTCATCTCCCAGGCCTCAAGAACCGACCGGAACTTTTCCTTGGGTCGCCTGGAACTTGCTCGTGCCCTCAATCAGCGAAATCAGTGGCGGGGGAGCCCGGGATTGCTCGCCGTCGCTCCATGGCCGCCGCGGGCCGCTGTCTGCCGTGGACACTCGTCGTTGGGTCGTCTCCCGCTCTGGTAAGTCCTCCATTGGATTCGTGGAACCCATGGCATCGCGCAGCTTAGTCCGATTAGGTTTTTAGGCCCTATGTTGACCGACCGCATGTGCGCCGGTGAGCTCCACCACCGTGGAGCTTCCTGTGCGCCGTGTCCGGCAGCGTGGGGGGAAGACAGCCGTTGGGCCGTCCGATCCTAGCCAACGGTGAAGATTAGAAGCGCGATAACGATTCATCCGCGGCTGTTAGATCTCGATCGAACGGATCCAAGGCGATCGCGCGTATTTAAAATGTAAACCGTGGATCTCCGATCCAACGGCTAGGGTTGCGTACCGCTTCGGTCTATACATAATCTAATCTGCACCGCTCGTGCTGGATCGGACGGATCTAGTTTGATCATACCCCTTCGCCGTGGATGTTTTATAAAAGAGCCCCTCGGGTTCTGTTGAATCAACCCGCCATCCCTTGTCGCTGTGCACTGAGCCTTGGGATATTTGCGCAGAAGCCCCTGCGGTTCCTGAATTTTGGGGCCCAGTCCAGAACTCGTTTAAATTGAATAAATGAATTAGAAATTAGATTTTTAATACAAAAATAATTGCTAGAACTTAGATAATTCATAGAAAATTCATTTTAACTCCAAATTGAACCATTCCAGTTTCTAAAATTTTGTAATAATATTCTTCATCATTTTGTGCCTCTGTTTTGGCATGAAAGGATCATTTAAATTTATCTAATACTTAATCTTGTATTAAACACATAAAACATTAGAAAATCCATAACTTAAAATCTATAACTCCAAAATTAATGATTCCTGTTCCTAGAATCTTATTTTAATGTGTAGATTATTATTATGTATTTTGTATACATGTTTGGTGTAATGTTAATTTTTGCCTATACCATGTTTGTTTGAATTGCTACGACTAGCAGTGAGGTCACGTGTCACCTGAAGATCATCCTGGTACCTGGATCTCAAGGCCCAGGCAAGTTGTGCCCTTGATCACTTCTTTTCACCTACTCATGTTCTAATTAATCATAATGATCTGCATAGGTTAATTTTGATGGGACCCAATAGGTTACCCTAGTTTGTCTATCTTTATACCTTGTTTACCACTGAACTTTCTGGGTAGTACTTGCTAGTGCTATATGTGGTTTTGGGTATGGAGATACACCATTCATGATTATACTTTTGTTATCAGTTGTTATTTATGATTCATGTTGAGATCATTATGTTAATTGGAACATGGAGAACCACCCGGGAAAACAGTGCTACCATGAGGGTGGAATGGGACGCCCTTGGCTGATTAATTAGGAAAGCTAGTGGAAGACTACCTTACCCGAAAGGGGCAAGGGCAGTAGGGGAGAGGTCAGTGTAGGGAGGCCCTCGGGAGGATTTTGCTGCGATGGCGGTCCTGCAAGGGATTCCTGCACTGGATCTTCCTATAAACTGTAGCGGGTTTTCGGAAGCTAGTGGAACTTTGTAAAGGCCTCGTAGTGGATCCCTAGCCATTCACCTCGGAAGTGTCTAAGGGCTTTGCAAACCCTGGCGACATGGGATACACGACTTGTGGGTAAAGATGCGCAACCTCTGCAGAGTGTAAAACTGGTATACTAGCCGTGCTCACGGTCATGAGCAGCTCGGACCCTCACATGATTAAATTATGGAACTAAATTCAATTTGTCATATGCATTGCATTGCAGGTGATGTTGATACTTTTGTTCTATTACTTAATTGGGTTTGGTATTTACTTATACTTAGTAACTGCTAATAAAATTTTGACCAACTTTAAAAGCAATGCTCAGCTCTAACCATCTTCTTTGGTAAGCCTTACACTTTATGAGCTCCCACCTTTGGTGAGTTCATGCACATTATTCCCCACAACTTGTTGAGCGATGAACGTATGTGAGCTCACTCTTGCTGTCTCACATACACCACAGGTCAAGGCCAGGTACTGCAGGATGATGCTCATGGAGGATGCTGCGATGAGTTCGTGAGAGGTCTAGGTCGTCGTCTCCCAGTCAACTTTGGGTTGCTGGACCGTTGTCTCCTTATAATGTAATTATTTATTTTGTATAGAACTCCTGTTATATATAAAGATGTGACATTCGATCCTGTGCCACTTTACATCATATGTTTGAGACTTGGTCCCAGCATACCTGGTGTTTATGTTAACCCCGGGTTTTGGACCCCTAAAATCCGGGTGTTACAGAAGTGGTATCAGAGGAATGTTGACTGTAGGACGAAGCCTAGGTAGAACTGAACAACCAATACTTGCTTACCTTTGCTACTCTAATTCTTTTCTAAACTCATCTTAATCTTTTTCTCATCTATTTCCGCTTTACTCTGATTATTCTTACCTTTTCCTTCTAAAAACAAACTTGGATTTCACACTTTGGAATCCTGTGCCTAGAGTGACTTTTAGGAATAGGAGACCTAATCCTAGGAACAAAAAAACAAAACTATTTTTATAAGTGTCTATATATTTGAATGTTTGTTCTTATGATATCTGTCTGATTTGGATCTTTGTTTGAGTGTGATGGGTTGTGGAGTAATGTCCACAATTACATCTGCATATATATCTAGGCATAAAGGATAGCATTTGTAAAGATAACTAGACAACCTGGATTATCCCCATTGGAACTTATCTAGCTTAAGAAATTTATCTTAATCCTAAAAGATCTCATTCTAACCAATTCCTCTCATCTTAAAAGGATTCTCCCTTATCTTAATAGATTCATCTCATCTTAAAAGATACTCATCCTATCTTGAAAAGATTTTATCTCATCCTAATAGATCTAACTGACCTCAAAAGATTCTATCTTATCTTTATGGATCCATCTTATCCTAATAGGCATACTTATCCATCCTAGTTTATCAACCATGATCTAATGCAAGTTAATTAGACCTTATCTAGTCAAACTAGTCATACCAAACTAATCTAGATCCCATCTAACCTAATATGATCCAATCTAAAGTGAGATATTAACAAGTTAGTTCAGTTGGTGATATAGGTTAGACACTGTCTCTACAAATATATCTTGACTTAAATTAATGTCTTATACCAACTCATCCTTGAACAATGGCCTACCTATATCATATAATCCATCCTATCTTAAAGATTCTATCATATCCTAATAATATTTATCCTACCCTGGTAGATCTAGCTAATCTTAACTAGTTTAATCTAGTCATACCAACCTAATCTGGACTCTATCTAATCCAATATGATCTAAGCCAGACTGAGTTACTTAATGCAGATACAAAGAATAAGGCCATACACAACAACTCGACCTATATAACAAGTTACATAACTTACCCAATCAATAGAGTCTTAATAGATTGCATAATCTATCAACCACCACCTGACATCAAACCAGATTTTGACCTACATCATGTAGTCTATCTCATCCATACCTATATTAACCATATTCCCCAGCCAATAATATACACTAACTCCTAATCAATGAGACAAGACCGGAGAACATGATCAACTTCATCAAGGGAGGATGAGCACCAACTCAAGTCTTCAAGGATCAAAGGAGGTCACCAAGATGAGTCAAGATCCACAATCTTGGATGGAGTTTTTCTTATTCTACTCTTTCTTACCCAAACCTATATATGCCCTAAAGACATCTTCTATCCTACATAATAAAGTGGACATACACATAATACCCATGCTCTCCTATCACTTACTAATAATACAAAGAGAGACCCTTGATTTAGAAATTAAAAGCTAATTTGCAAACCAATCCTTTTGTATTTCCTTTTCTTACAAATCTCGAGGACGAGATTATTTTTAAGGGGGGTAGGATTTGTAATACCCAATTTGTAGATATAAAATAAAAGGATAAAAGTTATTTTCCTTTATCTATATATGTGTGTTATATCTACTGACTATCACAAGGGAACACCTCATTTAAAAACAAAGGATTAATAAAAGCCATTAAATTATGCATCATGTTGGGGTTTAATTGCTTGTGCATTTAATAATAAAGAAAATATTAATAAGGATTACATTAATGATGTGAATTGAGGATTAAAACCTAATTCAAATCTTAGAGTTTTGGAAATAAGAAAAGAGAAGGGATATAAAACAAAAATATAAATAAAATATATATAAATAAATATATTCAGAATTAATATCTCTAATTTCACAAAAATAAGTTGAAGTGATAAGCCATATAAGTTTGAATTTAAAGTTTGAATTCAAATTGGATTTGAAAATGAAGAAAAGAAAACAGAAAAATAAAAAGGGAAAAAGAAAAAGCTTACCTGGGCCTGGTTTCCCCTTTCCGGCCCATCTGCTGTTCTCACCTGCGCGGCCCACTCACTCCGATGCCTGGCGCCGACATGTGGGGACGCCTGGTCAGCTGGGTTGCTCGCGTCGCGTGGGACTCGGTCTCGCTGCACTCGGGGACCCGCTGGTCAGCTCCTCGGCACGCGCCTGGGGGACGTCTGTCTCACCGGCTTGTGGTCCCGCCCTGTCAGGACTATCTTCCTCACCAAACCGAACACCGCGATGTTGTCGCGCGCCTGCCGACCTTGGTTGTTGTTTCCTTCCCGGAATTTTCGCGCCTCTCAAGAGTATAAAGCCAGGGTCTCGGTTCCACTCTACCCTCCATCCGACCCGGGGACATCTACGGCGGGCTGTGGATGGTGGCGCTGTGGAAGGTCCCGCCGCGGGGGGGAAAATGGTGCCGCCGTCGTTGGCCAAGCGATTTGTCATCTCCCAGGCCTCAAGAACCGACCGGAACTTTTCCTTGGGTCGCCTGGAACTTGCTCGTGCCCTCAATCAGCGAAATCAGTGGCGGGGGAGCCCGGGATTGCTCGCCGTCGCTCCATGGCCGCCGCGGGCCGCTGTCTGCCGTGGACACTCGTCGTTGGGTCGTCTCCCGCTCTGGTAAGTCCTCCATTGGATTCGTGGAACCCATGGCATCGCGCAGCTTAGTCCGATTAGGTTTTTAGGCCCTATGTTGACCGACCGCATGTGCGCCGGTGAGCTCCACCACCGTGGAGCTTCCTGTGCGCCGTGTCCGGCAGCGTGGGGGGAAGACAGCCGTTGGGCCGTCCGATCCTAGCCAACGGTGAAGATTAGAAGCGCGATAACGATTCATCCGCGGCTGTTAGATCTCGATCGAACGGATCCAAGGCGATCGCGCGTATTTAAAATGTAAACCGTGGATCTCCGATCCAACGGCTAGGGTTGCGTACCGCTTCGGTCTATACATAATCTAATCTGCACCGCTCGTGCTGGATCGGACGGATCTAGTTTGATCATACCCCTTCGCCGTGGATGTTTTATAAAAGAGCCCCTCGGGTTCTGTTGAATCAACCCGCCATCCCTTGTCGCTGTGCACTGAGCCTTGGGATATTTGCGCAGAAGCCCCTGCGGTTCCTGAATTTTGAGGCCCAGTCCAGAACTCGTTTAAATTGAATAAATGAATTAGAAATTAGATTTTTAATACAAAAATAATTGCTAGAACTTAGATAATTCATAGAAAATTCATTTTAACTCCAAATTGAACCATTCCAGTTTCTAAAATTTTGTAATAATATTCTTCATCATTTTGTGCCTCTGTTTTGGCATGAAAGGATCATTTAAATTTATCTAATACTTAATCTTGTATTAAACACATAAAACATTAGAAAATCCATAACTTAAAATCTATAACTCCAAAATTAATGATTCCTGTTCCTAGAATCTTATTTTAATGTGTAGATTATTATTATGTATTTTGTATACATGTTTGGTGTAATGTTAATTTTTGCCTATACCATGTTTGTTTGAATTGCTACGACTAGCAGTGAGGTCACGTGTCACCTGAAGATCATCCTGGTACCTGGATCTCAAGGCCCAGGCAAGTTGTGCCCTTGATCACTTCTTTTCACCTACTCATGTTCTAATTAATCATAATGATCTGCATAGGTTAATTTTGATGGGACCCAATAGGTTACCCTAGTTTGTCTATCTTTATACCTTGTTTACCACTGAACTTTCTGGGTAGTACTTGCTAGTGCTATATGTGGTTTTGGGTATGGAGATACACCATTCATGATTATACTTTTGTTATCAGTTGTTATTTATGATTCATGTTGAGATCATTATGTTAATTGGAACATGGAGAACCACCCGGGAAAACAGTGCTACCATGAGGGTGGAATGGGACGCCCTTGGCTGATTAATTAGGAAAGCTAGTGGAAGACTACCTTACCCGAAAGGGGCAAGGGCAGTAGGGGAGAGGTCAGTGTAGGGAGGCCCTCGGGAGGATTTTGCTGCGATGGCGGTCCTGCAAGGGATTCCTGCACTGGATCTTCCTATAAACTGTAGCGGGTTTTCGGAAGCTAGTGGAACTTTGTAAAGGCCTCGTAGTGGATCCCTAGCCATTCACCTCGGAAGTGTCTAAGGGCTTTGCAAACCCTGGCGACATGGGATACACGACTTGTGGGTAAAGATGCGCAACCTCTGCAGAGTGTAAAACTGGTATACTAGCCGTGCTCACGGTCATGAGCAGCTCGGACCCTCACATGATTAAATTATGGAACTAAATTCAATTTGTCATATGCATTGCATTGCAGGTGATGTTGATACTTTTGTTCTATTACTTAATTGGGTTTGGTATTTACTTATACTTAGTAACTGCTAATAAAATTTTGACCAACTTTAAAAGCAATGCTCAGCTCTAACCATCTTCTTTGGTAAGCCTTACACTTTATGAGCTCCCACCTTTGGTGAGTTCATGCACATTATTCCCCACAACTTGTTGAGCGATGAACGTATGTGAGCTCACTCTTGCTGTCTCACATACACCACAGGTCAAGGCCAGGTACTGCAGGATGATGCTCATGGAGGATGCTGCGATGAGTTCGTGAGAGGTCTAGGTCGTCGTCTCCCAGTCAACTTTGGGTTGCTGGACCGTTGTCTCCTTATAATGTAATTATTTATTTTGTATAGAACTCCTGTTATATATAAAGATGTGACATTCGATCCTGTGCCACTTTACATCATATGTTTGAGACTTGGTCCCAGCATACCTGGTGTTTATGTTAACCCCGGGTTTTGGACCCCTAAAATCCGGGTGTTACAAGAACCTGGCTGCAGCAGCAATACTACTCCGAGCAATGCCGGAACCATCCACCACCGAGGGGCGGCATATCTAGGGAGAGCTCAAGAATCTCCTAGAGGATGCCACGGTCTGACGGGCCGAAAGCTCTGCCTCCCGAAGGCAGGGGTACCTCCCGGAGCATTGCGCCGCGACTTCCCGTTTCGTGCGGGAAGCCTCGGTCCACACCGGGCGCATGCGGGACACAGCGCCTGCGGCCCCGAGACGCCTCAGCAACGAGCACCATCGCCGTGACCGTCGAGCCCACCTCGACGAGAAGGTGCGCCGAGGCTACCACCCCAGGCGTGGGGGACGCTACGACAACATGGAGGATCAGAGCCCCTCGCCCGAACCACCCGGTCCGCAAGCATTCAGCCGGGCCATACGACGGGCACCGTTCCCGACCCGGTTCGGAGCCTCGACTACCATCACTAAGTACTCGAGGGAGACAAGGCCGGAACTGTGGCTCACGGACTACCGGCTGGCCTGCCAGCTGGGTGGAACAAACGATGACAACCTCATCATCCGCAACCTCCCCCTGTTCCTCTCCAACGCCGCCCGAGCCTGGCTGGAGCATCTGCCTCCTGCGCAAATCTCCAACTGGGACGACCTGGTCAGAGCCTTCGCCGGTAACTTCCAGGGCACATATGTGCGCTCTGGGAACTCCTGGGATCTCCGAAGCTGCCGCCAGCAGCCGGGAGAATCCCTACGGGATTACATCCGGCGATTTTCGAAGCAGCGCACTGAGCTTCCCAACATCACCGACTCGGATGTCATCGGCACGTTCCTCGCCGGCACCACTTGCCGTGACCTGGTGAGCAAGCTGGGTCGCAAGACTCCCACCAGGGCGAGCGAGCTGATGGACATCGCCACCAAGTTCGCCTCTGGTCAGGAGGCAGTCGAGGCCATCTTCCGAAAGGACAAGCAGCCTCAGGGGCGCCAGTCGGAAGACGTCCCCGAGGCGTCCGCTCAGCGCGACACCAAGAAGAAGGGCAAGAAGAAGTCGCAAGCAAAATGCGACGCCACCGACGCAGACCTTGTCGCCGCCGCCGAGCACAAGAACCCTCGGAAGCCTCCCGGAGGCGCCAACCTATTCGACAAGATGCTCAAGGAGTCGTGCCCCTATCATTAGGGTCCCGTCAAGCACACCCTTGAGGAGTGTGTCATGCTTCGGCGCTACTTCCACAAGGCCGGGCCACCGGCGGAAGGTGGCAGGGCCCACGACAACGACAAGAAGGAGGGTCACAAGGCAGAGAAGTTCCCCGAGGTCCATGACTGCTTCATGATCTACAGTGGGCGGGTGGCGAACGTCTCGGCTCGGCACCGCAAGCAGGAGCGCCGGGAGGTCTGCTCGGTGAAGGTGGCGATGCCAGTCTACCTAGACTGGTCCGACAAGCCCATCACCTTCGACCAAGGCGACCACCCTGACCGCGTGCTGAGCTCGGGGAAGTACCCGCTCGTTGTTGATCCCGTCATCGGCAACGTCAGGCTTACCAAGGTCCTCATGGACGGAGGTAGCAGCCTCAACATCATCTACGCCGAAACCCTCGGGCTCCTGCAGATCGATCTGTCCTCGATCCGGGCCGGTGAGGCGCCCTTTCACGGGATCATTCCCGGGAAGCGCGTCCAGCCTCTTGGGCAGCTCGATCTGCCCGTCTGCTTCGGGACTCCCTCCAACTTTCGAAAGGAAACCCTCACGTTCAAGGTGGTCGGGTTCCAAGGAACCTACCACGCAGTGCTGGGGAGACAATGCTACGCCAAGTTCATGGCCGTCCCCAACTACACCTACCACAAGCTCAAGATGTCAGGCCCCAACGGGGTCATCACCATCGGCCCCACGTACCGACACGCGTACGAATGCGATGTGGAGTGCGTGGAGTACGCCGAGGCCCTCGCCGAATCTGAGGCCCTCATCGCCAACCTGGAAAGCCTCTCCAAGGAGGCACCAGATGCGAAGCGCCACGCCGGCAACTTCGAGCCAGCTGAGGCGGTTAAGTCCGTCCCTCTCGACCCTAGTAACGACGCCTCCAAGCAGATCCGGATTGGCTCCGAGCTCGACCCCAAACAGGAAGCAGTGCTCGTCGACTTTCTCCACGTGAACGCCGAGGTTTTTGCGTGGAGTCCCTCGGACATGCCTGGCATACCGAGGGATGTCGCCGAGCACTCGCTGGATATCCGAGCTGGAGCCTGACCTGTGAAGCAGCCCCTACGCCAATTCGACGAAGAAAAGTGCAGAGCCATAGGCGAGGAGATCCACAAGCTGATGGCTACAGGGTTCATCAAAGAGGTATTCCATCCCGAATGGCTAGCCAACCCTGTGCTTGTGAGAAAGAAAGGCGGGAAATGGCGGATGTGTGTAGACTACACTGGTCTAAACAAAGCATGTCCGAAAGTTCCCTACCCTCTGCCTCGCATCGATCAAATCGTGGATTCCACTGCTGGGTGCGAAACACTGTCGTTCCTCGATGCCTACTCAGGGTATCACCAAATCAGGATGAAAGAGTCCGACCAGCTCGCGACTTCTTTCATCACACCTTTTGGCATGTACTGCTACATCACTATGCTATTTGGTTTGAGGAATGCAGGCACGACATACCAAAGGTGCACGAACCACGTGTTCGGAGAGCACATTGGCCGAACGGTCGAGGCTTACGTCAATGACATCATAGTCAAGACGAGGAAAGCCTTTGACCTCCTCTCTGACCTTGAAATGACATTCAAGTGTCTCAAGGAGAAAGGCGTAAAACTCAATCCCGAGAAGTGTGTCTTCGGAGTCCCCCGAGGCATGCTCCTGGGGTTCATCGTCTCCGAGCGGGGCATCGAGGCCAACCCGAAGAAAATCACGACCATCACCAACATGGGGCCCATCAAGGACTTGAAAGGAGTACAGAGGGTCATGGGATGCCTTGCGGCTCTGAGCCGCTTCATCTCACGCCTTGGCGAAAGAGGCCTACCCCTGTACCGCCTCTTGAGGAAGACCGAGCACTTCACTTGGACCCCTGAGGCCAAGGAAGCCCTCGGGAACTTAAAGGCGCTCCTTACAAGCGCGCCCATCTTGGTGCCCCCCGCTGCCGGAGAAGCCCTCTTGATCTACGTCGCCGCTACCACTCAGGTGGTCAGCGCCGCGATCGTGGTCGAGAGACGAGAAGAAGGGCATGCATTGCTCGTCCAGAGGTCGGTCTACTTCATCAGTGAAGTACTGTCCGAGACCAAAATCCGCTACCCGCAAATCCAGAAGCTACTGTACACGGTGATTCTGACACGGCGAAAGTTGCGACATTACTTCGAGTCTCATCTGGTGACTGTGGTGTCATCCTTCCCCCTGGGAGAGATCATCCAGTGCCGAGAGGCCTCGGGTAGGATCGCAAAGTGGGCAGTGGAGATCATGGGCGAGACAATCTCGTTCACCCCTCGGAAGGCCATCAAGTCCCAAGTCTTGGCGGACTTCGTGGCAGAATGGGTCGACACCTAGCTTCTAGCAGCTCCGATCCAACCGGAACTCTGAACCATGTTTTTCGATGGGTCGCTGATGAAAATAGGAGCGGGCGCGGGCCTGCTCTTCATCTCACCCCTCGGGAAGCACCTCCGCTACGTACTGCGCCTCCATTTCCCGGCGTCCAACAACGTGGCCGAGTACGAGGCTCTGGTTAACGGGTTGCGCATCGCCATCGAGCAAGGGGTCCGGCGCCTCGACGCTCATGGCGACTCACAGCTTGTCACCGACTGATGCTAAGGGTTGCGCATCGCCATCGAGCAAGGGGTCCGGCGCCTCGACGCTCATGGCGGTGTACGACTCCCATTGTCGCGACCCGAAGATAGAAGCCTACTGCGACGAGGTTCGGCGCCTGGAGGACAAGTTCTACGGACTCGAGCTCAACCACGTCGCTCGACGATACAACGAGACTGCGGACGAGCTGGCTAAGATAGCCTCAGGGCGGACAACGGTTCCTCCGGACGTCTTCTCCTGAGACCTACATCAACCCTCCGTCAAGACCGACGAAACGCCCGAGCCCGAGGAGGCCTCGGCCCAGCCCGAGGCACCCTCGGCCCCCGAGGGTGAGGCACTGCGCGTCGAGGAAGAGCAGAATGGGGTCACGCCTAATCGAAACTGGCAGACCCCGTACCTGCAATATCTCCACCGAGGAGAGCTACCCCTCGACAGAGCCGAAGCTCGGCGACTGGCGCGGCGCGCCAAGTCATTCGTCTTGCTGGGTGACGGAAAGGAGCTCTACCACCGCAGCCCCTCAGGCATCCTCCAGCGATGCATATCCATCGCCGAAGGTCAGGAACTATTGCAAGAAATACACTCGGGGGCTTGCGGTCACCACGCAGCACCTCGGGCCCTCGTTGGAAACGCCTTCCGACAGGGTTTCTACTGGCCAACTGTGGTGGCCGACGCCACTAGGATTGTACGCACCTGCCAAGGGTGTCAATTCTACGCAAGGCAGACGCACCTGCCCGCTCAGGCCTTGCAAACAATACCCATCACCTGGTCGTTTGCTGTGTGGGGTTTGGACCTCGTCGGTCCCTTGCAGAAGGCACCCGGGGGCTACATGCACCTGTTGGTCGCCATCGACAAATTCTTCAAGTGGATTGAGGTCCGACCCCTAAACAGCATCAGGTCCAAACAGGCGGTGGCGTTCTTCACCAACATCATCCATCGCTTCGCGGTCCTGAACTCCATCATCACCGACAACGGCACCTAGTTCACTGGCAGAAAGTTCCTGGACTTCTGTGAGGACCACCACATCCGGGTGGACTGGGCCGCCGTAGCTCACCCCATGACGAATGGGCAGGTAGAGCGTGCCAACGGCATGATTCTGCAAGGACTCAAGCCGAGGATCTACAACGACCTCAACAAGTTCGGCAGGCGATGGATGAAGGAACTCCCCTCGGTGGTCTGGAGTCTGAGGACGACGCCAAGCCGAGCCACGGGCTTCACGCCGTTCTTTCTAGTCTATGGGGTCGAGGCCATCTGGCCCACAGACTTAGAATACGGTTCCCCGAGGATGAGGGCGTACGACGACCGAAGCAACCGGACCAACCGAGAAGACTCACTAGACCAGCTGGAAGAGGCTCGGGACATGGCCTTACTACACTCAGCAAGGTATCAGCAGTCTCTGCGACGCTACCACGCCCGAGGGGTTCGGTCCCGAGACCTCCAGGTGGGCGACTTGGTGCTTCGACTACGACAAGACGCCCGAGGGCGCCACAAGCTCACGCCTCCCTGGGAAGGGCCGTTCATCATCGCCAAGATCTTGAAGCCCGGAACATACAAGCTGGCCAACAGTCAAGGCGAGGTCTACAGCAACGCTTGGAACATCCGACAGCTACGTCGCTTCTACCCTTAAGATGTTTTCAAGTCGTTCATATACCTCGTTTACGTACACAAGTAAAGTCCAACCATCAAGGAAGGGTCAGCCTTGCCTCGGCAAAGCTCGACCCTCCCTCGGGGGCTAGAAGGGGAGAACCCCCTCTGCGTCAAAATTTTCCTCGGAAAAAGTCTTTCTGCCAGAACATCTTTTGTGCTTTTCGACTACTTCGATAGTGGAATCCTGAAAATGACGGAGTACACGAAGCGGCAAGGCCAACCGAGCCGAGGGACTCCTACGCCTCCAGGATACGGATACCTCACTCATCACCTTCTGTGATAAGTAACTCACGCTCGGATAAGCGATTCCACTGTCCGAACAAGTCTTAGCGCTCGAAAACTTTTCTGCCGAAATGATTTTTCGTGCCTTCTCGACTATATTGATAACGGAATCCAACGGACGAGTAAGAGTACACGTAAGCGGCAAGGCCGACCGAGCCGAGGGACTCCTACGCCTCCGGGATACGGATACCTCACTCATCACCTTCCGTGAAAAGTAACTCTCGCTCGGATAAACAATTCTGTTACCGACGAACAAGTCCTGATACTCGAAACAAGGGGAAAAGAAACGCAGCTTTACAACACGATGACAACATGTTTGGGCCTCGGCGGCCGCAAAAAACACACGCATACTACAGACAAACTGATCCTGCAGGATCAGGCATCAGTAGGGGGAGCAGCAGCACCCCCAGCATCGACTCCACCTTCGGCGGAATCCGGCCCGGCCTCGGACGGCTACACGATCGAAGGATCTCCACCTCGAAGGAAGATGTCAGCATCACGCCCGAGCCATCGCCACCAGGGTCTCCTCCGAGAACCCGGCCCAAGCAGACGGCCGAACTAGCCACTCCATAGCCTCAGCTAACTGTCCCCCGAGGACACCGGCTTGGCTCATGGCCTCGGCAACTCGACTCCAGGGTTGGTCCCGCCAGTGGACAACCTGGCCAGGTTCCAGCCACCGCTGCTCCACCTCCTCGGCCTGGGAAGTCCCCTACTCCTGGGCCGACGAAGTTTCTTCTCCAGCCGACTCCGCCTCTGTCCATGCTGACACCGCTGCCTCCGGCTCCGGCTCATCGCAGAGCGGCTGAGGGTTTCTTTAACTGAGCAAGAGAAGCCTCGGGCGGCAAGGCCGACTGAGCCGAGGGACTCCTACGCCTCCGGGATACGGATACCTCACTCGTCACCTTCCGCACAGGGCAACTCACATTTGGTCAAGCGGTTCAGCTAGCCGACAGGCGAGACCTGGTGCCCGAAATGGGGAAGAAACACGACAAGTACACAGATGTTCAGGCCCCGACAGCCGCAATGAACATACGCCGGCACTCAAAATGCCATTACAAACGGAACTCCGGTTCCGTTCCCGCGGGTACGAACAACCTCCAGACCAGGAGGCCCACGGGACGACGAACTCCAAGCGGCTCACCGGCAACCGCTCCAGCAGCAGCGACAACGACCTCCGTCTCGGGCGGCTAGACAGCTGCAGCAACGGCTTCAGGGCAAACGCTGCAGCGGAAAAGCCTTCGCCCACGAAGGACGAGAACCAGCCATTCAAGCCAAAGAGACGGAGGTCCGGGGTACAGGCGACGCTGGCGGTCTCGACGGCAGAGACAACCTCCTCCGGCTGCCACCACCTCAGCGCCGACGGCCACCTGCTCATCAACGCCGCACCAGCGTACGGCATCCGTGAAAGTCGCCTAGAGGAGGGGTGAATAGGGCGAAACTGAAATTCTCAAAAATAATCACAACTACAAGCCGGGTTAGCGTTAGAAATATAATAGAGTCCGCGAGAGAGGGTGCAAAACAAATCGCAAGCAAATAATGAAGTGAGACACGCGGATTTGTTTTACCGAGGTTCGGTTCTCTCAAACCTACTCCCCGTTGAGGAGGCCACAAAGGCCGGGTCTCTTTCAACCCTTCCCTCTCTCAAACGGTCCCTTGGACCGAGTGAGCTTCTCTTCTCAAATCACTTGGGAAACAAAACTTCCCGCAAGGACCACCACACGATTGGTGTCTCTTGCCTCAATTACAAGTGAGTATTTGATCACAAGAAAGAATGCCAAAGAAAAAGAAGCGATCCAAGCGCAAGAGCTCAAATGAACACTACAAATCACTCTCTCTAGTCACTAGGGCTTTGTGTGGAGTTGGGAGAGGATTTGATCTCTTTTTGGTGTGCTTTGTAATGAATGCTAGCTCTTGTATAGTGGTTGGAAGCTCGAAAACTTGGATGCAATGAATGGTGGGTGGTTGGGGTATTTATGGCCCCAACCACCAAACTAGCCGTTTGGTGAGACTGTCTGTTCGATGGCGCACCGGATAGTCCGGTGCACACCGGACATGTCCGGTGCGACAGCCACGTCACCAAAAGCCGTTGGGGTCGACCGTTGGAGCTCTGTCTTCTAGGCCCGCCTGGATGTCCGGTGGCGCACCGGACATGCACTGTAGATTGTCCGGTGCGCCAGTATGGGCGTGCCTGACCTCTGCGCGCGCTGCGCGCGCATTTAATGCGTCGCAGGTAGCCGTTGGCGCCGAAATAGCCGTTGCCCCGCTGTTACACCGGACAGTCCGGTGTACACCGGACAGTCCGGTGAATTATAGCGGAGTGGCCGAAGTGAATTCCCGAGGCTGGCGAGTTCCGGAGGCGGCTCTTCCTTGGAGCACCGGACATGTCCGGTGTACACCGGACAGTCCGGTGAATTATAGCGGAGTCGCCTCTGGAAATTCCCGAAGGTGACGAGTTTGGAGTCGGAGGCCTCTGGTGCACCGGACATGTCCGGTGGCACACCGGACAGTCCGATGCGCCAGACCAGAGGTGCCTTCGGTTGACCCTTGCTCCTTTATTTGAACCCAATACTTGGTCTTTTTATTGGCTAAGTGTGAACCTTTGGCACCTGTATAACTTATGCTCTAGAGCAAACTAGTTAGTCTAATATTTGTGTTGGGCAATTCAACCACCAAAATTAATTAGGGACTAGGTGTAAGCCTAATTCCCTTTCAATCTCCCCCTTTTTGGTGATTGATGCCAACACAAACCAAACCAAATATAAATGTGCATAAATTGAACTAGTTTGCATAATGTAAGTGCAAAGGTTGCTTGGAATTGAGCCAATATAAATACTTACATGATGTGCATGGATTGTTTCTTTGTTTTTAACATATTGGACCACATTTGCACCACATGTTTTGTTTTTGCAAATTCTTTTCAAAGTCCTTTTGCAAGATAGTTAAAGTTAAATAAATAAGATTTTGAGAAGCTTTTTCAAGTTTTGAAATTTTCTCCCTTTGATCCAAATGCTTTTCCTTTGACTAAACAAAACTCCCCCTAAATGAGATCCTCCTCTTAGTGTTCAAAAGGGTTTTGATATATCATTTTTGAAATACTACTTCCTCCCCCTTTAGAACATAATAAGATACTAATTTGAAATTGACCAATTGAAAATCTCCAAATTTTTAAAATTAGGTGTTGGTGCGGTCCTTTTGCTTTGGGCTCATATTTTCTCCCCCTTTGGCATGAATCGCCAAAAACGGAATTATTAGAGCCCAACGAAGTACTTTCTCCTCCTTTGGTCATAAAATAAATGAGTGAAGATTATACCAAAGTTGGAGAGATGCTCGGAGTGACGGCGAAGGATGAGTAGTAGAGTGGAGTGGAAGCCTTTGTCTTCGCCGAAGACTCCAATTCCCTTTCAATATACCTATGACTTGGTTTGAAATACACTTGAAAACACATTAGTCATAGCATATATAAAAGAGATATGATCAAAGGTATACTTGTGTGCTATGTGTGCAAATTAGCAAAAGAAATTCCTAGAATCAAGAATATTTAGCTCATGCCTAAGTTTGGTAAAAGATTGTTCATCAAGTGGCTTGGTAAAGATATCGGCTAATTGATCTTTAGTGTTAATGTAAGAAATCTCGATATCCCCCTTTTGTTGGTGATCCCGAAGAAAATGATACCGAATGGCTATGTGTTTAGTGCGGCTATGCTCAACGGGGTTATCCGCCATGCGGATTGCACTCTCATTATCACATAGAAGAGGAACTTTGGTTAGTTTGTAACCATAGTCCCGCAGGGTTTGCCTCATCCAAAGCAATTGCGCGCAACAATGGCCTGCGGCAATATACTCGGCTTCGGCGGTAGAAAGAGTGACCGAATTTTGCTTCTTTGAAGCCCAAGACACCAAGGATCTTCCCAAGAACTGGCAAGTCCCTGATGTGCTCTTCCTATTAATCTTACACCCCGCCCAATCGGCATCCGAATAACCAATCAAATCAAATGTGGATCCCCGAGGGTACCAAAGCCCAAACTTAGGAGTATAAGCCAAGTATCTCAAGATTCGTTTTACGGCCGTAAGGTGTGATTCCTTAGGGTCGGCTTGGAATCTTGCACACATGCAAACGGAAAGCATAATGTCCGGTCGAGATGCACATAAATAGAGTAATGAACCAATCATCGACCGGTATACCTTTTGATCCACGGATTTACCTCCCGTGTCGAGGTCGAGATGCCCATTGGTTCCCATGGGTGTCTTGATGGGCTTGGCATCCTTCATTCCAAACTTGCTTAGAATGTCTTGAGTATACTTGGTTTGGCTAATGAAAGTGCCCTCTTGGAGTTGCTTGACTTGGAATCCTAGAAAATATTTCAACTCCCCCATCATAGACATCTCGAATTTTTGTGTCATGATCCTACTAAATTATTCACAAGTAGATTCGTTAGTAGACCCAAATATGATATCATCAACATAAATTTGGCATACAAACAAATCATTGTCAAGAGTTTTAGTGAACAAAGTAGGATCGGCCTTGCCGACTTTGAAGCCATTTGCAATAAGGAAGTCTCTAAGGCATTCATACCATGCTCTTGGGGCTTGCTTGAGCCCATAAAGTGCCTTAGAGAGCCTATAGACATGGTTAGGGTACTCACTATCTTCAAAGCCGGGAGGTTGCTCAACGTAGACCTCCTCCTTGATTGGTCCATTGAGGAAGGCACTCTTCACGTCCATTTGATAAAGCTTGAAGCCATGGTAAGTAGCATAGGCTAATAATATGCGAATTGACTCAAGCCTAGCTACGGGTGCATAGGTTTCACCAAAATCCAAACCTTCGACTTGTGAATACCCCTTGGCCACGAGTCGAGCTTTGTTCCTTGTCACCACACCATGCTCGTCTTGCTTGTTGCGGAAGACCCACTTGGTTCCTACAACATTTTGGTTAGGACGTGGAACTAAATGCCATACCTCGTTCCTTGTGAAATTGTTGAGCTCCTCTTGCATCGCCATCACCCAATCCGAATCTTGAAGTGCTTCCTCTACCCTGTGTGGCTCAATAGAGGAAACAAAAGAGTAATGCTCACAGAAATGTGCAACACGAGATCGAGTGGTTACCCCCTTATGAATGTCACCGAGGATGGTGTCGACGGGGTGATCTCGTTGTATTGCTTGATGGACTCTTGGGTGTGGCGGCCTTGGTTGTTCATCCTCCTTGTCTTCATTATTTGCATCTCCCCCTTGATCATTGCCGTCATCTTGAGGTGGCTCATCTCTTTGATCTTTACCTTCATCAACTTGAGCCTTGTCCTCATTTTGGGTTGGTGGAGATGCTTGCGTTGAGGAGGATGGTTGATCTTGTGCATGTGGAGGCTCTTCGGATTCCTTAGGACACACATCCCCAATGGACATGTTCCTTAGCGCTATGCACGGAGCCTGTTCTTCACCTATCTCATCAAGATCAACTTGCTCTACTTGAGAGCCGTTAGTCTCATCAAACACAACGTCACAAGAAACTTCAACAAGTCCTGAGGACTTGTTAAAGACTCTATATGCCCTTGTGTTTGAGTCATATCCTAGTAAAAAGCCTTCTACAGTTTTAGGAGCAAATTTAGATTTTCTACCTCTTTTGACAAGAATAAAACATTTGCTACCAAAAACTCTAAAATATGAAATATTTGGTTTTTTTACCGGTTAGGAGTTCATAGGATGTCTTTTTGAGGATTCGGTGTAGATATAACCGGTTGATGGCGTAGCAGGCGGTGTTGACCGCCTCGGCCCAAAACCGATCCGGTGTCTTGTATTCATCAAGCATGGTTCTTGCCATGTCCAATAGAGTTCGATTTTTCCTCTCCACTACACCATTTTGTTGTGGAGTGTAGTGAGAAGAGAACTCATGCTTGATGCCCTCCTCCTCAAGGAAGCTTTCAATTTGAGAGTTCTTGAACTCCGTCCCGTTGTCGCTTCTAATTTTCTTGATCCTTAAGCCGAACTCATTTTGAGCTCGTCTCAAGAATCCCTTTAAGGTCTCTTGGGTATGAGATTTCTCCTGCAAAAAGAACACCCAAGTGAAGCGAGAATAATCATCCACAATAACTAGACAGTACTTACTCCCGCCGATGCTTATGTAAGCGATCGGGCCGAATAGGTCCATGTGTAGGAGCTCCAGTGGCCTGTCACTAGTCATGATGTTCTTGTGTGGATGATGAGTCCCAACTTGCTTCCCGGCTTGGCATGCGCTACAAATCCTGTCTTTCTCAAAATGAACATTTGTTAGTCCTAAAATGTGCTCTCCCTTTAGAAGTTTATGAAGATTCTTCATTCCAACATGGGCTAGTCGGCGGTGCCAGAGCCAACCCAAGTTAGTCTTAGCAACCAAGCAAGTGTCGAGTTCAGCTCTGTCAAAATCTACCAAGTATAGCTGACCCTCTAACACTCCCTTGAATGCTATTGAATCATCACTTCTTCTAAAGACAGTAACACCTACATCAGTAAATAGATAGTTGTAGCCCATTTGACATAATTGGGATACGGAAAGCAAATTGTAATCTAAAGAATCTACAAGAAAAACATTGGAAATAGTATGGTCAGGTGATAAGCAATTTTACCCAATCCTTTGACCAAACCTTGATTTCCATCCCCAAATGTGATAGCTCGTTGGGGATCTTGGTTTTTCTCATATGAGGAGAACATCTTCTTCTCCCCTGTCATGTGGTTTGTGCACCCGCTGTCGAGTATCCAACTTGAGCCCCCGGATGCATAAACCTACAAAACAATTTTAGTTCTTGATTTTAGGTACCCAAACGGTTTTGGGTCCTTTGGCATTAGAAACAAGAACTTTGGGTACCCAAACACAAGTCTTAGAGCCCTTGTGTTTGCCCCCAACAAACTTGGCAACTACCTTGCCGGATTTGTTAGTAAGCACATATGATGCATCAAAAGTTTTGAATGAAATAGCATGATCATTTGATGCACTAGGAGTTTTCTTTCTAGGCAACTTAGCATGGGATGGTTGCCTAGAGCTAGATGTCTCACCCTTATACATAAAAGCATGGTTAGGGCCAGAGTGAGACTTCCTAGAATGAGTTCTCCTAATTTTGCTCTCGGGATAACCGGCAGGGTACAAAATGTAACCCTCGTTATCCTGAGGCATGGGAGCCTTGCCCTTAACAAAGTTAGATAAATTCTTTGGAGGAGCATTAAGTTTGACATTGTCTCCCCTTTGGAAGCCAATGCCATCCTTGATGCCAGGCGTCTCCCATTGTAGAGCATACTTCTAGCAAATTTAAACTTTTCATTCTCTAGGTTATGCTCGGCAATTTTGGCATCTAATAATGCTATATGATCATTTTGTTGTTTAATTAAAGCCATGTGATCATCAATAGCATTGATATCAACATCTCTACATCTAGTACAAATAGAAGTGTGCTCAACGGTAGATGTAGAGGGTTTGCAAGATTTTAATTCTACAACCTTAGCATGCAACATATCATTCTTAGTTCTAAGGTCGGAAATTGTAACATTGCAAACATCTAATTCTTTAGCCTTAGCAATTAATTTCTCATTCTCATTTCTAAGGCTAGCAATAGAGACATTCAACTCATCAATCCTAGCAAGTAAATCAACATTATCATTTCTAGGATTGAAAGTTGAATCAATACAAACATGAGAATCAACCTTAGCAATTAATTTAGCATTTTCATTTCTAAGGTTGTTAATGGTCTCATGGCAAGTGCTTAGCTCACAAGACAATTTTTCACATTTTTCAACTTCTAAAGCATAAGCATTTTTAACCTTAACATGTTTCTTGTTTTCCTTGATTAGGAAGTCCTCTTGGGAGTCCAAGAGATCATCCTTTTCATGGATAGCACTAATTAGCTCATTTAATTTTTCTTTTTGTTCCATGTTAAGGTTGGCAAAAAGGATACGCAAATTGTCTTCCTCACCACTAGCATTATCATCACTAGAAGATTCATATTTAGTGGAGGATTTAGATTTAACCTTCTTCCTTTTGCCATCCTTTGCCATGAGGCACTTGTGGCCGACGTTGGGGAAGAGGAGTCCCTTGGTGACGGCGATATTTGCGGCGTCCTTGTCGGAGGAGGAGTCGGTGGAGCTCTCGTCCGAGTCCCACTCCCGGCAAACATGGGCATCACCGCCCTTCTTCTTGTAGTACCTCTTCTTTTCTCTCCTCTTGCCCTTCTTGTCGTTATCCCTGTCACTGTCACTTGATAAAGGACATTTAGCAATAAAGTGACCGGGCTTACCACACTTGTAGCAAACCTTCTTGGAACAAGATTTGTAATCCTTCCCCTTCCGTTGCTTGAGGATTTGCCGAAAGCTTTTGATGATTAAGGCCATCTCCTCATTGTCGAGCTTGGAGGCGTCAATTGGTTGTCTACTTGGTGTAGACTCCTCCTTCTTCTCCTCCGTCGCCTTAAACGCCACCGGTTGGGCCTCAGACGTGGAGGGCTCATCAAGCTCGTTGATCTTCTTTGAGCCTTTAATCATACATTCAAAGCTCACAAAATTCCCGATTACTTCCTCGGGAGTCATTAGTGTGTATCTAGGATTACCATGAATTAATTGAACTTGAGTGGGGTTAAGGAAAATAAGTGATCTCAAAATAACCTTAACCACCTCGTGGTCATCCCACTTCTTGCTCCCGAGGTTGCGCACTTGGTTCACCAAGGTTTTGAGCCGGTTGTACATATCTTGTGGCTCCTCCCCTTGGCAAAGACGGAAGCGACCGAGCTCCCCCTCGACCGTTTCCTGCTTGGTGATCTTGGTGAGTTCATCACCTTCGTGCGCGGTCTTGAGTAGGTCCCAAATCTCCTTTGCATTCTTCAACCCTTGCACCTTGTTGTATTCCTCCTTGCTTAGAGAGGCGAGGAGTATGGTTGTAGCTTGCGAGATGAAATGCTCGATTTGGGCCACTTCGTCCGTATCGTAGTCTTCATCCCCTACGGATGGTACCTGTGCTCCAAACTCAACAACATTCCATATACTTTTGTGGAGTGAGGTTAGATGAAATTTCATTAAATCACTCCACCTAGCATAATCTTCGCCATCAAAAGTTGGCGGTTTGCCTAATGGAACGGAAAGTAATGGAGTATGTCTAGGTGTACGAGGATAGTGTAAGGGGATCTTACTAAACTTCTTGCGCTCTTGGCGCTTAGAAGTTACGGACGGCACATCGGAGTTGGAGGTTGATGTTGATGAAGTGTCGGTCTCGTAGTAGACCACCTTCCTCATCCTCTTGTGCTTGTCGCCTTTTCGATGCGACTTGTGGGAAGAAGATTTTTCCTTCTTCTCTTTGTGGTGTGAGGAAGAAGATCTTTTTCTCCTTCCGTTTGGAGGAGTCCTTCTTCTTCTCCTTCCTCTTGGTGCGGGACTCTTCCGATGAAGTGCTCCCTTGGCTCGTAGTGGGCTTGTCGCCGGTCTCCATCTCCCTCTTGGTGTGATCTCCTGACATCACTTCGAGCGGTTAGGCTCTAATGAAGCACCGGGTTCTGATACCAATTGAAAGTCGCCTAGAGGGGGGGTGAATAGGGCGAAACTGAAATTCTCAAAAATAATCACAACTACAAGCCGGGTTAGCGTTAGAAATATAATAGAGTCCGTGAGAGAGGGTGCAAAACAAATCGCAAGCAAATAATGAAGTGAGACACGCGGATTTGTTTTACCGAGGTTCGGTTCTCTCAAACCTACTCCCCGTTGAGGAGGCCACAAAGGCCGGGTCTCTTTCAACCCTTCCCTCTCTCAAACGGTCCCTTGGACCGAGTGAGCTTCTCTTCTCAAATCACTTGGGAAACAAAACTTCCCGCAAGGACCACCACACGATTGGTGTCTCTTGCCTCAATTACAAGTGAGTATTTGATCACAAGAAAGGATGCCAAAGAAAAAGAAGCGATCCAAGCGCAAGAGCTCAAATGAACACTACAAATCACTCTCTCTAGTCACTAGGGCTTTGTGTGGAGTTGGGAGAGGATTTGATCTCTTTTTGGTGTGCTTTGTAATGAATGCTAGCTCTTGTATAGTGGTTGGAAGCTGGAAAACTTGGATGCAATAAATGGTGGGTGGTTGGGGTATTTATGGCCCCAACCACCAAACTAGCTGTTTCGTGAGACTGTCTGTTCGATGGCGCACCGGACAGTCTGGTGCACACCGGACATGTCCGGTGCGACAGCCACGTCACCAAAAGCCGTTGGGGTCGACCGTTGGAGCTCTGTCTTCTGGGCCCGCCTGGATGTCCGGTGGTGCACCGGACATGCACTGTAGATTGTCCGGTGCGCCAGTATGGGCGTGCCTGACCTCTGCGCGCGCTGCGCGCGCATTTAATGCGTCGCAGGTAGCCGTTGGTGCCGAAATAGCCGTTGCCCCGCTGTTACACCGGACAGTCCAGTGTACACCGGACAGTCCGGTGAATTATAGCGGAGTGGCCGAAGTGAATTCCCGAGGCTGGCGAGTTCCGGAGGCCGCTCTTCCTTGGAGCACCGGACATGTCCGGTGAATTATAGCGGAGTCGCCTCTGGAAATTCCTGAAGGTGACGAGTTTGGAGTCGGAGGCCTCTGGTGCACCGGACATGTCCGGTGGCACACCGCACAGTCCGGTGCGCCAGACCAGAGGTGCCTTCGGTTGACCCTTGCTCCTTTATTTGAACCCAATACTTGGTCTTTTTATTGGCTAAGTGTGAACCTTTGGCACCTATATAACTTATGCACTAGAGCAAACTAGTTAGTCTAATATTTGTGTTGGGCAATTCAACCACCAAAATTAATTAGGGACTAGGTGTAAGCCTAATTCCCTTTCAGTCCGCTCTGAAAGCGCACCGGCAGGTCCTCGTTCCCGTCCTTGCCACAAGAACGAGAACGGAGCCGTCCTAGAACACGAGTACCACCCTCGCAGCGTACGACGTGTTGGCCGACCCCCCCCCCCCTAACAGCCGACGGCGCAGCGAGGATCGGTGGTGGGGGGCAACCCCGGAAGCAGCGCCAGAGCCACTCGTGCCGGGGAGCCAAGCGCGCGGCAGCTGCCAAGCGCCACAGGCGACGAACGCCCTTCTCCCCAGATCACTGAGGGAAGGAGCGGGCCACTACCCACGTAGAGGCCGACCCCGGCTCAGCTCTCCCTCCGCCTCAGCAAGGATGACGAAGATCCTTGAAGCTGAGGGCAGGGCGGAGGCCGTAGCTCAGCTTGCTTCTCTCCACCAAACTGCCAATTGGTGAGGGAAGGCAGTCGGGCTGCACGACGAAAATCCTTGAAGCTGAGCGATGGCTGAAAGGTACCAACCTCCACGAGGTTGCGCTCCTTCCACAACAAGACGAAGACAACGCGGGCGCCCATCCGGGGGCTCGGAAGGCGGAAAGGCGCGATGCATGAGGAAAGTGCGAAGGCATGGCTACCACCCAGGAGGTCGATCCCTTTTTAAAGGCGACTCTCCCCACTCGCGTCTTCAGCCGTCGCAGACTAAGTCTTCACCAACACGCTCCAAGGTCCTCCCCCTACGACACAGGAGCTGGGTCCCACGCGTCATGCGAACTGGCCCAGGACAGAAGAAGTCGAACCACCGCACGCGGAGCGCGCAACTGCCCAGCGGTTACAAGCACTCCTCCACTTTCGCCCAGACCAGCGGGGTGAAAGGGCGGACCACCGTGCAGGCGGCATACAACTGCACCAAAGGGGGCGCACCCTTTCGACTTCGACGCATCCAGCATGGAGGCCCAGGCCCACACGTCATGTAACCGGCGCGCCGGTTACTACGTGCGAGAAACTGCACCGCCACTTGCACCAATGCCACGCCTCCTCGACTGCGGAATCGGTGCCGCGACTCGAGGCAACCCTGCGCACGGCCCAGCAGTGCCAACCAGGCACGCCGGTCACGGGTCAGTCAGCCGCGGGAGAAGGCGCAACGGTCGATATGGCCAGAAGTGGGCCGACAGTAATGGCAGTAGCAGGCGAGCGGAAGCAGCAGTCAAATCGTCTGCAGGCTCACGTCCCCTCCTAGGACAGCGAGAGAGCCCTCTCCCACGGCGTGAAGACGACGCGCCCGTGTTCCGTTCCTCGAACGGCTCGCGCATGCACAACGGCTGCCCCGTGAACCACTCGTCCCGTCGCATTATCTCCGCGGCAGGGCAGGCGACACCTTTGGCAGGCGAAGCGGGCAACGCTTCACCATGATGACCACGTCAAAAAGGTGCGCCACGTCGTTCAATTTTGTATCCTTTTCCTCTTCCCCTTTCTCTCTCTTGCTACAGGGACCGGGAAAGGGGATACTCTGAAAGGGATCCTTCTCCGTGAAGGAAGCAGGCCCCGAGCCCTCCTACTGATCAGAGGTTCGAAGGCTGGCCCCCCGGAAGGGTTCGACAGCCGCCTCAGAGCACTCGGGCTCCGAGCCCTCCTACTGATCAGAGGTTCGAAGGCTGGCCCCTCGGAAGGGTTCAACAGCCACCTCAGGCCACTCGGGCTCCACGCCCACTACTGATCAGGGGTTCGTAGGCTGGCCCCCCGAAGGGTTCGAAAGTCGCCCCAGAGCATGCAGAGTGAGGGATGGCTCTGGGTACGTTCGATACATAACCAAGGCTCGGGCTACGCTCCCGAGGTACCCTAGGACATTTCCGAGACCAGCAGGAGCGATTCTGTAACGGAATCCCATCGGAGGGAGGCATCGAGCCCTCGGACCCTATCAAACAGGACCGGGTCCGGCAAATCACCTGCAGGTACTTTTGGAGCACGCCTCTGGGCCACTAGCCGACCCTTATCGAATGGGGCACGGGCGTCCACTCGGATCACCCGTTAGCAACTCACTGGAGACACCATGTTCGGTGCCCTCCGAGGGCAACATGGCGCTTTCCCCCCTCCTCCTTGCGGAAAGGCGACGAAGGGGCATATGAAAAAAGCCGAGTCAGTCCCTGACCGTCCTCTCGCCCTGTGCAGAGGCTCGGGAGCTGCTCTCGCAAATCCGACTTCGGCCAAACCGTTGACAGCGTCAACATACCAGCTTGAGAACTTGGAACCTGACTATACACCCGGGCAACGACCAGTTCGCATGAGGGAACAGTCAAACCGGCTGAGGCATCACGAAAGGCATTAAGACCTCGAAGGAGTCAAACCACTCCTCCGAGGCCTCGGGGGCTACACCTGCAACCGAGAAAGGCCGGTCCCCTTGCAAAAAAGTGCGACAAAGCCTTCAAGCGAGTACCCACACTCCCTTTGAGGCTCGGGGGTTACTGTCGGGGACCATAATTAGGGGTACCCCCAAGACTCCTAATCTCAGCTGGTAACCCCCATCAGCACAAAGCTGCAAAGGCCTGATGGGCGCAACTCAGGTCAAGGCTCCGTCCACTCAAGGGACACAATCTCGCCTCACCCGAGCCCAGCCTCGAGCAGGAACAGTAGACCAAGGCAGATTCACGCTTCGCCCGAGGACCTCCTCAAGCAACGGGTGCACCTTCGACTCGCCCGAGGCCCAGCTCGGGCAGGCTTCACAGAGAAGCAACCTTGGCCAGATCGTCTCGCCAGCCGACCGGATTGCAGGAGCATTCAATGCAAGGATCGCCTGACACCTTATCCTGACGCGCGCTCTCCAGTCGACAAGGCCGAAGTGACCGCAGTCACTTCACCCCTCCACTGACTGACCTGACAGGAAAACAGCGCCGCCTGCGCTGCTCCTACTGCTGTGCCACCCGCCAGGGTGAGGCTGACAGTAGCCAAGTCCAGCCTCGGGTGCCATAGGAAGCTCCGCCTCGCCCGACCCCAGGGCTCGGACTCAACCTCGACACCGGAAGACGGTCTCCGCCTTGCCCGACCCCAGGGCTCGGACACAACCTCGACCTCGGACGGCGGTCTCCGCCTCGCCCGACCCCCGGTCTTGGACTCAACCTCGACTCCGGAAGACGGCCTCCGCCTCGCCCGACCCCCGGGCTCGGACTCAACCTCGACCTCGGAAGACGGTCTCCGCCTCGCCCGACCCCAGGGCTCGGACTCAACCTCGACTCCGGAAGACGGTCTCCGCCTCGCCCGACCCCTGGGCTCGGACTCAACCTCGACCTCGGACGACGATCTCCGCCTCGCCCGACCCCCGGGCTCGGACTCAGCCTCGACCTTGGAGGAGTCACCGCCTCGCCCGAACTTGGGCTCGGACCGACCATGTCGCAGGGGGGTACATCATTACCCTACCCCTAGCTAGCTCAGGCTACGGGGAACAAGATCGGCGTCCCATCTGGCTCGCCCCGGTAAAACAAGTAATGATGGCACCCCGCATGCTCCATGACGACGGCGGTTCTCAGCCCCTTACGGAAGCAAGGGGACGTCAGCAAGGACCCGATAGCTCCGACAGCTGTGCTTCTACAGGGCTCAAGCGCTCCTCCAACGGCCACGACGCCACACGAACAGGGCTCCAACACCTCTCCGACAGCCACGTCGGCATGTACATAGGGCTCTGGCTCCTCTCTGCTAGACACGTTAGCACACTGCTACACCCCCCGTTATACACCTGGATCCTCTCCTTACGTCTATAAAAGGAAGGTCCAGGGCCCTCGTACGAGAAGGTGGCCGCGCGGGAGGACGGGCTGACGCACAGGATCTCTCTCTCTCCCTCGCGAACGCTTGTAATCCCTACTGCAAGCGCATCCGTCCTGGGCGCAGGACAACACGAGGTCGTGGTTTCCCCTCACTGTTTCCCCCCTTGTGCTCCGTCTCGCGCCGACCCATCTGGGCTGAGACACGCAGCGACAATTTACTCGTCGGTCCAGGGACCCCTGGGGTCGAAACGCCGACACTAGTGGTATGTACTAATTACTAGCATTGTTGAATTTATTTAACATTATCTTTCAAGTTGTGTTTTAATGTGGTTTCCTTCAAAGTTTTGGAGCAAGAAGCACTACCATTGATTGACATGATGTGTTTGGAAGGAGCCACGTTATAACTTGTATGTCATCTCTAACATCTATGAAGATGTCTTTTCATTGTACACTTTTTATTTATATGCTAATGTTGTTGGGAGTTTAGTATCGCTTTGACTCGGGTCTTGGCCAATTTCTGGGTCTGCCACTGGAAAGGAGGTACTCTAATTTTTTAATACGGTTCTAAAAACTCTATGAAGTTTTTTCCAGTAGAGCTGAGGTGTTTGGACAGAAAATTTCTCTCTATGTTAGAGTTAGAGCCATGCCAAACATGAAACACCCCTTATCTCTAGTCAATTTTCTGCGAGAGATCAATCATTTGTTACAACAAAAAAATGTTATTTATTCTACGATTTAACTAAATAAGATTGTGTAAAGTCTAATTAAATCTAACAAGATTAGGTTAACTTTTACATGTTGTTTGTTTGTTAGACAATATACCAGCATGTTTGCTAGTAGCAAGTATAGCCATGAAAGGAGGAGAGACAGGCCGGGAAGCCAAAAGCCCTCTTGGCTGACGCGGAGCAGATCTTTCGCTCTGCTGGGCTTCTCTTGTCTTCCGGGCACTCCTGCGCGATCAAATCCGATTCAACGGCCGAGAAAAAACCCTCGAAGAGGAAAAAGAAAAAAGAAAACAGGGAGAGCCCAAGCCTGAGACGAACACGAAGAAGCAAGGAGCGAAGCAGACACGAGCGAGCCCATCCCAAGTTCCCAACCGGCCAACCCACACGAAGCTGCAGCAGCAGGCAGCCGCCTCGCCACGCGCCCGAGCAACGCCGCCGAGAGAGCCGCCCGCCCGCCGGTGAGCAGCGAGGGCAATTCGTCTACGGCTGGTCCCCGTCCCGCTCCCGCCCGCCAACCCCAATTGCTCCCCTCTCGGAGGTCAGCTCAATTCCTGCTGTTTCTCGGATTCGATTCGGTTGCACCGGGCGCGTCGTCTCCCTCGCCGGAGATCCAGCAGGTACGAGCTCGCCTGGGGCCGAGGATCATGCCCCCATTGCTCTAGGGTTTGGGTGGGTAATCCAATTGGCTCGCCAGGCCCGCGGCCTCTATGCTTGATTCGGGCCTGCCGCGCCGCTCCCTGGGATCTCGCGGCGGTTGGTGCGGCGCCAGCGGTGATGAGATCCCCTCCATGGCCGGCGAGCTGGGAATTGGGGTACGGGCTCGCTCTCTGCAGGAAGCGGCGCAAGCCCTAATGGTTTGATCCTAGCTGGGTGCGGCGTGCTATCCCCAATTCATTGGTTTCTCTACTCCGGGTCTGATATTGGGGTTCGCTGCGGTGGTAACTGCATGGACACAGTAAGGGAGGAGGCATGGCCAGTGGCTGCACCGCGGCTGCAGCCATCAGCTCCCCAACCGCAGCAGCAACAGCAGAATGGCCGTATTGATCTCAGGGAGCTCAAAGCTCAGATGGAGAAGCGGCTTGGTCCGGATCGCTCGCGGCGATATTTTGGCTACTTGAATGGCTACTTATCAGAGAGGCTTGGCAGGCAAGACTTTGAAAAGCTGTGCCTGCATACCCTGGGGCGGGAGAACCTTCATCTGCACAACCGGCTAATCCGTGCAATTCTCTACAATGCCTACCAGGGAAAGTGCCCGCCACCTCCACTGGATGCAGGGAGACCTGTAGGAGCATCAGTAAAGAAGGCTTATCAGGCTGCTGAAGTGTTGAATGCTTGCAATGGTGATGCCAGGTTGTTACAGATTCAGAGATTGAGGCCTGTGGCCACAGCTCAGGATCATACTTTGAAAGACAGTACGAATAACACGGGTCCAAATTGTAGGGTGGCTGCTGCCAATCACAACCAAGTTACTCACGGTGCTTCTGGATCTCTGGAGAATGGTACACTAAATCAACTTGAGTTGAAGAGATTGCGTTTTCAACAATGCGAACCTGTAGAGCCAGTGGCAAAGCATCTGCGCGTGGAACAGTTTCCACCCAATAATTTGCCTGTACAGAGAAGAAGCATGAGCAGCACTGCAGAACAGTCTGCAGAAATATTGAGAAGTCCTGTACGAGCTCCACTGGGAATTCCATTTTGTTCAGCAAGTGTGGGTGGTGCAAGGAAATTTCCACCTCCACTAATTGTTGCAGGTGAGGATCACTTCAACAGCTGTTCTGAGCATGGTGGGCTGTTCAGCACTGAACTGCTGCATAGACGGATGGAGAAAACAGCAGAAACACTGGGTTTAGCTGGTATCACAATGGATAGTGCTGAGCTTCTGAATATTGCTCTGGACAAGTACATGAAAAACCTGATTAGGTCATCTGTTGAGTTAGTAGGAGGTAGTGTACAGAGGGATGCAAGGAAAGGGACACCAACCTACAAGCAGCAAGCCTATGGAAAGCAGATTAATGGTGTCCGGCTGCCAAACCATGTTCATATGCAATCAGCCAGTGGATCACCAGGAGCCAAGAATGAGATTGGAAGTAACCATTTGATCTCCATCAATGACTTTAAGGTAGCCATGCAGCTAAACCCTCAACATCTCGGGGAGAACTGGCCAGTCCTTCTGGAGAAGATATGTCTATGTTCTTCAGAGGAAAATGACTGACAGATGGCACTTTTTTACTTCACAGCGAAGTTTTGTACCAATGTGCTTACTGGTGCCCATCCGATGTACATTTGAGCTGGAAGTGGCAAGATTGCAGGCACAACACAAAATATGCACATGTGGGGTCAAGGCAGAAATCTGATCAACGTTCAGCTGTCAGAGTTGTACTGAAAGAAAGACATTCTTTTTTTCCTGATACATCATGCCCAAATAAAGGAAAACATCTTCTGTTCTGGCCATGCAGTTTAGGCCTCATTAGCACTTACAAGGTGGATAGTGTTACATCCAAAAGTCCCAACTTCTATGTAACATCTGGCATAAGGGACTGGGGCAGCAAAATGCAAGTGCTGTCTTGTAACTTATAGGAAAATGTTCTGTAAGTTTCTAGGTCAGGATGTACATTATTGATTGCAAAAATTTTCTAGGTATCTTCAGTACTAATTTCAGGGATCTCGAATGTTCATTTAATTCTTTTGTAACTCTGCTATGAGAATTATATGTTAGATCTCTACCTTTCTACCTTGATGTGCGTAAGTGTCTGTCTTCGGGATTAGGTTGGTGGTACCCCCATACACTTTTTGGTGTTTATTATACCCAAGAAAAAAAGGAGATGCATTGGATATCACAGTGTTCTGTGATCTCAACATGTTGTCTGGACAAATGGATCCTCGTTCAAAAATCTTGTTACTTCGGTTCTTTCGCTTGTCCAACTTTTATTTTTCATTTTGAACAATTTCAATATTTTGTTTCAGAGATAAGAAAAGAAATTTGGTCTCTGCTGTCATTTTTAGGCTGTCAAAAGCATTTTCATTATTCTTATACTGTTATATATCGCGAGTATGTTGTATCTGAACTAGTGTACTTATTGATGTTGGAGAGGATCAGAGAACCCTGGATGCTGACTGTCTGAATTCCGAACGTTCTCTGTATTTTATGTCTGCGGCAAAGACCAAAGAGGCTCGCCGGCAGTCCAATACATTCTGGTTCAATATAATATCTACTTATGCAAATCCATCTCTGCTGGTGTTTAAGATTGCATTGCAAAATACTTTATTTGTTGCTGGGACATTATTGGCTGATTTTTTACCTGGAAGATCCCACATTTTTTTCTGATATATTCTGTTACAGTAATGTGTTAATTGTTAACTTTCTGCAGGCCATGCAGCTTTGATACATTCTGTTACAGGATACTTGTGCCGTTTTCTTTCTTTTGAGACACCCTGCATGCAAAATATAAACGAACATTTCTTAGTTACTCATTTCATTTTATTTCAAATTATAAGATATTTTGGTTTTTCTAGGTACATAACTTATGCTATGTAATGAGGTGTAACTTCTGCTGCGTACTTATATATTATGTTTAGATATGTAACAAAAGTAATACATCTAAAAAAGCCAAAATGTCTTGTAATTTAGGATGTGGGAGTAGGAATATTGTCTTTTCAGACACGTAGCATTTAGCCTCAAAGCTAAAGGAACAAAAAGCCGTGCTGCTCTTGTCAATGTTTGTCTTCAAGTGCAGTAGGGTATGTATGCCATGACCATCAAACCCAGTCATAAATCCATGGTGTGCAAAACTGGTAAGGGCTTGTTCGGTAGCTCTCAATCCATGCGGATTGAGTGTGATTAGGTGGGTTTAAATCCCAAGTAAGTTAAACTTCTCTTTAATTTTTTCTAATCTCATCCAATTCATGGATAACAGGATTAACCGAACAAGGTCTAAGTTGAAAAAATATTATCATTCGGAAGAAATAGCGAGAACTACTGGGTAATTCATTTGTAACTAGGTTAGTGCCCGTGCGTTGCAACGGAAACATATAATATCATGATAACTTGTATATAAATATGTTATATTGTTATGAGAAAAGATTTTGTAATCCATTGGTGATCCTGGCTATACATATAAATTTTGTTATTTTAATCTACCTGTTTCACCACTGCATTGCAACCATCAGTATCATGCAGACCTATATATATGATAGTTAGGTGTCTGTGCGTTGCAACGACTCACAAATTATTAATAAAACGCGAGTGCACAACAATTACATGAAAACAAACAATATATCGACAATCGTACACTAATCTATTTCTTTGTAGAGATATTGATAAGTCTCCATTGTATATTTACAGGGATGGCATAGCGACATGAATTGTCCTCGTAACTTAATAGATTAAACACAAAGTTCCTTCGAAGAATCCTTGCATCCTACACACAAAGACATAAGAGAATAGAACATCAAATCAAATTTATATTATGTAACTGGAATGTATGTTTGAACATCAAATTCCATTCACCTACCATTTCCCCACATGACCATAGCTTGTAGAACGATATAACTGGTATTAACCCTATAGAATATTCGCTGGTGCAGGAAGTTAAAACTGCTATAACAGGCAGATTGAGCAGCTCTCAAAGTTGTAAACTTGGAGTTCTTTATACTCCATCAAAACTGACCACAACTTCAATAGTCCTTAATGTCGTATAGCTGTTTTTAGTGCTGGCATGGACTAAAAATCTTAGTAGCCGATCAAAATCCAAAAAGGGAAAGAATTGGAATTACCAATTCCTATTGTAGCTATTCCTTGACTTGCTGCTAGGCTGGAAATTCCGGTTGTTGTTCCCTTTGCTGCAAGCAGATAATCCATAATCAACAAGAAAGATACTACATATAGCAATTATTATATTATTGGTAGCCTCTCTAAAGTATTATCTTGGCCGCCTCGAGCTTGGCATTATTCTTTGCGAGCTCAAGCTTTGCCCAGATAGAGTTCGTGTCAGGTTGCTGCGCCACCAGTTTCTACAGACAGATCAAAGCAGAACCTAGATCGATCTTTGTGGCGAGCGGTTAGTTCAGGCACGAAAACACCTCAGACACAGCCGACTGCAGCCTGCCTTGAGCTGGAGAGGCGTCCTCTTGATGCTGCTGCCTTGGCCTCGCCTCTATCTATTTCCAACTTCCTTATGTGTAAGGTTAACTGATTGGAATTGTCCTTCATTTGAAACACGATAGCTGAAACAGAGCAAAAACATTGTGAACCAGATTAGCAATTTTCAATCCTCCTTTTTGCCTGCAGGAATAGAGATCAGTCCTCTTATTTAAAAAGTACATATGGAATATGAAACTATTCCAGCTGGACAAAAAGGTTATCTTTATTTTAACAACAATGTGAAAATTCACACTATAATTTCATATATTTTAGTAATCCTACTGTAGGTATATACCCGTGCGTTGCTACGGAATCAAACTTTCGACAGTAGGATGGTGTTGGTGACGCTGCCTCGCGGTTGCACTTGCACCGGACCGTCCGGACCCCACACCCACAAGAATACAAGATACAACCAACAAATAATACCCAAGATAGACACCCACATGATATAGACAACACATCATACCCAGACACATGTTGGATCCAACATATTGGCGCAACAAAAAATCATACGCGATCACCCCACTGCAAGGTTGAAGTAACCATTCTGTAAAAAAAAGGTAAAGCAAAAAAGTGCTTAACACAACAGGAGACTCGTACACAGTGTTATAGCTCATAACTACTAAGCCCACGGTGTCAAAACAAATGGATCTTCCACACCTGGCCCTTATTTTTAAAATTAAGGGGGGCCAAGGAATGCCCAAGGAAAACAACAACCTCTAGTTCTATGTAGAGTAGAGGACATGAGGCAAACCTAAGACATTCAGTGGTCATGCACTACATAAAGTATAGTACCTTTTTTTGCAGACAATCCACATTAGATAATCATAATGAAAAGAAAAACGACTGATTAAAGTATAGTACCTTTTTTGCAGACAATCCACATTAGATAATCACTCATAAGCATTGTTAACTTATGGTTCCGGTAAGTATATGTTGTCCATCAAAAGATAAAGCACCAATAACATCAGCCAAAGCAGAAAGAGATTTATTTATACTTTGCGCTTCTTTCAATTGCTTTCCTGCTGAACCAGATTTTTTCACCCTCTCAGAACCAGCAAGGTCCACAAAACTTAGCTGTTCAAACAGAGAAACACCGTCAATTCGTACGTAGATAGGCCAGCCAGTCATCGCCATCGGCGAAAGCTTCGCCTCGGCGTGCAGTGGCGCGCAGCGCGTACAATAGGACAGATGAAGGAGGACGATGGATGGAGTGGTCTGAAAAAAGAAAGGAAAGGAAAGAGATGAATGAACAGGGAAAAGGCACTTACCGTCCTGCGGGAGGAGAGACGAGGTTAGGCCCTAGAGCTCTGTCATGGCACAACGCCCCGCCGACGATGCGCATCCCGTGAGCCGCTCACAGGCGCGCGATTTGGACACCCTGCTGCTCGATCCATGCATGCATCTCCGATCCATCCATCCTTGTCCAGCAGCTGGCTGCTCGACCCCCAACTGTACGCGTATGTGCACGCCAATGACAGAGACGACAACCGATGAATATGCAAGAGGGTTGCAAGTGTGTGTGTGTATATATATCATAGGTGGAAACAAAATAGTGAATGGCCCAACATTCGGTCAGCACATGAATATTAGTAGTTAGCCAGTTTTGGTTCATGAGAGCAAACCACTTGGTTCTCAGTTTTTACTCCTTCAAGAATGAAGGGAAAATACTTTTTTTAAAATTTTTCTCCTTAATTGGTTGCCTTACCTATAAAAACAGAATAAACTTGTAATCCTACGAAAAAACATAATGAGTAGTCCAGTGCTCACAATATAGGAGTTCACTGAAAATCCTGCAAAAAGCAGAATTAACTGAAAAACAGATGAGTAGTCTAGTCCTCACAAGAACATCAGCACCAAACATGAGTTCAAACTGGTAGGCATTTTTCTCAGAAGAAATAGAAGGGGGATATATGATACTGGGAAAATTATTATAACAGAACAACCAAAGCATGTCAACATATTTCTTTACTTTGATAGGACACAGGACAAAATTACAGTAGAACTTGGCAGTCTTGGATGTAATAAAAGCAACTGTTAGAATTAAACCATGGTGAAATTACTCATCTAGTGAATATCCAAACAAAATCTACAGACAACGTGAAACCATTACACTTATCATGTACCTCTTGAATGCACGCAAAAATATCTTTCATCAAGGGAGCTCTGGAGGTAGACTGTATGTGAACGTTGGCTTTTCTTTCTTCAAGACAACCAACGGATAAATTTCATTTGTTGATTTTCCACGCCATGGTTGAATCTCCCTCAACATCTCAAGGATGTTGCACGTGAAACCCCATGAATTGGTTTTAAAACTAATTGGACCTCTGGTGTTTGGCTGCCATTGTTCTGGGGCCATGTAATTTGGACTTCCAAATCTCTAGATGAGGTCTGGATTAGGTAATGAAAGGCCAAACAGCAAGGATGGAATCCCAAAATCCCCCAGCGCAGCACAATCGTTTTTGATACCCGACAAGCCCTAGGAGGAGGTGATTGACACTGGAGTGGAGGGCAGGAGTAGGACAATGCATCTGGACTGAGGTGAGTAGGACAGTGCATCTAGACTGAGGTGGGCGGAGTGCCTATACCTTGAAGGAGGTGATGGTGGCCTAGCTGCAGGAGGTCGGCGATGGTCCGATTGGGGGTGGGCATACATGCTTGGATGGAAGAGCAGATAAGAGAGCAGCGACGAACAGATCCAGGGGTCGTTGGTGGAGAATCCGTTGTTGGTGGAGGAGGCAAGAGAAGCGTCGGCGCTCATGGCCGTTCATGGAGGCGCGTCATCGCCCGTCGACGGCCGCTGCGTGCCACCCATTGTTGTGCTTCATTGGCATGATCCCACCGTCGCCTCTGCATCCGCCTCGAAGCCATGGCGGGGGGTACGGTTGGGGTCAATGATACGGCGGATCAGCCCGAACCCCGTACCGTGTCGAGGGGGGATGGGGAGGGGAGGGGGAGGGGGCGCGTTGCCAAGTGGATCGGCCTTGTGGGCGCCGCCGCCGAAGGGTGAGCGGGGCGGTGCCTGCACGACGATGGGTGGGGCGGGGTGGTTGCCAAAGGCAGGGACGGGAGGGGGAGAGGGCGGGGCGAAGCACGGTCGGATCGCACGTGGATGAAGCGAACGGTCTAGATTCACGGATGGCAGAACCAGAAAAGGCAGGCTACCCTTACAGTCTTAATAAGTAGTAAAGATTATATAAAACCACAGCTAGAAAGACATGTTATACACATACTGGTTGAGGCAATGGTGATGTGGTGTGTGATGAACTGCAATGAACTCTCTGACATCTATAACGTTCGGACATGTAAAACTCTATGTGATGCACAAATTAAAATCCTATGAAAGGATGGACTGAAGGTTTGATTTTTAGTATTTCTCTCAGTTGTGTTAGCAGCCAAGTAATATAGTAGTTTGACAAAGTTTAACTCTAAATTTTGGTTAGCAATGTAGACACGGAAATAAAGTTTGGTACAACTATAGATGCAGTACTGTCTTGGTTTTAAGTCCAGAAGGTGAATGAGTGTCAAGTTAACAACTCCAATAAAAAAATTAACACTGTCTGCATCTGATCAACAACCACATATGTGCAACAATTAACAAGCAGAGTTACACATACAATATCAAGGAAGGGACTTTTTTAGATCCACTAACTTCTAAATGAATAATTTGTTTTTGAAGTATAGTACATTTAATTCACACCAAAATAGTTTAAGCTCTAACTTCATCTGATTATAAAAATATAATTTGGCTAGTGCTAACAAAGGAAGACAATATCATTGTCTTATTATTCCTTTTCAGGTAATGTTAAGCTAAATGGTCAGACCAAAATAGTTATGTCATGGAATAGAGAGAATAAATACTAACTAAGTTTGTAGACATAGATAAAATATATAAGGTGGCATGGGTTGGGTATGTACCATGAAGCTTGAGAAAGGAGAGATGTTCTGGAATTGTTGGTTTTCCTGTAAACTCTGTGAAGCAGAATCTTGCAACGGTGCACTTGAAGTTGCACAATCAGCATTTGAAACCTGAAGATGATCAGGAATTATTACAGCCGGATTATCATCAGACAATTTTGGTCCCCCATGCAGAGTCAAATGATCAAATTGTGTTGTCGCTGTAGACACATCTCCATTCAGATCTGCCATCAAAGAGGTAAACGATAATACAAAATGAGAAACTTGATGAACACCTTCAGGAACACCCAATTCGCAATGTAACACGATAGATGGCCATCGTGCCATTTTATTTTAGAAGGGGCATAATAGGTAACAGGTAAAGTAGTAGAAGGATGGCAACATAGGGGTGCGCATGTGTGATATCCAAAGACAAGGGGGATGTGTGATACCTACACATTAGGAAACAAAAGGGAAAAAAGATCCACAATTCCACATAATAAATAAAATAAAGAACTTACAACTTAATTTACTTATTAGTAAGTAGGGTCATCGGAATCATATAAGCCAGACAACATGGGGAAATACAGGTAAGACAAAGCAAGGCTGATTTTGACTTACTTTGGTTGTGCTCAAATGGAAGGCCATTGAGCTAAAAGTCATCTATTTTCTCTATCGAGCCTTCATCCACATGACTGACAACTTCAGTATATTCTGATTGTATAATCTTTACCAGAAGCAGAAACTTGTCCAGGAGATATCAAGCTTTCTGTATTGTCCTCTTCCAAATTTGCATATTTTTCAATGTCATCTTCATTGGCATCTGGCATTGATGAACCTTGTGCATTAGCACTCATGGAAGGGGCTTCAACATCTATTCGCTCAGCTGAAGGTAACATATCAAATGTGGAAGCATCTTTAGGTAGAGAGTGCACCTCAACAACACCGTTTGGCAATTTATCTGCTGCGACATAAGCAACATATCGAAGAAACTATGAGCAACCTGTTGTACAGAGTCTAGTAATTGCCAGCTAGGGTTTGACATACCTGCATGGCTTTGTCAACCATCTGCCTGGCTTGTGATAGTGATCTTTCTGCAAATGCGGCTATATATGACTCTAGCTCATCGTAGTGGCCAACACTTTTATTGTCTGGGCAATCTCTAGATTTTGCAGGGCCGTCAGATGTACTCCTATATGGTGGTCTTTCACTGTTTACAATAGATTCTGCCTGCAAGTGAAGCATCAACAGAAACTTAGACCTCAGATACTAACCATGATAATTGCATTTTATGGATGAGTAGAGGACTAAGCACTGCTACGTGAATATATAGTTACTTAGCCTACTGCATGTTGAATCTCACTCTAGAATTTAAGAACCCTGAGGGAAAAGTATTTTAAACCAGATAACCTTAGGTTGTCTATCTGATGTTAAGCGCAGACTTTTGAGCCCCTCAAGTACAGTAGACCCGTTTACAGCATTATCCTCATTCTCACTTGGTGTAAGGTCAGGAATGTGATCCATCTCCAGTATGTTGTACGCATCATTTGAAAGGTAGCTCCTTCTCATGTTGTCAGGACGGTTATACAGCCAGTTGACTGGCATACAATCAGTGTCCTAAAACCAAATAAGTTCAGGTATGTATCTTTATTCAACATAGCATCAGACTGTCAGATTGAAAGTCCCAAGCACAGGAACGCATAACATCATGAATAATTAACAAATCCTCACCGAGTTCAAGGAAAATTCAATCCAAAGCATAAATAATAAAAAAAACATCATAAAGCAAGCAGATCTAATGCAAAAACAGTTCTGTTATATTCCTCGGGCACAAAATTTGGTGTATTGGAAATGACTGAATCACCATCAGTTGCCAACGCAGTGCTACTTGCAACAGATCTACTCCCAACTTTAGCTTAAGGCCTACCCATCTTCACTATTTCAGCCATGGAAGGGCTGGAATACCACCCCAACCATGCTGCACTTTAGATAAAGGGTGAGAAGTGGTGTTCTTAGCATTAGTCTGGGCAACATTGCTGCAAAGATAATGAGCATAAAAGAATTAGTAAGCCTGCCAAGGAAAATACATAAAAAGAGAACTAATGTTTTTTAGTAGCATTCAGTTTTACTTTACAACTGTTGCGACCAAGGTAACTGAATGAAACAGGCTTAGAGAAATAAAGCTAAATTTAGGTACAGAGTTCAAAATTGGGGTCACGATTGGAATCTGAATAGTGAAATATCATGATAAAATTTTGTTTATGGCATTTAAAAGCCTTCAGGAGCAGGAGTCAGTGCGGTGAGGTAATCGTACCGTGATGTCAGTTGTCACACTATCCGATGCTCCTCCAAATAATCTCCACAGAGGTATGCGAATGCTATTAGCAACCGCGTCAATCAGCACCATCTCCACTCCTGCTCTGGCCTTAAATGGAAAAGGATACAATCAAATACAACCATAGGACTAATCATTAATAAGTCTAAACAGAAATCAAGCAATTGAATGGCCATCAAGAAAAATGAGAATCAATGAGAAACTATGTCAATTCCTTATGTCTGCATCTCATCAATTCCCAAGGGAAAAAAACTGGAACGCCTCCATATGTGCTAATGTGTGGTGCCGATATGCAGCCGACATGCCCATTCGTGAGCATGTGTGATCGAGGGGACTCGATGGGCTCAAGTCATTCCACGATGACAGCAGCAGCGGACGCAGCCATTGGTGTCTCTCTGTCTGCGACTGAGACTTCGCAAACACAGAGCGTTCAGCAGCAGGCCAACATGCAAACAGGTAACGTCTCAAAGACTCAATCTGACTTGAAGAATAAAGAATTGAATTGGTGATATTTTCATAAAGCAAACAAGAAACCAGATCGGCCTCTTGCCCTTCTCCAGTAAACATGTTAAAGGAGCCCTAAAGGAATCCGTATGAGGAATCACGTTCCTATCCTATCCTCCCTAGGATCGATGATCAAACACCAGCCAATCCACCGCGGTATCGCAAGGCAAATTTTACTTGTCGAAGCAGGACGAGAGAAGCTGTGAATCCCTCACTGAGGCAAAGTCATGTCCTGGGAGCACACTGGCAACGTCCTGCAGCAGGGCACCGAGAGGCGCCGCGGGGGCAGCGGCGCACGCCCGGCCCGCGGCACCGAGCGCTGTCGGTTGGTCCTCGGCGGTGACGGAGGGCAGCACGGGCGCCTCGCCCCAGCCGACAGCGCCGCTGCGGAGCTCGACGCGCACGGCGACGTTGGAGAGCGCGGCGAGGCGGTAGGACACGATGGTGAAGGGCACGGCAAGCAGGACGCGGAGCGGGCGCGCGCCGGCCGCTGACACGTCCACGAGAAGTCTCCTTGAGCGCGTCGAAGCCCAACGAGCCCACGGGGGAGGGCGGGGACGGCGAGACGGTAGAGGCGGCTGTTGGCGGTGGATCGACCTTGTGGGCGATGCCGACGAAGGGTGAGCGGGGCGGTGCCTGCACGGCGATGGGTGGGGTGGTTGCCAAAGGCAGGGACGGCTGGGATGGCGGAGGGGGCAGGGGCGGAGCACGGTCGGATCGCCCTGGATGAAGCGAACGGTCCAGATTTACGGACGGCAGAACCAAAAAAGGCAGGCTACCTTTAGAGCCTTAATAAGTAGTATAGATTCTCTGTTATCAATGGACGACTGTTTCTGTTTTTTGAATGCATAGCAGTGCACTTTACATGAGCCAGGTTTGCTGGAATTTCTAGTGGTTTCAGTCAAATCAGTTGGCAACTCCGTCGAACGGTTCCTTCCCACCTCTACTAAATGCAGAGGTGTTCTGATTGTCTGCGTGTTCGCTTTTGTGCGTCGGTCAGGCACTCTGGCTATCAGTCCAACTGTCTAGGTTTAAACCAAAACTTCTAGAGGTGACACCTTGCTCATTCCTAAAATTCTTTGCTGTTTCATTAATGTGTACAAGTTTTCTGAATCATATACTGATCACTAAAGTTTGGCTTGTCAATTGTCGCCCTGGACAAGGACTGAAGGACATACGTTTCTTCCCTCTTTGGATCTGATTGCTGGGATAGTGGGATATATATATATATACTTCTGTTGTAAGGGCCTGCTTGGCTGCTTGGACATGAGAATCTTTTAAATCTTGAACGTTCATTTTAAATCTAAGAGCAACACCATTTTATAAAAACTCACTCCTGGGAGGGAGGTGGAAAGGGTTTTTTATAAAATTATTGTTGTTAGGTGTGAGATTGGTGTCCTAGATTTAAAACGTTCACATGAGCATCGTAACTCTTTGAGCATCGAATATGTTGCCAAGTGCCCAAGTGCAATAAGATACTATGATATCTCTCTCTGGAAAGATGAAATTGTCAAACGAAGGCACGACAGGCTTGAGCATGTATGGTGTATGTAAATCTCTACTTCTATAAAAGCACTACTTTTCACCGTTTCCATCATCATGTGAAGCGCGCATGTGACCTCCTCCCGCACACCGCACTCTCCACAACCTCCTCGTCGCCTTGGCGACCTGCATTGTGTGTCGCTTCCCCAACACAACAGACGTGAAGCGCGCGCACGAACTACTCCCGCACACTACGCTCTTTGCAACCTCTTTGCCTTCTTGGCCATCTGCACCGTGCACCGCTTCCCCAACACAATTACAGAAATGTGCGAGCGCCTCGGCCACCCGCACCGCGCGCCGCTTCCCCCAATGCAACAGACGCGAAGCGCACAACGCACACGACCTCCTCTCGCACACCGCTCTCTCTGCAACCTCCTTGCTGCCTTAGCCACTCGCATCATGCGCCACTTCCCCAGTGCAATAGAAACGTGTGAGCGCCTCAACCACCCTCACTGTAGCATTGCGTGTAGCTTCCCCAACGCAACAGAACATGCGGGGGGGGCTCGTTACCTCTGTCAACAAAAACTCTGGTCTTGAGGCGTATGTGTTTGTGCATGGGATAAGAAGGCTTCACTGCCACCGTTTTTGTCGTCCATGTGCAGGGGAGAAGAAGGCTTTGCCAATCAACTCGGAGCTTTGGCACACCTGTGCGAAGGGGGGGGAGGCCGCCGTGTGGACGTGGTGTCCGGCGATTTGCCAGAAGGTGGCAACAGAACTAGGCTTTACCTTAATTCATATTAAGAATATACCACATCTTAATAATATCAAGGTTCCCCCTAATACTTGGTAGAGTAACCTAGTTCTTTGTTTATGTGGTATATTCTTAAGAAGATGTGCAATGCAGCTCTTTACTATTAGACTGTTTGTGTGTGTATATGTGTTGTGCCTAGAGCTCAGTCCTTGTAATCTATTGGGGTTAAGGTATATGTAATACTGCAGCAAATTATCAATATTAGAGTTTTCATTCTTCAATATGGTATCAAGCTATAGGTTTCCTTCCCCTCTCCTCCCCTAGCCATCGGCCAAGAACTTGGGCAACCGCCTCCATGGCCAGCATCTCCCCTCCTCCCCTCCTCTGTTGACTCTCCCCTTCCTCTCCCTTTTTTCCCTTGTCGCTGGGCTTTGGTTAGGGTTTAGTCAAACTTACTAATTTAGCTCTGTTTAAAGCAACCCCATGGAATTAGCAAAACTTACTGATTTAGCAACTCTCTAAAATAGATTTTACAAAAAAGAGTAAACTAGTCCAATAGACTATAAATTCAAAACTTTGTATAGCAAGTGAAGCAGGCTATCCAAAAACTTGAGTCTATGGGAAACATTTTTCCTCTAATAATATCCACATTTATCTTTATAAAATGATCTAGCTAGTCGCTTGGAGTTACCGTATAGAGTGGAGTTTGAAATAGAAGTGAGATATGAGGTGGGATAAGAGGTATACTAGATACAACCTTATGGTTTACAGTTGGTAAAGCTACATATATAGATGTGTGAGTGGTTTATTTTCTTCAAATGCTAAGGAAATTTCTCAGCTCTGGCTATAGATGGCCAATAAGCACGAGGCACGTGAGCCCGGCACGAAGTCCGCTGTTTGGGCTTGATCTGAGCCCGGTATGACCTGGTTCTATGTGGGTCCGGGCCGGCCCGACACAAATAAGCGGGTCGGGTTCGGACAAGAAACTAAGCACGGTGGGCTGGCTCGACACGACCCGTTTACCTCTAAGCCTGTTAAGTCCGCTTTTTGCACTAAACCGTGCTTATCGGCCCACTTTTTCCGTGCTTACCGAACCAGTCCGACCCATTTAGGTCTGTCGCAGGTCAGGCTCGGACAGGAAAACGAACCCGTGGGTTAAATGGCCTGACCTGGTTTTCTAACCGTGCCTAACGTGGTGGGCCTAAAACGGACCGGGCTTCACCGGACCCGGACCGGATGGTCCGTTTGGCTATCTCTAGCTCTGGCAAGGTCTACACATAGTCAAACACTTTTCTATGTGGAGCTGTTTTCAAGGTATGCGATGGTGAGACTTGTAAATTTTGGCAAGATTGTTGGTTCCACGAGGTTTAACCAACAGAGGAGTCCTTAGTCGGGTCGCGGGGATCATATGGAAGTCAGGAAGTGTAAAGTGCCTTGGAGATTAAATTGTTTTTTGGCAGGTTTTTTTAATATTAAACTTCAGGTGGCCCAATCTCTAGTCAAGATCAAATTTTCAGATTACAGTTTACAAGCATCTTCCAGTCTTCACCCTACCATGCTCTCTCTCTCTCTCATCGTCCTAGCGACGTGTGTCCCCAACTATGTACATGCACGGGAGTACGGGACCGATAGGTGAACGAGCGTGAGCTACCTAGGATTCAGAAGCTCCATCCATCTCGGAGCAGAAGACGAGCGCAGCCAGCTACCTAGCAGGACCCGTCGGCGGTGAGCACCAGGACGCCGAGGTCGTCCCTCCGATGCCTGGCGGCCTCGAGATACGCGGCCCGGCCCACCAAGCCTTCGGTGGACTACCGCTGGTCCCACGCGCGGTGCACAACCACTTGCACGTCCGCATCGTCCGCCGAGCGCCGGCCGTGCTGCCGCGTCGCCGCCGGGTCCTCCGGCTCGGGGTCGTCCACGTGGCCCCCGGTGACGCGGCGGCGGCAGACGGGGCACGTGGAGTGCGCCAGCAGCCAGGTGTCGATGCACTCGGCGTGGAAGGCGTGGCGGCAGGCGGGCAGGACGCGGAGCAGCTCGGCGGCGTCGAAGGCGCCAAGGCACACCGCGCACTCGGTGGCGCGGCCCACGTCGACGTCACCGTCGCCGAACCGGACCGCCGGAAGCGCGCCCACCGCGGAGCTGCTGAGCCCCGAGCGGCAGCGGTCGCACGAGGAGGGCGCGAAGCCGAGGCCCAGGCCGCCGGGCCGCTCGCCGGGGCCGCGCTGCTTGCAGTGCTTGGCGTAGATGAGGAAGAGGAAGAGCGCCAGCAGCACGGCCGTGAGCACGCCCATGATGATGGCCGCGTCCACGGCCGGCAGCGGCGGCGGTGGCAGCGGCGGTGGTGCCACCTTGGTCGGCGGCGACAGCGACTGCATGGCCTGGCGCGCAAGCGCCGGCAGCGGCGTCGGCGGGGATGTCATCCTGTCTCGATCATGGCCGGCGCTCCCATGAATCGCTCGCGGTTGCGGGAGAGGATCTGCATGGCATAGGGTTGAAGTGAAACGGAAAGCTGGCGGCGTGCCGGGCTTCCCTCTGAGCTTGCACGGCTTAAAAATAGCGCGAGCTATCTTTGATGGGGGCAACGGGAGCTTGCTGAAGCAATGGTGATACGTCCAACTCATAATGACGGTCAATTCCATCACGATTGCGGTAATTCATTGCTGATGTAGGAGTGTATCACAGCCAGTCAGCCACGCTTGTAATTTCCGTGGTGTTCGACGGAATTAATCATGACGGGCGACGGCTCACTCGCGGCAGCAAACATCCGGAAGGGAAGCCACTCAGCATTTGCTGTACCAGTCCTTCAACTTGCTTGCAAAGATGAGGCCAAAACAAGCCGCCGGTTGGTTTTTATTTTTCCCGCTGCGATGGTATGGGCGGCAGTTTACTGTTTTTATTTTGAACTTTGTTTCTTATTCTTTGCACAAGCCCATGGTGGTCGGAAAACAAATATCACAAATAAATTAGCACAAAGCAACGGTTGTCAAATGTCGCATAGCAGATACAACGCAAAGCTCATTGCTGAAACTGAACAGAGGAGCCGAACAAAACAAGAAGTTATGAACATTTCCAGAGTAGATCAAGTCAGGTGGGGCGGAAAGCCTGCATTATACTGAAAGTTTCTGAATGACAGGATGAAGTCAAATTCAATTCACCGCAAAACTGAACGTGTACAAACATAATCAACAGCGTTAGAAATTTTACTAATCGTGTCTGTCCACAGTTCAGCAAATTTCATAAATAACCACAAAAATCCAGAACAGCCATATCAAAACAGAACAATCTAAACCACAATGGCTATAGGCTCGGCTGTCTCCATGCCAGTATTGATCTTCTACTTAAACAGAGTACCAAACAGTGACATAACATATGAAACAATATTCTAACCTTCAACCGTGGCTGCAAGATGGACAACAGTTCAGGAAAGAAAGGGGTCCATCAGGAAACCGAGTACTGCCGAAAGCATAGGAACTACTACACACATGATTATCATAAAAGCACAGTGACAACACAAATCATTAAGCAATCCATCAAATTATGAACTGGCAGCGAAGTCAACTTAGTATAAAACTAACCTACAAAAAGGATAAGAATTAAGTAATGATAAGCCCAGAACAAAAAAGATACAAAAGCTCATGCTGACAAACTCTGCAACTTCCGCAAGCGCTTCGCAGCAGATGAAGGTTGCTTCTTCAAGACCTTCTTTGCAGATTTTGCCTTAGGCTTCGCCTTCTTCAATGGTGTCGGTGTTATGGGACCTGGCTTTACGCCCTTTTTTAGAGCACTTCCCCTTGGAGTAGCCGAAGGTGGCAGCCTCAAACACTGCGGCGGCAAAGGATTGTGAGGTTTCCAAACTAAATTATTCTTCATCGAGAACCTCACCTTCTTACCACTCTTCTCTCCATCCTGGGCAAGAAGATTACCTTCGCTGCCATCACCCCCATCAGAAGCTTCAGACAGCTTATCGGCAGACTTTGAGCGCTTCCTCTTTGTTGCCACTTTCCCACTGACTGGTGTCACTGGTGAAGCGCTTGAGCTGCTGCCCCCTTTGACCATACCAGCTTCTGCTGCAGCCATCTCAAACTGCTTCTGAAGATTGGACTTTAATGTCTCATCAAATGTAATGTCATCAGCACCATCACCCATCTGCTGATCATCTACAGGAGCATCAGTACTCTTATCGGTGGTGTTCCCTTCATCAACAACCTCCACCTTCCTCTTTTTCTTCTTCTCTTTCTTCACCTTCTTGTCTTTCTTTACCTTCTTCTCACGCTTCAAATCCTTGGCATCCCCCATCTCACCTTCAGCCAATGCAGCATTCTTCGTCTTTTTCTTCTTTTGTGCCTTTTCATCGCCCGCATTTGGTGGCACGGACACCTCAGCAGCCTCAAACTGTGGCACAGGGATCTCGAGACCAGATAGCTGCAAACCCTTCTCAATCTTCACAAATGCATCCCTCAACCCAAAGAGCACCTTCCGGTTCCATTGCACCGTCTCTGCCTTTGCACCAATATCCAGGAACCTCTTGCTAAATCCAAACAGTAACCCAAATTTCCCGAGCTTCTCCTCAGCGCTACCCTTGTCCACCTCCTCCCCTTTCTTCACCATCTCAAGCAAACGACTGCCACTCTCCAGTAACCTCTCAAACACGCATGTCTTCACCTTACTCACCATCACCCGATCGGTCGACTTCGCCAACACGATGAAGAACGGAGCCAGCAAGGCGTCCACCGTCTCCAGGCTAACGGGGAGCACAGGCAAGAGCTCGTCTAGGAATGCCTCGGCGACGTGGTACCCGAGGCCCCGGGAGGTGCCGGCGGCGGCGCTGTCGGCTTCCGGGAGCAGGGCCTTATCCGACAGGACGGACACGACCTGGGAGGTGACGACGGGGGCGAAGGAGTTGGCGCTGAGGAGCAGGAAGGCGTGGTGGAGGAACCGGCGGTTGAGGAGGTAGAACTTGTCGAGGCGGTGGACGTCGATGTGTGCCCACTCGCGGCGGAGCGTGGTGAGGTAGGCGGCAAGGAAGGCGGCGCCGTCGGTGGGGGACGGCGGGGCGGAGACGGCGGAGGCGAGGCGCGTGGCGACGGAGCTCTGGTAGAGCGGCTTGTCGGCATGCCAGAAGCAGAAGAAGAGGCCCTTCCAGAGCTTGAGGAGGTCGGTGGCGGAAAGGCGCCGCGCGGAGGCCGGCAGGAAGTCGGAGAGGAGGTAGCGAACAGCGCGCTCCCGGGTGCCGGAGTTGCAGGAGGCCAGGCGCCGCGCGATGGCGGCGGCCTCGGCGGGCACATCGGCGGTGGCGGCGGCGGCCATGGGTGGGCGTCGCGGGGTGGGTAAGGGAAAGGCGGACGAAACCCTAGGCAGCGTTGGATTCGGTTTTTGATCCGTGGAGAGGGATTCGTTCGTTCTGTGTTTGAAATGTTCTGACGAATTTTGGGTTCTCCGGTCTAGCTGGTAGGACCTCCGGTGTCTCGGAACTTGTCTAGCGCCCTGGGCAAAAGATGGTCCATGCCGTGACGTGAAGTTGTTGGAGCCTGATTGTTTAGGCTTTTTTTTCCTTGACAATCTTTTTAAAAATCTGGCTAATAGAGAAATCTAAGTATTATAAACATTACGGGTGAAGAAAGTGCTGTCTATTTTTTGACATTTTCACTTTATTAAAAAAAAGAGAATACCAGCCTGGTGGGCCGGCCCATAACCGAGCAGCCCACCGGCCGGCTGAGCATTAGGGCAACAAGTGCCGCGTACGCTGCAGAACAAGAGATACGTGGCTGGGAGAGAGAAGAGCGACGGCTGCGAACAGGCAAGGGAGTAGGGAAGCTGAGTTCCTGGCGGCGGCGCTCTGCAGTCTGTTGAAGACTTGCCCGAGTTCCATGGCGCCCTTGGTGCAACCGCTCCTCGAGCTCGGCTCCATATGTATAGCATCTTGCCCCTGTTTACAGCACGAAAAATACTGCCTACGTCTCGCTGCTGCTCCTCTTTGCTGCTCGCGGTTCCAATTGGATCCATTCGATCCCCAGTGTTTTGTAATCAACTCGCTGGTGGTGATTGGAAGAAGGTGGAGGCGGTGCTGCTCTTGTGCAGTGCGGTTTTCCCGTGCTCCCTGATTCACTTGTGCGCCTGTGTGGTGCTGTGTGTGTCTGATTACTGTCCACTGTGGCCTGGTGCCTGGGCTCCCTGCTGCGCGGTGTTCGTCTTCTCGGGCTGGTGCTGTGGACGTCTCCCACAGCCTCAGCAGCGGCTCTAGTATCTCCGTCAACCTTCCACCGTGCAGGCCCGGACGTGGGCGGCGCAATTGGTTTTCTGGGACAGAACCTTGTGTTCGCTGAGCTGATCTACCCACGTAGACAATCTACGTGCTGTGAGTTATTTGTTGCCTCACTTTATTTACTGTTTAATTTTGTGCAATCTGCTAGTATTAAATACTTGGGTGTGATTGCACTGTTGTGGGCGGATTTGTGTGCTCGATGATGATAGCGGCGTAGTGAGACAACGTGACAGTCTGGGTTTTAGTGTATTATCATTTCAGCATTGATATTATTTGTGCCTAATTAAATCTCTCTTTGTTGAGGTTGTTTACCAGTGTTAAATTCTGTTCTTTTATTTAGTACACAGCTCCTTACTATTAGTTTTTATATTTGATTATTAGGCTTATTGCATCTGATCTAAAACCCTGATTTGGTAAGATAAGGCTGTCACGTTAGTCGAGGATCTCTGATCACCCATTAGCGTTGGAGGGCTGTTTATTACAGCAACCCGCTATTTTGAGAGCAATATTTTAAGATAAACAATCATGTTTATTAGTTTAATCTGCCTTCTTCATCTGCAAGCCATGTTTAATTACGAAATAGATCTGAGTAGTTATTTTACATGTTTACATGTTCTAGAATTGCTACTGTTCATTGCTGCAATAATTACATATGGCATTTGTCTGAGTTATATGCTTGTTTTATTCGGAATTAAAATATTTAATATATTTAAATATAGTAGAAGCATGTCACTTATTTCTCTAATATTACAACAATCCAGAAAACCAATTCGTATAATGGCCTCCAGTTCTGATGTCATTAAGCCTGAAGCGTTCGACGGCGCAAGCTTTAAGCGCTGGCAGATTAAGACTCGCATGTGGCTCACTGACCTAAAATTATTTTGGATAGTGACGTCGGCTGTTCCCCAGGCTGCATCGGATGATTCTGATGATGCAGCGAAAGCCGCCACACTAGCGGAGAAGGCCAAGTGGGACGAAGCCAATGAGGCATGCTTGTCTCGTCTGCTGAACGTCTTGTCGAACCGCTTATTTGACGTGTACTCTGGTTTTACCTCCGCCAAGGGTCTATGGACTGAACTTGAGAATGAGTTCTCTGAAGTTGACAATGGCAATGAGTCATTCACAACGGAAAACTACCTTAACTATAAAATGGTTGAGGGAAGGTCTGTTATGGAGCAGCTACAGGAGATTCAACTCCTTGTTAGGGACTTGGTCCAATATGGTTGCGTCCTACCAGACAGTTTTCAAGTGAATGCAATACTGGCAAAGCTCCCGCCTTCTTGGTGAGACTTTGTGACTTCACGCCGCCACATGAAGAAGCAAATGACTCTCGCTGAGTTGTCAGCTGCGATAAATGTGGAAGAACGTGCAAGGTCCAGTAACAAGCCATCCCAGCAACTCCAGGCTCACGTTGTTGAGAAGGGTGGAGATAGAAAATTCCAGAAGAAGAAAAAGAACTCTCCACAGAAGAATCTAAACCAACCTAAATCCAAAAAGATGAAGAAGAAAAAGGAGGACTTTATCTGCTACGTTTGTGGAGTCTCCGGGCATACAGCTCGGAGGTGCAAACTTAGGAAGGGAAAAGGTCCTCCACCTCAGCGCAAAGAAGGGAACATGGTGGTTAACTCCACCCTAGGGTATGCACCTTAGGCCTTTACGGCAAGTCCATCAGATGACTGTTGGATGGATTTCGGTGCTACTGTTCATATTTGTGCTGATCGATCCATGTTCTCTTCATTCCAGGGATACAACAGCACACCAGTCTTGATGGGAAATGGTGTTCCGGCAGCAGTTCGAGGTACTAGACAGGTCTACCTGAAGTTAACTTCAGGAAAGACGCTCGTGCTGAAGGACATACTCTATGTGCCCTCGATGAGCCGGAACCTCATTTCAGTGTCGCTGCTATGTCGACAGGGTCTCAAATTAGTGTTTGAGTCTAATAAAGTGATCCTATCTAAGTTTGGTACTTTTGTTGGAAAGTCATATGAGTCAGGCGGTTTGTTCCGTCTTTCTGTTTTGAACAATCATTCTTCTTACCATGTTAATGTGGTCTGTAATAACGATTCCATTAATAATATATGGCATTCCCGTTTGTGTCATGTGAATTTTGAGGCCATTAAGAGATTAAGTGACATGTCTTTAATTCCTGAATATAAACATGCTAAAGGTGTAAAATGTGGTATTTGTGTGCAAGCTAAGCAGCCTAGAAAACCGTTTCATACGGTTGAAGGCAGAAGTACCACTCCTTTAGAACTAATTCACTCAGATATCTGTGAGATGAATGGTATATCACAAAAGGCGGTAAAAGATACTTTCTTACCTTGATAGATGATGCTACCAGGTTCTGTTATATTTACTTACTCAAAACTAAAGATGAGGCACTAGAACACTTTAAGATCTATAAGACTGAAGTTGAAAACCAGTTAGACAAGAAAATTAAAAGGCTCCGGTCTGATAGAGGAGGTGAATAACTTTCTAACCTTTTTGATGAGTACTGCAAAGTCACAACTGCGCCTGTTGCGTTTGTTACGAAGGCTTGTTGTGTTGTCGTAGCCCTAATGGCTGCACACGCATTGACACCGGATACGCTTGAGCTTGTATTCACATGGATTGTGGTGGGTTGTTCAAAGTCCTGAAGTCATATTATGCACAACCTTCCTAAATTTTTGTTGGCTCTATATTTTATTTGATTGTGTTGTGTGGCATCATATATTTATATATATCGCCAAGTGGCCATACACAGCTGTATCAAGCTCTATAGTGCTTGGAAATCTGGGAAATTAAATTGAAATTCAATTAAACACAGATAAGTTAATTTTCTGCTCTCTCCTCATGCATAAAGTTTTACCCAAAGTAACCCGAAGATATATAATATAATGCATGAAAGCCTTTTTGGCATAGAAGACATCACAAATTGGGATTCTATTAGTAAGCAAAAGGCCTTACCAAATAATTTGAGACTATAAATCTCAGCCATACATTGCTCAACCAGATGTTGGCACATTGCTCTTTATCGCTGAACGGCATGAAGCGAACTTTGAGATAAATTGCTAGTACCTTAGCAACATGAAGTTGCGAGTACATCGAAAGATAATTCTGAGAATTTTTTCACAACGTTGGTGTGAAAAAAAACATTGTGTGTTCTCGTCGAACCACTTTACTCGGTCTATCTAGGACCTCTATGCTTGTGTTGCATACATATCTCAGAATTTAAATACTTATAGCCGTTGAATTGACTTGGGATAGTCCTTTGACAAGTTTGGTATACATTGTAAGATAAATGGTAAAGGTCAGTCCTGAATGGACACATACCTGGGGTTTATGTAGCCGAACTACACTGAATTCCACCCTTTGGCATGCTTACCATTATCTACCTCCAATCTACCATAAGTGAGAAGAGTAGACAAATAACTATGAAATCTCACATCACCACAGAGCTTGAAGCTAAATTAGACATTAACATGTTCTTGGTCCTCGGAGCCAGAAGACTCATATGTCTTGACCACTAGACTACTAGTGATGATAATTTGTGATAGAAATATTAAGATCTTGTAGAGACCTGTTGTATTCTCTCTACTCCTGATGATTTCTTCGTATGAGAGCAGTACTATCTGTTGTTGAAGACGGATCCTAGCCTGATACTAGTCTTGTTCTTGCCAAGCAGTTATCACCATTTGTTTCATGAAAAGCTAGTTATATGGTGATTTTCCCAGATAAAATGAATTCTTGGCCTTGTCTGTTCTATTCCAAAGCTTCTCTTTTTGCCGAACAACGAAGAGATCGAAATAATGCTTTATAGAACAAATTGGTATATAATATGAGAAGAAATGTTTGCCCTGCTGGCAGCATCACAATTTATTAAATATTGTTATAAATTCTCTCTCAAAATTATAATACCTAAAAATGTTGCATAAATCGATACCCAATTTTAGAACGGTATGAGTAATTGGGTAAACCATGGGCAATAATAAAATGAGCTGGACTATACATCTTTGCATATAAAAAATCTTTGCTTGGCAGCATTGGCCTGATGCCGTGCACTTCACTACCAATATAAACACACACATTTTTCCTATGTGCTTAAAAGCATAATGCAACCAGTGAATGTCTTTGTGAGCGCTAGACCCTGATGGTCATTTTACTTGTTGATCTGAAGTCAACTAATAGCTCCAAATGACGAATGGTATGCATGAGCCCCCTGAAGGACCCTTATGGATAATATAGTGTTACGCATATCAGTCTAAATCTTAATGATTGACTGTGTATTTGGTAGTAATAACAATAAGTTTGCAGAATTGTAACCATGAAGCAACTTGTTGTTGCGTGTCTCGCTGGATGTTGAGACTAACCCTTCATGTTGAAGGACAAATATGTAGTATTCATGCCACAACATTAATCTAAGTCCAAAGCTCACTGCATAAAACCTCTATCTATAATGTGCGTAATATTTCCCAAATAAATCACCACAATAGCATACATTGCCCACAACTGGATGATTGTGGTTGGGGATTTTGTCTGTATGCTTTTAGAACATCTCGGCATTAGGGGGAGGAATGCCCATATAGTGTAATGCCTCAATATTCTATTAAACGCACAAAAGCTAAACTGAACCTGTCGTTCGGTGTGTACTCCTATGTATATGGAGTCTGCCAGAAATCGTTGAGGAGTAACCATATTGGTTTGAATGCTTCTACCTGATGTAGATGTGGATATACCCGAGATTAATATCGTATCCACATTTGACTTATTGGTATTTGATCTATTCTCGGGGACGCCTGCGAATATGATCCATCAGCCTTAGTCAAAGCATATGTTTCTGATTGCAGATTCATGTGGTCTGTGATAACTCTCCTCCGATTAATTCACCCTGATGGTGATTTGCCTCACGAAGAGGTTCATCTTGATGATGAAATTCCTAGCAATGCGCGCAATATCATTATGCTGGGAATACAGAACAATGAATCTTTCGTTTTGGGAAATAACGGAGATCATTATTAAATGTGGGAGACAAATATGTCGACACCTATCTTGCCCCTCTAGATTGCAAATGGATCCAAAACAAAGTCCTAGGCATGAGTGCTTTAAGCTCTCTTATCGGGTCATTGATAAATGCAATCAAGGCTGAACCAATAATCGCAAAATGAAAGTCACGAGCTTGAAGTTCGGACATTTATGGACACTATTGAAATAATGTGTGGTGAATGCGATGGTTCAAGTGGTCTTGTGAGAGAGCCATCCCACATATGTGTTGAATAACCACTGTTCCGCTATGTATTATATCTGGCAAATGGCATGAATTAAATTATGCAGTTAATAGGATTCTGAAGATCCGTCATGAGATCCTAGGAGGATCCATATCTTTGAATTATAAATATGCAACATATAAATCTCATACCGAATAATACATTCCTGACGAATGAACACTCTCCTATGTAGAGAGAATATCTCCTAGATGAGATTATAGTTCCTTGATGGAACCTTTCCAGAAGAAATAAAGTCTGTGTTAAACACCAAAGTTTGATAATCCCTATAAAAGGATAAAGACCCATACAGACCCGAAAAGGAATAATATGAGGTACCAAAGGACTTGAAGTTCACTAAATAAGCACATGTGCATTCCACGAGTTTTACTCATGGTATTTTCCACTTGATGTGGAATTACGGTATCCTCTAAAGCCCCGATGGCAGAAACCTATAAGGTTTAGGTGTTACTGGCAAAAATATCCCCATCATGCCAGAATGACAGACTATAACGATGTATCTGATCGATGAAAAATCTCTGATGGATTACGATCTTTGATGAACTTTTGTTACACCATCATAGATGTTGCAATGGATGAACGCCTGGAGCGATGTGTCATATTTAGAATATGTATTATTGCAACTATATTATCCCCTAAGTCCTATTGAAGGACATGTTATTTGCTTTGCACAACTATGTAAAAATTGTGGTGTAAGATAGAAAATGATAGCAACCCAACCTCATCCATTCTCGTTATTCCAGATGAATAATGAAACATATATCTTGAAGGATATGCTTGAGTTATGAGGGATAACGACTTTGACAGATGTCATCGTCAGGGGGATCGAATGCTTATATTGATCATAATTGTGAGACAATAAATGTCATATTCTATGCACTGAAGGCGTGAGTTTGATGATCAATATGTGAACCTTTATGAAACTTTCTATCAAATATATAGATCCGGTCGATCGAACACCATCAGTCAAAGTGGCTTATTTATATTGATACGTGCACTTACCTCATATATCCTAGAAGTGAGTTGAGGTAAAGTTCTTGAAATAGTCCTTGCAAGGATACGCAATCCGTTTGCTAAATCTTTATGTGCATATATTTCCAGAAGAAGATATTTTGCCTTATTGATACGATTTTGCAAGGATCAGGGGGAGCACATTTCTAAAGTTAGCCCTTGTAGAAGATTCGATAGAATCTAGATCCCAGAGGATCGAAATCTATCCCGATGACAGATATTGTACTCTTTTTCCCTTGGTGAGTTTTCTTGAAGTTTCTCACATTAGGTTTTTAACGAGACAACAAAGTGCAAATGCAATTTGTATCACCATGCACTCTTTCTCCACATTTTCCCACTGGGTTTTTTGGAGTTTTAACGAGGCATGTGTTGGTCGCGGTATTCGCCCAAGGGGGAGTGTTAAGTAACCCTAGTTAGGGTTATGTGAGCAAATACCTACTTTGCCCATGAGGGGTCTTACATCTCTATATAAGGAACCTGTACACCCCCTCATAAGAAATAGAGATCAGAAAGAGGCCAGAGGCCCAACTCTATATCCAGTGTCTCGTGTGTTTCCTCTGTCGTGCTTATGGGAAGGGAGACGGGTTCTCTACATCTTCTTGCGCCTCTACTGCTGACGGGAGGGAAGGGAGTGGATCTGGTGATCCGTGGTAACGTAGTTCTCAACACGTGTCACGGTGTGGTTGCAGAGAATTTTTTTCCAAACAAACACCCCGTTGGTCACACTGCCTCACTGGTGATTCGAGTTCGATCCCGTGGGGAACTGGGCCGATTTGTACTGCGTCCTGGGGCCGTGTGCGCTTCAACGGGCTCAACTGTCTTCCTCACACATCCGCTGGTGGGCGGGGGCTGCTGCTGCATGGAGCCTTTGCAAAAAGCAGTCCATGTCGGCCCACGTCTATCCGTCTGGGCTTGGCCCATGCCCATCCGCGCACGAACGCACGGTGCACGCGCGCTCCTTCTCCCACACGCACCGCCCACGGACGAACGGATAGGGATAAAAACGAAAAGGATACTGCCGGATACAAGATCATCTTGTATTCTACCCTAATATATTTCTCTCGGATACGAGACTGAATACGGGTAGTTAACATTCAGGACGGAAATAGGACGAGACTGAATAATAATCTGGACGGGTAAGAAACGGATAACAGATACTACTCGGATAGGTATCAGATAATTATCGAGTAGTTCGTCCCGATTATATTAATTGTCCAACCACCCAACAAATACAAAAATTAAGCAATACATAATCATATATATGATAGATCAAATGTAGAAAAGGAAACCGATAAAATTGACATTATGCAGTTCAAAGTTTCTAATTACAAGGACATTATAGAACCAACACCGGATTATTAAAAATTCATAAAATATTCTAGTTTCACTCAAAAATTACAAATATGTTAAAAACAAATAAACATTTTATACGAAGATAACTCAAGTCCTCATATGAAAATGATAAAGTAAAGTATTGATTATGTTAAAACTTGAATACTTATAGTGATTTCACATGTAACTCATACAATTAAGTGAACGTGAAATAAAAGAAACGTGGGCATCTTATAGATCTTATGATCCAAATATTTTTTATGGTTATATATGAACATATGTTGTGCGTCCGTAAAATTTCATGATTTTTTATGTTATTTATATATTATTAATTTCTTATCGCAGAAAATCAAAATACAATTAAATCTATCAAATAACGTAGCTTCGACCGAAAATTGCAAACAAGTTACCAATACTAATAAATAGTCTATACAAAGATAACCTTAAGTTCCCACGTGGAGATAACCTTAAGGTCCCCATATAAAAATGATAAAGTGTATTAATTTGATATAAATTTAGACATAATTTTAATGATTTTGGCCTAAATATATGTTTAAATAAAAAAATGATGTACTATAAAGTTAAAGAACTCTTCGAGCTCTACAATTTTTATATAAACTTTATATTCATCCAATTTTATATGTAAAAGTTATGATTTTATAACTATATTATTATACAGAAAAATAGAAAACGGGTACCTCGTATCCGACCCGAATATCCGGGTATTTACCGGGTAGTTCTCGTTCTATATCCGACCCGAATCCGAAGCTACGGTATTCGGATATTACCCGTATCCGTTCCGAATATAAAAATATTCGAATCCATATAAAAAAAACGAGTATTTGCACTATGTGTATTCGGTAACCGACCAGACCCGTTTTCATCCGTGTGAAGAGGACAGCCGCCGCCCCCCGGGCGCCGACTACAGCGGATGGAGACGAGGTCAGGGTCCTACTGGAATACTGATGAACACGGCGTTGTCCATGGTGGAAGCCGTACGACATGAGCTGTGGCATCTAGCGTGCGTTCTCGTGCTCGTGGATGCCCTACGAGCACGTACTGCTGTGCATTCAAACTCGCGCTGTGTGTGTGATGCAGGTAAGGTAAGAACTGTTTACATGCGACCCAGGGCTCTGGGAGCTCATGTTTCGGCAACAAATTATTAGGTGCTGTGTGAATCGGAGGTGGCACTGTAGGACACTTTTTTTGGTACAAACTCGTGCAGCACTAATGTAAAAGAGAACAATGAGGTCCTGTTTGGAGCAAAGTTTTTCAATACCGCAGTTTTACAGTACTATAATATTTGAATGCTAAAGCAAAATCAAAGTATTCCAATACCACAGTTTTGCATTACCACGCACGCGAGACGAAAAAAAACTTTGGTTTAGATCAAATTTTCAATACTATGGTTTTACTAGTGTATTGGCATACCGTGGCTTGTAATAGAGTTTTTGAAACCTTTGCTAAACACCATTCTATATAAAATACCAAAGTATTGTGTTAAATACCATGATATTGCATCGGAACTATGAAAATTTTTTGCTCCCAAACAGGCCCAGAGTGTTATGTAACATCAGACTGCAGGAGTGCAGAACAATATGGGGACGACAGATTTGCAATTAGTTGGCACTCTACGTGGTTGCGATAATATCCACTGTTGTATTTATTAATTTGGTACCTCAAAAATAGAGTGCACACTTTTGCTGGGCAAGACAGGATCCATGTGGCTATCTTTTAAGGTTAGGGCTTCTATTGTTCCGCGTGCAATAGGATGATATGGCATGTAATTTAATGAAGAGAGATACGAGAGAGTTTTATAGGAGATGAGAGAGTTTTATAGAGACGAAACTCTGGATATACTGTTTTCTAGGCAAGTGTTGACATGTCATCCTTGGAAACATTGCATAAAACACTCCATTGAGAATGGTCTTACCATTATTACTAGTTTGCCCTTTTCCTTCTTAGAAAAGGAGCTAAGCGCATTGATGGCGAGGAAGAGACGAAGACGGGTGTAGACCTGAAAGTTTGGGCCAGGCCATTTGGAGTCGACATGGCACGACACGAAAATAAGAGTCCAAAGTACGACCCAGCACGAAGGAAATGAGACAGGCCTTAATCTTAGGCACGATGGACGACACGACCTGATAGGTTGTGCTTGGGTCGACACGATACGAAGTGAGACACAAATTAAAAAAACTAGCGTTTAAATAGTTATTTCATACTCCAATATTTTTTACCTATTCACAAAAGTTATAGACAACATTGAGTTCTCTTTTTTATATGATTTTTTAGTCTATAACAAAGTTATGAATATCTTGAGGATTATTTTTTAGATTATATATATATATATATATATATATAAGTTTTTTATCCGTGTAATGCTTCGGCCGGCATGACATGATCATCGATTTGTCGTGTTTCGGGCCGTGCCACGCCTACATTTTAATATTTAGGCAAGGTATGGTGCAGTTTAAAATTATTTCGTACCATGCTGGCTGAAAAAAAGTTAGTCAGAAGAATGATAGCTCCTGTCTCAACATTGAGCTCTAGACGGTGTGTGTGTCTCGTCGTCAAGGAGAGATTGATGGTTTGGACTGACGCTGAAGCCTGAAACACTGAAAAAAGAGCCCTGGGTTGGGGTGGAGCACCCACCTGGGCACGGACGCTGCCACACTGTGCCGGCCCTAATCCCACTTCCTACCAGCCACTGCGGCAGGCTTAACGGCCCCTGCCGCTCCCGTACGTACGGACCCCCTGATTTCCGATAAGATACACTAATCATCAGATAAGATATCGAGATCCAGCTCTAATGGCGGCTGCTGCTGCCTGCTGCTGGAGCTGGATACTCCCATCGGCCAGCCCCTGCCACCTGCAACGAAATGCACATGCGGTTAAATAGCCTTGTATCTCAAGCCATGCAACAAGTCTTCTAGCAGCTAGGTTTGATTCCTGCATTTAACAAGGTTTGTTTCCTTTTTTTTTGAACGGTAGAAGATGAAGGGGGCGTTTGGCAGAGCTATCTTAGCCCCGCTCTTAGCGAGAATTAATCCTGCAAAGCCGAACAGTAAAAATCCGAATTGATTTATAGTGGGAGTGAAGTGAATCTAGTCTATGTTAGTTCTATTAAGTGAGAGCAAAAAAAAACCTTCTTCCCACCTCATCTCCACTCTCTAACCTCTCAGTAATCACTTGACAACCTATTTGCTAAATATTTTTCGTCAAATATATTCACTTCTTTTAAAGAATCACTTGAAATCAGTCTATTAGATAATCGACTCTCGAAACTAGAGAATCATTGAATGGAGCTCGGCCAAACGAACCCTTCGAAATGTTGCATGCGCGGCTAGCTACTTCACGCGGAGGTCCGGAGGAGAGGTGTAATAACTACTCTCGGGACTGTATACATGCAAGGGTAACTTTGACCAAAAACAATTCCTAAAGTATTGGTGTTGGAGCGAAGGCAAAGGCGTCACCCTTCGCTCGAAGCCTTCGCTGCAGCAGCTGAACTAACAGAAACAAAACAGGCAGGGACACCCTTCGTCTCTTCCGCACCAGACGAAGACTGGCGGCGAAGGGCATCCCACGGTGCGGCCTCGTCCAGCTCGGAGGCCCACGTGCAATCCGGCCCGTTGTAACGGGCCCCGCTTGGCTGCCGTGCGTTACGGGCCTAATTTATAAAAGCATTCCTGTAATTACGGTCTGTAACCCCGCTTTATGGGAATATTCTAGGGATAATCTAGGTAGCTGAGGGCACATGCGTCCTTAGCTCGGGGTGCTGCGCACTCAGGTACCTATAAATACCCCTGCACAGTGCCCGTGAGAGGGCAGATTAACAGAGCTTTTGCCATCTAGCGCGAGTGCCCTGTTGTCATCACTGTTCACCCTTGTTGGATCCCATTGCAACTGAGAGCAAGTTCCAACATTTGGCGCCCACCGTTCGTGCTACGAGAAAACCACCCGCGATGGCACCCAAGAGAGCTAACCCGAAGGCTGACGAGGCTGCGAAAGCAGCACTGCTCGCCGCAAGAAAGGGCAAGGCCCTCGCCCTCACCCAATCCACCCACCAAGAGGCCACTGAAGACGATGTCCTCGCGCATGCGAAGACGACACCCTCCGCACCTGCGACCCTGAGGGACAACCGCAGCCACCCTCAGGCTTCGCACCACCGGAGGGCGCGGACCTCGCCGAGGACGGTGAGGTCCTCGGCGTCTCAGCAGAAGAACAGCTACAGCTGCGCGCCCTGCGCCTCAAGAACCGCAATCTCCAGAGGCAGAAGGAGATACTGGAGGCCAAGCGCCAACGTGTGTCCGCACTAGCCAAAGTGCGGCAAATGATACGCGACGAAGAGCACAAGGCCCAGGAACTCGAGCGGGAGATTGCGCTGATGCAGCGCGAAGGCCACCTCGGCCTGCAGCACGAGTCACCCCTCCAGCAGCGCGCACAACTCGAAGACACGCGTGAAGGCCACCCCGGCCTGCAGCATGGGCCACCCCTGCAACACCGCGCGCAACCGGAGGACCCGCGTTTCCCTCAACGCGACCACACCTTCCCGCACGCCGCGCCATTCCAAGGGGCCAACTATCTCGATGAGCGAAGTCCCCTGGCGCCTCACCTGCAAGTGACGCCGTGGCCGGCTAACTTCCGGGCAGGGACCTATCCCAAGTACAACGGCAGCACCGACCCGGCTCAATACATAATGAGTTATCAGGTCGTCGTTGCATCGTCCGGAGGGGACGACGCCACAATGGCGAAGTCTTTCATCATCGCCCTCGAGGGCCCCGCACTCACCTGGTTCACCAGGTTGCCTCCGCTGTCCATTGATTCCTGGAGAAGTCTCTGGGACAAGTTCCTGCTCAACTTCCAGGAGTACCGCCCAGACACCGACGCCCTGGCCGAACTTTCGCTCTGCAAGCAGCTAGAAAAGGAGACTCTGAGGGAGTATTACCGCAAATTTTTAACACTCAAGTCACAGCTGCCCTCAGTCGATGACCAGATTGCCATCCACTATGCTATCAGTGGCCTTCGCGCCGGCGTCCTTTACAGCCACTGCATCAGAGATCCACCGAAGAACCTCCAAGAGTTATATCAGCTGTTTGAAAAGTACGCCAGATCCGAAGAGCTCCACCAGCGCAAGATTGAGTCCCAAAGGAAGCCAAAAGATGCTCCACAGTCCAGCCGCACGTGGACAAGGACTCCGCAGCCACACTCCGGTAGAGACGGCCGCAATCAGCAGCAAGTGCACAACATCGCCAACCAACATCCCGCTGCTGACCCCCCTCGTCGCCAGGAATATCCCCCCCAGGGCCGCGGAAACGGCACTCGTGGCAGGGGCCGAGGGCGTGCGCAGCCGCCGCGCCGATTCTACTGCCTCTTCCATGGTGAAGACTGCGCCCACCAAACCAAAGACTGCCCCGAAACGAAGGCTACCAGAGACAGAATGGCACGGGCGCAGCCAGCCGACAACCCCAGAATTGTCGCGCACAATTACCAGCAACCCCCTCCACCATATATCCATGCTCCCGCCCCGCATCCACCGCACCACGCTTACCAACACCATCAGGAAGTACAAATCGTACCTCCTCCACCCCCACCACCACACCAGCAACATCAAAATACCCCCCATGCCCCAAAGCAGGAAGACTTCGCCGATCAACCATATCGCGGAGTCATCCACATGATAACTGGGGGGTCCAGCACTGACTTCGACACCAAGCGACAGAAGCGGGACCACTACCGCAGCATCAACCATGTCGCCGTCACGGGCCCAGTCGTGCAGACAAAGTGGTCCCACATACCGCTAACCTTCGACGCACGGGACGTCGACTTGCGCAGCGCCCCCCACTGCGACGCCATGGTTATCAATTGCAGCGTGGCAGGCTGGGACCTACACAAGGTCCTCGTTGACAATGGCAGTCAGGCGGACATCATCTTCCTCCACGCCTTCGATCGCATGGGCATAAGCCACAGCCTGCTTAAGCCTTCGGACAACCCGTTGTATGGCTTCGGCGGCAAGGGCACCTTCCCCGTCGGCAAAATAGAGCTGCCTCTCTCCTTCGGTGTAGCACCCAATGCCCGAAGCGAGCAAATAACCTTTGACATAGTGGACATGGTATATCCTTACAATGCCATCATGGGCCGGGGCTCCATCAATAAGTTCGAAGCAGCCATTCACGGACTGTACCTATGTATGAAGATACCAGGTCCGTTAGGCGTCATCACAGTCTTCGGCAATCAACAGACTGCGCGTAACATAGAGCGGGACTTCGTGCCCGGTCAAAGAAACGTGCACTGCCTCACGGCCCAACGCGAGGTCCCCGCGCCTGCCAGCCCAACCGATAAGCAACACGACAAGGCGCAGCTGCAGAGCAACGACGGGACCAAGACTGTCCCCCTCGACCAGGCCACGCCCAGGCAGACAGTCATTATCAGCGAAGACCTTATTTCGCATGAAGAAGAAAAGCTCCTCTGCTGCCTGTCCAAGAACAAAGATGTCTTCGCCTGGTCGGCCCTCGATCTGGTCGGGGTCAGTAGTTCAATAATTGAGCACAGTCTAGGAATCGACCCTTCGGTACGGCCGAAAAAGCAGCGGCTTCGCAAGATGTCCGACGAAAAGACGGAGGCCGCCAAGGCAGAGGTGCACCGCCTCCTGGAGGCCAAATTCATCGAGCCGGTGGCTTACCCCACATGGCTCTCCAATGTCGTGATGGTGCAGAAAAAGAGCGGGAAGTGGCGAATGTGCATCGACTTCACCAGTCTCAATAAAGCCTGCCCAAAGGACAATTTCCCGTTGCCGCGGATCGACAAAATAGTCGATAGCGCGGCCGGATGCGAGGTCATGTCCCTCCTCGATTGCTTCTCCGGTTACCACCAGATATACATGAAGGAAGAAGACAAGGCCAGCACCAGCTTTATAACACCCTTCGGCACATATTGCTTCATCAGAATGCCGGAGGGACTCAAGAACGCTGGGTCCACCTTCTCCAGGCTTACCAAAACAGTGCTCGAAGGGCAGGTCGGCAGAAACATATTCACATATGTAGACGACATTGTCGTCGCCAGCAAAAGCAAGGAGGACCACCTCGCCGACCTCGCCGAAACATTCGCGAACATGCGAGACGCACAACTCCGCCTAAACCCGGAAAAGTGCGTCTTCGGCGTTCGCCAAGGCAAAATATTGGGCTACCTGGTATCACACCGCGGCATCGAGGCCAACCCGACCAAGATTCAGGCCATCTTAGACATGACGCCTCCGCAGTCCGTCAGGGACGTCCAGCGCCTGACAGGCAGATTGGCCGCTCTCAACAGATTCATCTCCAGGTCCGCCGAGCGAAGTCTCCCCTTCCTCAAGACACTCTGTGGTGCAAAAGACTTCGCCTAGGGACCAGAGCAGGCGGCGGCCTTCGCCTCATTAAAACAGTACCTGACAGAGTTGGCCGTCCTTACCAGCCCCGACCCCTCGCTCCCCCTGCTGCTCTACGTCGCGGCTTCGCCACATGCGGTCAGCGCGGCACTAGTGCAGGAGCAGACTGTCGAGGGCGTGGTCCGGCAGTGCCCCGTGTATTATGTCTCCGAAGTGCTGACACCGTCCAAGTGCAACATGACAGAGCTGGAGAAGATTGCCTACGCAGTCGTCATGTCGTCGCGCAAACTGCGCCATTACTTCGAAGCATTCAAGGTCCGAGTCACCTCAAACAGAGGACTCGGCGAATTATTCAGAAACTCGGAGGCGTCGGTGAGGATTGCCAAGTGGGCGGCCGAACTCTCCGGCTACCACATCTGCTTCGAGCCCAGGACAGCTATCAAGTCTCAAGTCCTGGCAGACTTCGTCGTCGACTGGACTGGGCCAACAACACAGCCAGATCCGTCCGCAGAGAAGACTTGGACGATCCATTGCGACGGCGCATGGTGCCATGCGGGGGCAGGCGTCGCTGCAGTCATCACCTCACCAGTTGGGGTCAAGCACAGATATGCAGCACGACTCAGCTTCAATCTGGAATCCGACAGATGCACAAATAACATAGTAGAATACGAAGCAGTCATCCTCGGCCTCCGCAAGCTAAGGGCCCTCAGAGTCACCACCTGCATCATCAAAACAGACTCCAAGGTAGTTGCCGGCCAAGTCGAGAAAGACTATGCAGCCAAGGACCCCGCGCTCATGCAGTACCTCGCGGCCATCCGAAGTCTCGAGAGGCAGTTCAAGGGGTTCACCTTGCAACATGTGGATCGAGCCAAGAATGAGGAGGCCGACGCATTGGCCAAGGCCGCCGCCAGGGGCGAAACTCTGCCCTCCGACATGTTCTTTCATGTCATCGGCACGCCAGCAGTCCGGAGCCCTGAAGGGCTCCAAATAACCAATGACAGCGAGGGCCACCGCACAGTCAACCTTATCACGACTGAAGACTGGCGGGCACCCATAACCCTGTTCCTGCAGGGGTATTATCATCCAGCCGACATCAGTGAGGCCAAGCGTCTCAGACATCGAAGCCGAGACTTCGCACTGATTGAAGGCCAACTCTACAAAAAAGGGGTCAGTCAGCCAATGCTTAAGTGTGTCACCGAAGCCGAAGGCATGCAGATTCTACGTGAAGTCCATAGTGGCACGTGCGGGTCACACGCAGGGCCGAGGGCCCTTGCTGCTAAGGTGATCCGCCAAGGCTTTTACTGGCCCGCAATGATTTGCGCCGCAAATCGAGTCACACGGTCCTGCGAAGCCTGCCAGAAGTTTTCTCCTCGATCAGGCGGCCCCTCGCAGTATACAAAGCTGATCGCCCATACATGGCCTCTCCAGCGCTGGGGCCTCGACATTGTCGGGCCCCTGCCCACCGCTCAGGGGAACCTTAAGTTCGCCTTCGTCGCAGTCGAGTACTTCACCAAATGGATCGAGGCGCGGGCTGTTTCTACAATAACATCAAAAACTGCCCAAAAATTCTTCTGGCAGAACATCGTTTGCCGCTTCGGAGTACCGTCCGAACTAACAGTCGACAACGGCAAGCAGTTTGACAACCAAGACTTCAAGGATTTTTGTTTCTCCATTGGCACCAAGCTTGCCTTCGCCTCAGTCTATCACCCGCAGTCCAACGGGGTCGTGGAGCGCGCCAACGGGAAAATCTTCACAGCTATCAAGAAAATGCTCCTTGATGAAAAAAGGGCAGATGGACCGATTTGTTACCTGAGGCAGTCTGGGCACTAAACACGACTGAGTGCAGGGCGACCGGGTTTACTCCCTTCCGCCTTCTATACGGATCGGAGGCCATGACCCCGCAAGAAATAAAGCACGGGTCCCCGCGAACAGTTCCGTCAGCCGTCCCCGATGTGGACGAGCCAACCTCAAAGGATCTCATCGACGGAGACCGAGTCTTCGCCCTACAGGCCCTGAACAAATACCAAGCCCAGACCAAAGCATGGCGTGACCACTCAGTCATCCCGAGGGAGTTCAGCGAGGGGGACCTCGTACTCGTTCGAACAACTCGGACGGAGTCCAAGGGCAAGCTGGAGCCCAGGTGGGAGGGCCCCTTCATAGTCAAGACAAAAGCTTCCCCCAACGCTTACAGGCTCACAACGCCAAACGGCGAGGACCTGGAGCACTCCTGGAACATCGACAACCTCCGCAAATTTTTTGTTTGATTCCTCAGGGCCGTCTTCGCCCTTGTAATTCGCAAAAACAATCTTGTACCGGCCCGCACTCTTTTCCTCCCGGGGGGTGAGGTTTTTAACGAGGCGGAGCCATGTAATATATGTGTGAAAAATCCCCCAAAGACATGCGTCGAAAAAGACCGCGACGACGGTCTTCGACATTCGACCAACACGAGGTCACCACGAGGCTAAGCGCTAGCCACCCTCGCGTGTGACAAATCCGCGCCGAAGTCGCCTAAGGGTGCAGCCGGATTAGCACCACAAGTGCGAAAAAAATCAAAGTCTATCGCGAAGACTATCCGTGCAGAAGTCGCCTAAGGGTGCAGCCGGATTAGCACAACAAGTGCGGAAAAATCTAAGTCTATCGCGAAGACTATCTGAAAGGGAAATGTGCCCTTGGGCCATTTCTAAGTATTTTGGTAATTTAGTGCCCAACACAGGTGCCTAATTGTAAAATGGTGGACAAAGTACAAATCAAGGATAAAGGTATGTTTCTCAGACTTAGTACATTGTTTTATGGACTAATATATTGTGTCTAAGTGCTAGAAACAGAAAAAATCGAGTTGGAGAAGAAATGGCTCGAGCAGCCAAAGTCTGCCCAGTCTGGGTACACCGGACTGTCCGGTGTGCACCGGACATGTCCGGTGCGCCAGGCTGGCTCGGCGCGAAAGTGGCTGCTCTCGGGAATTCACCGGCGAGGTACGGCTAAAATTCACCGGACTGTCCGGTGTGCACCGGACTGTCCGGTGAGCCAACGGTCGGCCGGGCCAACGGTCGGCCGCGCAATCTGCGCGGGACACGTGGCCGAGCCAACGGCTAGAAGACGGCACCGGACTGTCCGGTGTGCACCGGACATGTCCGGTGCGCCAACGGCTCCAAGATCTACAACGGTCGGCAACGGTCGGCAGCGCCGTTTAAGGAAAGAAATCGGGCACCGGACAGTGTCCGGTGTGCACCGGACTGTCCGGTGCCCCCGATGACAGAAGGCAAGATTGGCCTTCCAGATTTGCTCTCAACGGCTCCTAGCTGCCTTGGGGCTATAAAAGGGACCCCTAGGCGCATGGAGGAGGACACCAAGCAACCTTAAAGCATTCTTGATCATCCACACTCATTCTTTGCGCATTCGTTTGTGATTCTAAGTGATTCGAGCTCCGTTCTAGTGAGAACTTTGAGATAGTCATTCGAGCTCGATTCTTGGCCGTGTGTGTGCGCATTTCGCTGTGGATTTGTGTGTGTTGCTTCCCTCCCTTACTCTGTGCTTCTTTGTGATCATATACTTGTAAGGGCAAGAGACTCCAATTTGTGGAGATTCCTTGCAAACGGGATATTGGAAGGCAAAGCAAAACACCGTGGTATTCAAGTTGGTCTTTGGACCGCTTGAGAGGGGTTGATTGCAACCCTCGTCCGTTGGGACGCCACAACGTGGAGTAGGCAAGCGTTGGTCTTGGCCGAACCACGGGATAAACCACTGTGTCATCTCTGTGATTGATCTTCTGTGGTTTCTGTGTTTTGTTGAGACTCCTCTCTAGCCACTTGGCGATTATTGTGCTAACACTTAACAAGTTTTTGTGGCTATAAGTTTAAGTTTCACAGGATCACCTATTCACCCCCCCTCTAGGTGCTCTCAATTGGTATCGGAGCCGTTCTCTTCACAAAGGGACTAACCGCCCGAAGAGATGGATCCTAAGGGGAAGGGTATCGTGATCAACGACAAAGAGAAGGAATCCTTCGTCAACGAGCCGAAGGACGATAAGCCTACCGACTCCGGCTCGGGCCACAGACGGAAGGAAGGGAAGAAGAAGAAGACAAGGCGCATCAAGGAGATCATCTACTACGACGATAGTGATGAGTCTACTTCTTCCCAAAAGGACGACGACAACGACTACAGGAAGACGGTCAATTCGAACTTTTCATTTGATTATTCTCGTATTCCACATAGTTCGAATTCGCAATTGCTTTCCATTCCTCTTGGCAAACCTCCACACTTCGATGGGGAGGACTACGGATTTTGGAGTCACAAAATGCGTAGTCACTTATTCTCTCTCCATCCGAGCATATGGGAGATTGTAGAGAATGGAATGAAATTTGATAGCTCGGATAGCCCTATGCTTATAAATGAACAAATTCATAGAAATGCACAAGCTACTACTGTTCTCTTAGCATCCTTGTGCAGGGAAGAGTACAATAAGGTGAGCGGCTTGGACAATGCCAAGCAGATATGGGACACCCTCAAGATCTCTCACGAAGGGAACGACGTCACCTTGCTCACCAAGATGGAGTTGGTGGAGGGTGAGCTTGGACGGTTCGCGATGATAAGGGGCGAGGAGCCGACGCAAACATACAACCGGCTCAAGACCCTTATCAACAAGATAAGGAGCTACGGAAGCACGCGATGGACGGACCACGACGTCGTCCGACTGATGCTAAGGTCCTTTACCGTTCTTGATCCTCATTTGGTAAATAATATTCGTGAAAATCCCAGGTACACCAAAATGTCGCCCGAGGAAGTCCTAGGAAAATTCGTCAGCGGGCGAATGATGATCAAGGAGGCGAGGTATGTGGACGACGCCTTGAATGGACCGATCAACGAGCCACAACCTCTTGCTCTCAAGGCAACGAGGAGCAAGGAGGCACTACCGAGCAAGGTGGCGCAAGTTGAGGCGGCCGGGCTAAATAATGAGGAGATGGCCCTCATCATTAAGCGCTTCAAGACGTCGCTTAAGGGTCGCAAGGGACAGCCAAGCAAGACCAAGACAAAGGAGAAGCGCTCGTGCTTCAAATGTGGTAAGATTGGTCATTTCATTGCTAACTGTCCCGATAATGAAAGTGACCAGGAAAAGGGGAACAAGAGGGAGAAGAAGAAGGCATACAAGAAGGCAAAGGGCGAGGCACATCTAGGAAAGGAGTGGGATTCGGATTGCTCCTCCTCCGACTCCGACAATGAAGGACTCGCTGCCACCGCCTTCAACAAGTCATCCCTCTTCCCCAACGAGCATCTCACATGCCTTATGGCAAGGGAGAAGAAGGTATGTACTCGAGACTCTACGTATGCTTCTTCAAGTGAGGATGATTCTAGCGATGAGGAAATAGATTACTCTAGCTTGTTCAAGGGATTGGATAGAAATAAAATTGATAAAATCAATGAATTGATTGATGCCTTGAATGAAAAGGATAGGCTTTTAGAAAAGCAAGAGGATTTGTTGTATGATGAACATGATAAATTTGTAGAGGCACAAAAATCATATGCTTTAGAAGTTAAAAGAAATGAAATGCTTTCTTATGAACTATCTACTTGTCATGAAACCATTTCTACTTTACAAGGTGTTAACAATGAATTAAATGCTAAATTAGAAGTAGCAAATAAATCTAATTCTTGTGTAGAACATGTTATGATTTGCACTAGGTGTAAGGATTTCGATATTGATGCCTGTAGTGAACACCTAGTTTCAATTTCCAAATTAAATGAGGAATTGGCTAGTCTTAATGCCCAACTTAAGACTAGCAAGAATGAATTTGATAAGCTGAAATTTGCAAGGGATGCCTACACGATTGGTAGACACCCCTCAATTAAGGATGGACTTGGCTACAAGAGGGAAGCCAAGGACTTGACAAGCCATAAGGCTCCCATCTCTGCCAAGGAGAAAGGGAAGGCCCCTATGGCAACTAGTACTAAAAGGAACCATGCCTTTATGTATCATGGTAGGAGACAAACTAGAAATACTTATAGGAGTTATAAAGCTTATAATGATTTTGACATGTTTGCTTCTAGTTCCTCCTATGTGCATAATAGAAATATTGGTAGGAGAAATGTTGTTCATAATGTGCCTAGAAAGAATGTTATTCATGCTCCTAGGAAAGTAGTGAATGAACCTTCTACAATTTATCATGCTTTAAATGCTTCCTTTGCTATTTGTAGAAAGAATAGGAAAATAGTTGCTAGGAAGTTAGGGGCAAAATGCAAGGGAGACAAAACTTGCATTTGGGTCCCTAAGGATATATGTGCTAACCTTGTAGGACCCAACATGAGTTGGGTACCTAAGACCCAAGCCTGAATTTGCCTTGCAGGTTTATGCATCCGGGGGTTCAAGCTGGATAATCGACAGTGGATGCACAAACCATATGACGGGGGAGAAGAAAATGTTCACCTCCTACGTCAAAAACGAGGATTCCCAAGATTCAATTATATTCGGTGATGGGAATCAAGGCAAGGTAAAAGGGTTAGGTAAAATTGCAATCTCAAATGAGCACTCTATATCTAATGTGTTTTTAGTAGAGTCTCTTGGATATAATTTGCTATCTGTTAGTCAATTATGCAATATGGGATATAACTGCTTATTTACAAATGTAGATGTGTCTGTCTTTAGAAGATGTGATGGTTCACTAGCTTTTAAGGGTGTACTAGACGACAAACTTTACTTAGTTGATTTTGCAAAAGAAGAGGCCGGTCTAGATGCATGCTTAATGGCTAAGACTTGCATGGGCTGGTTGTGGCATCGCCGCTTAGCACATGTGGGGATGAAGAACCTCCACAAGCTTCTAAAGGGAGAACACGTGATAGGTCTAACCAATGTTCATTTCGAAAAAGATAGACCTTGTGCAGCTTGTCAAGCAGGGAAACAGGTGGGCGGCTCTCATCACACCAAGAATGTGATGACAACATCAAGACCCCTGGAGCTGCTACATATGGACCTCTTCGGACCCGTCGCCTATCTGAGCATAGGAGGAAGTAAGTATGGTCTAGTTATTGTTGATGACTTTTCCCGCTTCACTTGGGTGTTCTTTTTGCAGGATAAGTCTGAAACCCAAGGGACCCTCAAGCGCTTCCTAAGGAGAGCTCAAAATGAGTTTGAGCTCAAGGTGAAGAAGATAAGGAGCGACAACGGGTCCGAGTTCAAGAACCTTCAAGTGGAGGAGTTCCTTGAGGAGGAAGGGATCAAGCACGAGTTCTCCGCTCCCTACACACCACAGCAAAATGGTGTGGTAGAGAGGAAGAACAGGACGCTGATCGATATGGCAAGGACGATGCTTGGAGAGTTCAAGACCCCCGAGTGCTTTTGGTCAGAAGCTGTGAACACGGCTTGCCACGCCATCAACAGGGTCTACCTTCATCGCCTCCTCAAGAAGACGTCGTATGAGCTACTAACCGGTAACAAACCCAATGTATCTTACTTTCGTGTATTTGGGAGCAAATGCTACATTCTAGTAAAGAAGGGTAGAAATTCTAAGTTTGCTCCCAAAGCTGTAGAAGGGTTTTTGTTAGGTTATGATTCAAATACAAAGGCGTATAGGGTCTTCAACAAATCATCGGGTTTGGTTGAAGTCTCTAGCGACGTTGTATTTGATGAGACTAATGGCTCTCCAAGAGAGTAAGTTGTTGATTGTGATGATGTAGATGAAGAAGATGTTCCGACGGCCGCCATACGAACCATGGCGATTGGAGAAGTGCGGCCACAGGAACAAGATGAACGAGATCAACCTTCTTCCTCAACAACGGTGCAACCCCCAACTCAAGACGATGAACAGGTTCATCAAAAGGAGGCGTGTGATCAAGGGGGAGCACAAGATGATCACGTGATGGAGGAAGAAGCGCAACCGGCACCTCCAACCCAAGTTCGAGCGGTGATTCAAAGGGATCATCCCGTCGACCAAATTTTGGGTGACATTAGCAAGGGAGTAACTACTCGATCTCGATTAGTTAATTTTTGTGAGCATTACTCCTTTGTCTCTTCTATTGAGCCTTTCAGGGTAGAGGAGGCCTTGCTAGATCCGGATTGGGTATTGGCCATGCAGGAGGAACTCAACAACTTCAAGCGCAATGAAGTTTGGACACTGGTGCCTCGCCCCAAGCAAAATGTTGTGGGAACCAAGTGGGTGTTCCGCAACAAACAGGACGAGCACGGGGTGGTGACAAGGAACAAGGCTCGACTTGTGGCAAAAGGTTATGCCCAAGTCGCAGGTTTGGACTTTGAGGAGACTTTTGCTCCTGTGGCTAGGCTAGAATCAATTCGTATCTTGCTAGCATATACCGCTCACCATTCTTTCAGGTTGTACCAAATGGATGTGAAAAGCGCTTTCCTCAACGGGCCGATCAAGGAGGAGGTGTACGTGGAGCAGCCCCCTGGCTTCGAGGATGAACGGTACCCCGACCACGTGTGTAAGCTCTCTAAGGCGCTCTATGGACTTAAGCAAGCCCCAAGAGCATGGTATGAATGCCTTAGAGACTTCTTAATTGCTAATGCTTTCAAGGTTGGGAAAGCCGATCCAACTCTTTTACTAAGACTTGCGACGGTGATCTTTTTGTGTGCCAAATTTATGTCGACGACATAATATTTGGTTCTACTAACCAAAAGTCTTGTGAAGAGTTTAGCAGGGTGATGACGCAGAAATTCGAGATGTCGATGATGGGCGAGTTGACCTACTTCCTTGGGTTCCAAGTGAAGCAACTCAAGGACGGCACCTTCATCTCCCAAACGAAGTACACACAAGATTTGCTAAAGAGGTTTGGGATGAAGGACGCCAAGCCCGCAAAGACGCCGATGGGAACCGACGGACACACCGACCTCAACAAAGGAGGTAAGTCCGTTGATCAAAAAGCATACCGGTCCATGATAGGTTCTTTCCTTTATTTATGTGCTAGTAGACCGGATATTATGCTTAGCGTATGCATGTGTGCTAGATTTCAATCCGATCCGAAGGAGTGTCACTTAGTGGCTGTGAAGCGAATTCTTCGATATTTAGTCGCTACGCCTTGCTTCGGGATCTGGTATCCAAAGGGGTCTAACTTTGACTTGATTGGGTACTCAGATTCCGATTATGCTGGATGTAAGGTCGATAGGAAGAGTACATCGGGGACGTGCTAATTCTTAGGAAGGTCCCTGGTGTCATGGAACTCTAAGAAACAAACCTCCGTTGCCCTATCCACCGCTGAGGCCGAGTATGTTGCCGCAGGACAGTGTTGCGCGCAACTACTTTGGATGAGGCAAACCCTCAGGGACTTTGGCTACAATCTGAGCAAAGTCCCACTCCTATGTGACAATGAGAGTGCTATCCGAATAGCGGAAAATCCTGTTGAGCACAGCCGCACAAAGCACATTGACATCCGGCATCACTTTTTGAGAGACCACCAGCAAAAGGGAGATATCGAAGTGTTTCATGTTAGCACCGAAAACTAGCTAGCCGATATCTTTACCAAGCCTTTAGATGAGAAGACCTTTTGCAGGTTGCGTAGTGAGCTCAATATCTTAGATTCGCGGAACTTGGATTGAATTGTAGCATACATGTATTTATGCCCTTGATCATGTTCATTATACATTTTGTTTGTTTATTGTGGTGCTCAAGTTGTACAAACACTCCCTGGACCTCACAAGTCCGTTGCAAAGCGATGCACAGTTTTAGGGGGAGATGTGTTACAACTTGACCCTTTGAGACTAACCATATGCTTGAGTTTGCTTGTTTTAGTCTCAAAGGAGAATTGAAAGGGAAAAGGTGGACTTGGACCATGAAAGACTTCCACTGCACTCCGATGAGAGGGTAAACTATTCCAAGTTCATCTAATGAACTCTTATTGTCATTTGCTCTTAATTGAAGATTTTGGTGAGGCAATGGGGTTAAAGGGGCCAAGATTGATCCCGTTTTGGTGTTTGATGCCAAAGGGGGAGAAAATAAAGGCCAAAGCGATAAATGGATCAGCTACCACTTGAGAGATTTTGAAAATAGTAGAATAGAGCTTTTGGTTTGTCAAAACTCTTTTGCTGTCTCTCTTATCAAAAGTTGGCTTCTTGTGGGGAGAAGTATTGATTATGGGAAAAAGGGGGGAGTTTTTGAAATCTTTGATCAATCTCTTTTGGAATGACTCTCTTTATGTTTCAACATGTGTGTTTGACTTAGAGATAGAGATTTGAGTTTAATTTGCAAAAACAAACCAAGTGGTGGCATAGAGTGATCCATATATGTCAAAATTGAATCAAAATAATTTGAGTTCTTATTTGAAGTGTTTTTGTACTTGTTCTACTTGCTTTATGTTGTGTTGGCATAAATCACCAAAAAGGGGGAGATTGAAAGGGAAATGTGCCCTTGGGCCATTTCTAAGTATTTTGGTAATTTAGTGCCCAACACAGGTGCCTAATTGTAAAATGGTGGACAAAGTACAAATCAAGGATAAAGGTATGTTTCTCAGACTTAGTACATTGTTTTATGGACTAATATATTGTGTCTAAGTGCTGGAAACAGAAAAAATCGAGTTGGAGAAGAAATGGCTCGAGCAGCCAAAGTCTGCCCAGTCTGGGTACACCGGACTGTCCGGTGTGCACCGGACATGTCCGGTGCGCCAGGCTGGCTCGGCGCGAAAGTGGCTGCTCTCGGGAATTCACCGGTGACGTACGGCTAAAATTCACCGGACTGTCCGGTGTGCACCGGACTGTCCGGTGAGCCAACGGTCGGCCGCGCAATCTGCGCGGGACACGTGGCCGAGCCAACGGCTAGAAGACGGCACCGGACTGTCCGGTGTGCACCGGACATGTCCGGTGCGCCAACGGCTCCCAGATCTACAACGGTCGGCAACGGTCGGCAGCGCCGTTTAAGGAAAGAAATCGGGCACCGGACAGTGTCCGGTGTGCACCGGACTGTCCGGTGCCCCCGATGACAGAAGGCAAGATTGGCCTTCCAGATTTGCTCTCAACGGCTCCTAGCTGCCTTGGGGCTATAAAAGGGACCCCTAGGCGCATGGAGGAGGACACCAAGCAACCTTAGAGCATTCTTGATCATCCACACTCATTCTTTGCGCATTCGTTTGTGATTCTAAGTGATTCGAGCTCCGTTCTAGTGAGAACTTTGAGATAGTCATTCGAGCTCGATTCTTGGCCGTGTGTGTGCGCATTTCGCTGTGGATTTGTGTGTGTTGCTTCCCTCCCTTACTCTGTGCTTCTTTGTGATCATATACTTGTAAGGGCAAGAGACTCCAAGTTGTGGAGATTCCTTGCAAACGGGATATTGGAAGGCAAAGCAAAACACCGTGGTATTCAAGTTGGTCTTTGGACCGCTTGAGAGGGGTTGATTGCAACCCTCGTCCGTTGGGACGCCACAACGTGGAGTAGGCAAGCGTTGGTCTTGGCCGAACCACGGGATAAACCACTGTGTCATCTCTGTGATTGATCTTCTGTGGTTTCTGTGTTTTGTTGAGACTCCTCTCTAGCCACTTGGCGATTATTGTGCTAACACTTAACAAGTTTTTGTGGCTATAAGTTTAAGTTTCACAGGATCACCTATTCACCCCCCCTCTAGGTGCTCTCACTATCCGCGCAGAAGTTGCCTAAGGGTGCAGCCGGATTAGCACAACAAGTGCGAGAAAATCGAAGTCTATCGCGAAGACTATCCGCGCAGAAGTCGCCTAAGGGTGCAGCCGGATTAGCACAACAAGTGCAAAAAAATCGAAGTCTATCGCGAAGACTATCCGCGCAGAAGTCGCCTAAGGGTGCAGCCGGATTAGCACAACAAGTGCGAAAAAATCGAAGTCTATCGCGAAGACTATCCGCGCAGAAGTCGCCTAAGGGTGCAGCCGGATTAGCACAACAAGTGCGAGAAAATCGAAGTCTATCGCGAAGACTATCCGCGCAGAAGTCGCCTAAGGGTGCAGCCGGATTAGCACAACAAGTGCGAAAAAATCGAAGTCTATCGCGAAGACTATCCGCGCAGAAGTCGCCTAAGGGTGCAGCCGGATTAGCACAACAAGTGCGAGAAAATCGAAGTCTATCGCGAAGACTATCCGCGCAGAAGTCGCCTAAGGGTGCAGCCGGATTAGCACAACAAGTGCGAAAAAATCGAAGACTATCGCGAAGACTATCCGCGCAGAAGACACCTAAGGGTGCAACCGAACTAGCACAACAAAGGCAGAAACAACAACATCAAACCAGACAAAGTACACAACGCCTTCGCACACATATGCAAGCGAGGGCACACAATTTCATCATACAAGCCTCTACATATACAACGGCTCAACCTTAGGAATAATTCCCATCTCCCTATAATTAAATAACATTATCCTAAGCTCCTCACCCGCAAAAAGACTTCGCAGTTCCCTTTCACCTGTATTCTCGGTGGCCGGCAAAGACAACAGTTCCTGCCGGCCAGCCCCACTCACACGAAGCCGAGCCCCCTCCGCCCCACTAACTCTACGTTTCGCAACTGCCCTTCGTCGCCGTCGCCCGGTGCTAGGACCTGGCACATCCCCTGCGTCCGCGGCGTGCGGCGAAGCCTCCGCCGCAGCCACATCCAAGGCCGCGAAGTAGTCCAAGTCCTCCGACGACTCCTCAGTCCACTCAATCGAGCTCCCAGAGTCAGCACAATCAAAAAACTCAGATGCAGACCCACCACATTCATTACCATCTTCCGCGGTCGAAGCCGCCAAAAATTCAGTAGTAGCGGTTGTGTGCGCAGGCCCAAAATCTTGAACCTGCGCAGCAACCAAAATTCAGTAACATGTACAAATTCCCCCAACCCTCTACACCCACTACGCCACCTGCGACGGCCCTGACGTTGCGGGAGCCTCCGCCGTTGGCTCCGCCGTTGCTTCCGCTGTTATCTCCGCCGCTACCGCTGCGGGATCTTCAGCACTCGGCGCGGCAGCTGCGGAGGCATCAGGCGCGCCTTCGGCGACCTCTGGGGGCAGGTCTTCGCCGGCCGCTGCGGATGCAGGGGCACCCGACGCGTCCCCCGCAATGTCTGGGGTCGGCTCCAGGGCGACCCCAGACGCGGCCTCCGCCGGGGTCGACTCCGGGTCAGTCAGCATGCTGTTCAGCGCCCCGAAGTCGTCGACCCTCTCGCCACGCGCCGCCTAAGCCAAAACACACAAAATTCATCAAACACACACACAGCCCACGTCCAACAAATACCAAACCAGCGAAAACGTTACCTGAGCCCTCGCCGTCTCGGCGCGCTCCCTGACCACCTCGCGACCGTGTGGACCCCACAGCCGGTCGAAGATAGCTCCGGCGGATTCCTTCACTACGGGGTCCTCAACCTTGAAGATATCTTGCTCAAAATCTTCTTTGACTTGGTCGAAGACCTCGAAGTGCCGGCACCCTTCGCGGGAGAGCGCGTTCATCGCCCCCTCGCAGGTGACCAGGGAGGCATACGCCATAAACCCCTCCACGACAGTGGGGAGCGCCTGCAACTCCTCCTGCACCCACTCCAGGCACCGAAGTCCGGGCTCTCGGTCCGGCACTTCGAATTCACCGGTCCCCGCGCCCAGGCCACGGTATGTATCTACAAGCAGTTGGCGCGTCCGCTCTGCCTCCGCTCGTGACGCGGCCTCGGCCCCCTTCACACGGCTCTCCAGCGCGGTGAGCCGCTCCTGCAGCTGCTCGGCGCGCTCCCTAGCAAGATTGCCCTCCGCCCGTGCCAGGTTGGCCTCCGCCTGCGCAGCCTGCGCCTTGACAAGGGCCTCGTTGGTCTCCCTCCTTTCCCCCGCCAGCTGGCGCCGGAGGGCGGCCTTCTCGTCCTCCAGTGTGGCCACCTTGTCCGCCAGCTTGCGACACTTGCTGTCGGCGGCCGATTTTTCATGGACGGCGTCAGCATGTTGTGTCCGAAGTCTTTCGACTTCGGCAGCCACAGCTGCCGTGAGGGCCCCCGACGCAGTGCGGCTGGCGAAGTCAGCCACCTGCAGAGCAATCGTAAGACCGCGACCCAAAAAAAAGGAGGGACGAAGTCCAACTCAGCGGACCTGATGTAGCGCCTCTGTCACCTCCGTCAGCCGGCGGGACGCAGCGCCCGCCTCATCCATGACAACCGCGAGGGCCGACGCCTCGCCTCCGGCGCTAAGAGCCCCGCCCTCCGGCACTGCGGCAGCCGTCGTGGTCGCCGCGGCAGGCGCAACCACAGCAAGTTGGCCTTCGCCCAACCCTGCAACGTACCAACGAACCAATCAAAAAAAATATAAAAAAATATAAAAAAGGCCAAGCCAACAACTTACCACCGAGATAGTCGTCCACACTAATATCGGTGACGAAGTCAGCGACACGTTTGCCCGCCAACGGCAACGCTCGGGCCGCATTCGCGACCTCCGCCACTCCGCTGGACGGCGGCACCGCCTTCGCCGACTTCGAGCCTCCGGGGCCTGCCGTTGCCTCCGGCGCCTTGCTAGATGCAGGGACGCCCGACTTCGCCGCCAGCGGCGGCCGGCCTCCGCCGGTGGCCGCAGCCTTCGCAGCCCCCCGCTGCCTCTTCGGCCTGGCTTCAACGAGCCTGACAGCCGTCTGGCGCTTTTGTGCAGCTCCCTGGCGATCCTTGTCCATCACTGCTGACACAACAGCAGCAATATTCCGCCAGTAAGGAAATACCCTCCATTCACGAACCATGCGAGATGTAAAAAAGTCCTCGCCAGCCGCGCGGGGGACAGGAACATTCCTAGGCCAGCAACCCCCGGTAACCCTCAGCATCCGAGCCGAAGACTCCCGGAGCTCGGGCGAAGACATCCTTTCCCCCGGGGCCGCGCACGTCCTCATCAACTCTCTAGCAAAACGATCAGAAACCCCAAGTCCTCCCATAGTAGTACCTAATTTTCTCTTTTTAGAGGATGGGGCGGCCGCCGGCGCAGGGTCGTCTCCGGTCTCCACCGCCGGTTTCTTCCCATGGCGGTCCACATCGTCTTGACCAGGGTAGCCGTCATATGGCAATTGATTTAATTCAAAAACCCTGTTCAAGCGGTCATTCGACCCGCGGATATCCCAGCTGCGCTGGCCCTCTGTCCTTGGCACGTAGCGTCCTACAAGCCGCACCGCCCCATCCTCCGCCTCACGCACAACGGCGGCCGGATCACGGTTTTGCAGATTCAGGGCGAAGGCGGGACTCCGCACCACCCTTCCACCATGAAAAGGCATCTGGCGAGGGCATACTTCGCCCAACGCCCAGCCATGCGCCAATGGCCACACCCCGTACGCCACAAATTCTTCAACCAAGTCGCGCCCACTGCTCAGGCCGGCGGCGAGCCGAAGAGCCCCTTCGTCCTCATCCCCCTCCGCCACTTCAAAGGGCGGGTACGCTGAGTAAAAATGAGAACACATCGCGGACACGGGGAGTCCCTCATGGCCCTCGACGGTACCCTCAGCGACGTAAAACCAAAATTCATTCCAGTTGCCCCACTTGTTGCGGGCGTAAGGAACCAACTCGACTACCTGCATCATGGTTTTGCCGGTCTTCGGCGTGAATGTGCAGGATCCAAACTGAGCAACTTCGCCTCCAATCATCCCCTTCTGCCAATGCAAACAATAATACTTCACAAAAACTTCCACCGATGGCTGTCCGCCGTACGAAGTCGTCGCCCAAACATACTTCGACAGAGCCACTATGGCATTCGGTGTCAGCTGATGTATTTGAACGTTGAACCTGCGCAGGACTTCGCCAACAAATCGGTGCGCAGGCAAGCGGAGTCCGGCGGCGAAGAACGCCTCGAAAACGACCAACTCGCCCTCTGGCTCGGGGACTTCCTCCGTCCCCGGGACTCGACCAACTCTGCCGCCGAAGTAACCCAACCGCTGCATATCTTGCACGCGGGCCGACGACATCCGCGATACGCCAAAATCAACAGAATCGCCGGTGCGCAACTCCTCCGCCATTAAACTACTCAGCGTCTCCTCAGACGAGGCGGCGGCCGGCGGCGAGGGAACGGCCGGCGGTGTAGCGGCAGCGGAAGAAGACGAGGACGGCATCGCTACGTACCATCGGCGGCGGCGGGCGGTCTGCTTCAATCGAGCCAGATCTCCGGCGAACAAGCGCACGGCGGACAGACGAGCAGAAAGACGGCGGAAAGGGCGGCTAGGGTTTTCGCGGAGCGCGGAAGGTGAAGTTCAAAAAGCGCCGACCCCCGCCCCCTTTTATAGCCAGGGCGCGACTCTTCGGGAAACCCGCAATCCAACAGGGCGCGGCGCTTCGGGAAACCTGCAATCCAACAGTACGCCGTCAATCAACGGTCATGTCAAAAACCCCCGCGGAACCACTTCGAGCGAGGGCAGCGTCTCCGCCATCTAACGACGTCTTCGGCACCAGGTGACTTTGTCGAACTGGTCCCTCGGAGGGCAAATGTTGGGGCGAAGGCAAAGGCGCCACCCTTCGCTCGAAGCCTTCGCTGCAGCAGCTGAACTAACAGAAACAAAACAGGCAGGGACACCCTTCGCCTCTTCCGCACCAGACGAAGGCTGGCGGCGAAGGGCATCCCACGGTGCGGCCTCGTCCAGCTCGGAGGCCCACGTGCAATCCGGCCCGTTGTAACGGGCCCCGCTTGGCTGCCGTGCGTTACGGGCCTAATTTGTAAAAGCATTCCTGTAATTACGGTCTGTAACCCCGCTTTATGGGAATATTCTAGGGATAATCTAGGTAGCTGAGGGCACATGCGTCCTTAGCTCGGGGTGCTGCGCACTCAGGTACCTATAAATACCCCTGCACAGTGCCCGTGAGAGGGCAGATTAACAGAGCTTTTGCCATCTAGCGCGAGTGCCCTGTTGTCATCACTGTTCACCCTTGTTGGATCCCATTGCAACTGAGAGCAAGTTCCAACAATTGGACGTCATGTTTTAGAGTGTTTTGAGTTTACTGCTAAAATGACATTAAGTACTACTAAAAAATGGCCGTGTTTGGTATAGTACTGTCTGGAAACTGGAGTTACATTCGTCAGTCTATAGCAAAGCCCTCAGCGATCTGAGCGGTTGGAGTTGCACAGCGGCGGGGTCGCAACCGCATTGGCATGACAGGGCGACGCAGCTGGTTTTTATATGCACACCACGTGCCGCTGCTTCCGGGCGGCCCGCGCTGCCGGGCCTTCCACTTGCACTTGCACTAAGGCTGGTGCCAGTGCGAGCGGCAGCGCGGGCGAGAAGAGGCCGCTGCCGCCCGCGCGCGGGCGATAGGCGGGCGAGAGGCCGGCGCCGGGCGATGGCGCTGGCGCCCGGCGAGAGCGGGCGATATCGCCTCGCTCTCGCCCGCGCTGGAGCGCCCGCCCGGGCGAGAGGCGGGCGAGAGGGAGGCGAGAGGGAGGCGAGGCACTGGCGGGGCGAGAGCGCGGGCGAGAGCGACGTGGCGCGATCTGACTGGTCCACGTGTCGCGATCTGATTGGTCCACGTGTGCTAGCCGTTGCAACTAGCCGTTTTTGACCGTTTGGAGTGCAAAAAATTCGAAAAAAATTGCAAAAAATTACAAATTTCATCCCCAATCCCTCTATATATATCCCTACCCGGGTGGAGCTCATTTCACACACCATTTCATCTCATTTCTCTCTTCCAAACTCGCCTTTTCTACTCATCTTCACGTCATGTCTTCCTCGAGCACAAACTCAAGTGAAGGAGCCGAAGGGGGAATGTGCAATGCATTACAAGCAGCCATGGAGGAGGCTATGCTCAACCTCAATGAAGAGTCGTCGAGCAGGCCCAAGCGTCGTCGACGCTACATCAATCGTGATCGTGAGTCTGCCCATGATCGGCTTCATCAAGACTACTTCGCCGATGACTGTGTGTATCCTCCAAATTACTTTCGGCGCAGGTATCGCATGAGGCGACAACTTTTTTTGAGTATTATGCTTAGATTAGGTGAATACTCTCCGTATTTCACCCAAAGAGAAGATGCTCTGGGTCGACTCGGGCTCTCTCCCCTACAAAAGTGCACCGCAGCTCTGCGCTTGTTAGCCTATGGATCCGCTGCAGATTCGATAGATGAGTACTTAAAGCTAGCTAGATCAACTGCATTAGAGTGTCTAGAGAAGTTTTGTGAGGGTATCATTCATTGTTATGAGGAGGAGTTCTGTCGTCGACCAAATGTCGCGGATATTCAGCGTCTACTAGCAAAAGCAGAAGAGCGTGGCTTTCCAGGCATGCTAGGAAGTATCGATTGTATGCATTGGCAGTGGAGGAATTGTCCGGTCGCCCATGCCGGTCAATTCACAAGGGGGGATATCAAACATCCCACCATCATCTTAGAAGCTGTTGCATCGTATGATCGGTGGATCTGGCATGCTTTTTTTGGGGTGGCCGGGTCCAACAATGACATTAACGTACTGAATCAGTCGCCATTATTCAAGGATGTCCTTCAAGGTCAAGCACCCATAGTGAACTTCATGGTTAATGGACATGAACACAATATGGGATACTATCTTGCCGACGGCATCTACCCTTCCTGGCCGGTGTTCATCAAGGGTATTCCGCTTCCACAAAGTGAGAAACATCAGTTATTCACAAATGCTCAAGCAGCATGGCGCAAAGATGTTGAGTGCGCTTTTGGAGTGTTGAAATCTCGGTTCAACATTATAGCAGTTCCTGGACGTTCTTACTCTCAACGTACTCTTGGTTTGATCATGCGTGCATGTGTCATTTTGCACAATATGATCATCGATGACGAGCGTGATGCCGATTTAAACGAGACATATGAGACAGTTGATTCTACAGGCGGCCCGTCGATCTACTACAATGCAACCCCGAGCCTAGCAGCTAGGATTCAAATGGACAACGAGATGACGGACACATCGATGTATACACAACTACTAAATGATTTGGTTGAACATGTATGGGGACATAATAATCATTAGATTTATGTAATTTTCTATTAATTATTATGTATTTTTAAATCGGCATGTAATTTTATTTTAATTATTACGCAATTTGTAATTTTTAATTCAATAAAAATATTATGTTGTGTGTTTTCTGAGCGTTGAAATAAATCCGCGTGAATTACTTAATTCTGAAATAGAAAAGCTGATGTGGCTACAGCCTGAGGCTGTAGCCTGCTGCAGCCTGTGCACTGGAGCAGCAGAGGCGAGAGTGGAGGCGAGAGCTGACGTGACAGGGGCGAGAGGGACTGAGGGAGGCTGTGCACTGGACTCAGCCTAACACTAGCACTAGTGCAGCGCGCGCTCGGCTTTCCGCCCTTGCTTCTGGTGGCTCCCCGCCCGCAGAACGCAGCAGGAACACCCCAACCCGGAAACGAAACGAACGGCAGCGCCAGGCGAGGAAATAAAAATCCGGTTCTGCATCATGATGTCGTGCGTCCGGAATCAAAATTCCCCTGTGCCGTGTAGCTGTGCTCTATGCTGGCGTACCGCGTACAGCACCGTCCAACGGCACAAGAGCACCAACCAACGCGTATGCATCTGCTGTTGCTGCTGCTAGTGCTAGCTGGTTTATTACTATTACTATTATTATTACAAATTTGACGAAACGGAATGCCTGTGTGTTGAGTGGCCACCGCCATCGTCATATACTCCCTCCGGTACAGTAAAAGAAGTCATCCTGCGCGTGACCGAGCGTGCACAAAAAGAAGTCATAGCGTGCGTGGATCTGGGATTTGGACGTTGTTACCCCTAGTAATTGCAAAAAAAAGATGCACCTTATAAGAGGAATCGAACTTGAGACCTCTAGTCTAGAATGCTTTGGAGGTGCTGCAGTAACCAATCAAGCCTAATTGTTTTCGTGACATTAATGCACCCATATCTCTATTTAATAGGGGCAAACAGGGAAAACTCTATGATAATTAATCACTCCTTGGTATGCACAATCATGTCCTAAACGACTACCTTTACTGCACTGGAGGGAGTACGTCCTTTGCAACCTCCTCTGTGGCTACTCCTAGATCCGCCGCCCTTTCCTCGCCGACCGGAGCCTGATCCGCCGCCGCCTTCCTTCCTGGAAACCTCAAACAAAACGCGTGAAACAGTCGAATAGGGAAACACCAGAGCACTCCACATATGGGGGCGGGGAAGGAGCTCACCGATCAGGGCTTTTCGGTTCTACTCCAATCCATATGGATTGAGGGGGATTGTGAGGGTTTCAATCCCTAGCAAGCCAAAATCCCTCCTAATCCGTATCAATCTCCTTCAATTCATATGGATTGAAAATAACCGAACAAGCCCTCGTAGGGGAGGGGAGGTAATGGTGGAGTTCCGTTGTTTGGCTTAGGGTGAGGATCGTACACGCTACTTGGGGTTCGGGGAGATGTTCAGGGCGTCGTTAGAGAAGGCCTAAAGTCGGGACAACAATATATCATCAAAGCATGGATAGAATTCTACGGAGAGGATCACGCGGATCGCACCAACCGTAAAGTACACCAGGCCTTCTCATGTTTAAGACCGATGTCAACAAAAAAAAAAAAGACAATAGTTCTATATCATTGATGAGTACTGATAAACTATTGCTATGTCTTTTTATTTATCTTTATGTTATAATAATATATTTGCACTAATCGATGAATTCTTAGCATACTCGTACAAAACCAGTTTTATTTCGCGCGCGGACCATATGCTTCCTGTACAAAACCAGGCTGACGAATCACGCTCATCAGTCTCCCATCCCATGCCCGACCGCCACTGCAACCAAACGGAGTGGTACCCTGTACTGTTGCTCTCGCAAGCCCCAGCAACGCCATTCATTATCCGACGTGTCAATGGGGCAGCCGTCGTAACACCGACTGTGCTGCCAAACGACGTGGGAAGTGGTAGGACACGGAAGCCGAGCGGCTGTGCTGCCAAACCAGCCGGCCGGTGGTCGTCCGCGTCGACGGCGACGGCGACGGCATCTGATCGGTGAACCGGTGGCCGCCCCGCCACCGCTAGTCTATGGAGAAATTAAAAGTCCGGCAATGGTTGAGGGGGGCACAGATCTCGACGGGAAATCCAGCGTCGTCAACACTGACAGCGAATCGACGCGAGATGCTAGCTGCTGCTCCTCCTCCTCCTCCTCCTGCTGGATGGCTGGAGGATCTGCTCAGCTCGCGCAGGTGATGACATTGATATTGATATCATCGTTGTCGTTGATCCATCCATCTGGGGCAATTACCGAGCTTCACTTGTACTCCTGAAGCAGCTGCTGCATGCCACTGAGTTGCTAATCGGACCCATATGCTACATGAATATTGCTTTTCCTGTCCTTCGTATTTCTTCCATTTCTATCACGAGTGTGCACCGAAGAATCGGGCACCCCCCCCCCCCCTATGTTTCCTCGATTTTCTCTTTCTGCCGCGTTCCAATTTTTTTTACACCCGCGGCTAGGGATGGCAACGGGTACATACCCGTTGGGTAGTGCCGTTCCATACCCGTATCCATCAAAAAAACTTCTACCCGTCGGGTTAACCATATATGCTCGCGGGTATAAAATCCTACCCATATCCATACCCACATGGATAATTTTACCTGTCGGGTAACCCGTACCCACTAGGGTGCCGTTTGGTTCGCAAAATGTAACGTAAATGGTAATGGTAACGATTCACACTCGAATACCGGCGGTAACAAATTTAAATAAGACGGTATCCATTTCTAGTGTGGTATCGATTACGGTTAGACTTAAACAAACATGATTTAACGTTATCGGTTACCCATCACATTACCAATATATGAACCAAACGTCACCTAGGAAAGACTTAAATTTCAATATATCAATCACTCAAAACATTAAATAAACATAAAAAACAAGTCCAACTTCACATATAACAAATCATATGATTACATAACTTCGTAACTAGACAAATGATAGCTAGAGAAAAGTTTTATTTTAGCTAAGATGGTCTCTATTAGATGATTATAGTGGTATTGTTGCGAGTATATTCTACCCATGGGTAGATGGGTATGGGTAGTACCAATCCATACCTATACCCGTCTACCCAACGGGTAGAAGATCTTGCCCATTAACATACTGAAACTCGCCTAGAGGGGGGTGAATAGGCGAAATCTAAAAATTATAAACTTAAGCACAACTACAAGCCGGGGTTAGCGTCAGAATTAAAGTCGAGTCCGAAAAGAGAGGGCGAAAACAAATCACAAGCAAATAAGGCGGATGACACGGTGATTTGTTTTACCGAGGTTCGGTTCTTGCAAATCTACTCCCCGTTGAGGTGGTCACGAAGACCGGGTCTCTTTCAACCCTTTTCCTCTCTCAAACGGTCACCTAGACCGAATGAGCTTCTCTTCTCAATCAAATGGGACACTAAGTCCACTACAAGGACCAACACACAATTGGTGCCTCTTGTTTTGATTACAAGTGTTATGGAAACAAGAATGAGGAAGAAGAAAAGCAATCCAAGCGCAAGAGCTCAAAAGAACACAAAAGTCTCTCTCTTGTCACTAATATGTTTGGAGTGATTCCGGACTTGGGAGAGGATTTGATCTCTTTGTTTGTGTCTTGTATTGAATGATATAGCTCTTGTATGAGGTTTGAAGGCTGAAAACTTGGATGCATTGAAGTGTGGTGGTTGGAGGGTATTTATAGCCCCAACCAGCCCCAACCACCAAAAGAACCGTTGGTGAGGGCTTCTGTCGACGGGCGCACCGGACAGTCCGGTGCGCCACCGGACACAGTCCGGTGCGCCAGCCACGTCACCAAGCTGTTGGGTTCCGACCGTTGGAGCTCTGACAGTTGGGGCCACCGGACAGTCCGGCGGTGCACCGGACAGGTCCTGTAGACTGTCCGGTGCGCCTTCTGCGCCTGCTCTAACTTCTGCGCGCGTAGCGCGCACTGTAGCGCATTAAATGTCTTCTGCAGACGACCGTTGGCGCGAAGTAGCCGTTGCTCCGCTGGCACACCGGACAGTCCGGTGTTACACGGGACAGTCTGGTGAATTATAGCGGAGCGGCCTCCCAAACTCCCGAAGCTGGCAAGTACAGCGTCGAACTCCCTGGTGCACCGAACACTGTCCGGTGGTGCACCGGACACTCCGGTGCGCCAGACCAGTGCAGACTTCGGTTTAACTTTGCTCCTTTTATTTGAACCCTTTCTTGGACTTTATGTTGGTTTGTGTTGAACCTTTGGCACATGTAGAACTCACAATCTAGAGTAAACTAGTTAGTCCAATAATTTGTGTTGGGCAATTCAACCACCAAAATTTATATGGAAAATGTTTGACCCTATTTCCCTTTCAATCTCGCCCTTTTTGGTGATTGATGCCAACACAAACCAAAGCAAGTATAAAAGTGCAGAATTAAACTAGTTTGCATAAGGTAAGTGCAAAGGTTGCTTGGAATTGAAACCAATATACTTATTTCAATAGATATGCATGGATGATTTTTCTTCTTATTAAAATTTTGGACCACATTTGCACCACGAGTTTTGTTTTTGCAAATCCTTTGTAAAATTCTTTTCAAAATCATTTTGCAAATAGTCAAAGGTACATGAATAAGATTGAAAGAAGCATTTTCAAGATTTGAAATTTTCTCCCCCTGTTTCAAATGCTTTTCCATTGACTTAAACAAAACTCCCCCTAAATAAAATTCTCCTCTTAGTGTTCAAGAGGGTTTTTGCAATTTTTGAAGATACTACTTTCTCCCCCTTTTGAACACAATAAGATATCAATTTGAAAAACTTCATTTTAAAATTTGGTGGTGGTGCGGTCCTTTTGCTTTGGGCTCATACTTTCTCCCCCTTTGGCATGAATCGCCAAAAAACGGATACTTGTGAGTGAAATATAAGCCCTTTCTGCTTTCTCCCCCTTTGGCAAATAAATAGAGATGAGTGAAGATTATACCATAGTGGAGAACGATGCGAAATACCGGTAAATATCGATGGAGTTGAGTGGAAGCGCCTTCTTTGCCGAATACTCCATTTCCCTTTCAATATCTATGACTAAGCATAGTAATACACTTGAAAACACATTAGTCATAGACATAAAAGAGATATGATCATATATAAATGAGCTATGTGTGCAAAGCAATCAATCAAAATTACTAGAATCAAGAACATTTAGCTCATTCCTAAGTTTGGTAAAGGTTTTCTCATCTAAAGGCTTGGTAAAGATATCGGCCAATGATCTTTGGTGTTTATATAGGCTATCTCGATATCCCCCTTTTGTTGGTGATCTCTTAAAAAGTGATACCGAATGACTATGTGCTTAGTGCGGCTGTGTTTAACGGGATTATCCGCCATGCGGATAGCACTCTCATTATCACATAGGAGAGGGACTTTGCTAAATTTGTAGTCATAGTCCCTAAGGGTTTGCCTCATCCAAAGCAATTGCGCGCAACAATGGCCTGTGGCAATGCACTAGGCTTCAGCGGTAGAAAGAGCTACTGAGTTTTTGTTTCTTTGACGCCCAAGATACCAGGGATCTTCCCAGAAACTGACAAGTCCCTGATGTGCTCTTCCTATCAATCTTACACCCTGCCCAATCAGCATCGGAATAACCTAATAACTCAAATGAGGATCCCTTAGGGTACCAAAGACCAAACTTAGGTGTATAAACTAAATATCTCATGATTCGCTTCACGACCCTAAGGTGAACTTCCTTTGGGTTGGCTTGGAACCTTGCACACATGCATACAGAAAGCATAATGTCCGGTCGAGATGCACATAAGTAAAGTAGAGATCCTATCATCGACCGGTATACCTTTTGATCTACGGATTTACCTCTCGTGTCGAGGTCAAGATGCCCATTGGTTCCCATGGGTGTCTTGATGGGCTTGGCATCTTTCATCCCAAACTTGGTGATAATATCTTGAATATACTTCGTTTGGCTGATGAAGGTGCCCTCTTGGAGTTGCTTCACTTGAAATCCTAGAAAATACTTCAACTCCCCCATCATAGACATCTCGAATTTTTTAATCATGATCCTACTAAACTCTTCACATATAGATTTGTTAGTAGACCCAAATATGATATCATCAACATAAATTTGGCATACAAACAAATCATTTGCAATAGTTTTAGTGAATAAAGTAGGATCGACCTTGCTGTGGGGGATAGATATCCCCCGGGTCCACTAAAAGAGTAAAGGACCTCACGAAAGGCCCAAGGGCCCAATAAATCGTAAGGTTATTCTTTCGTGGGCCTGGGGAAAAACGACCAGCAACACAGGGCGACGTGAGGCCGGATTGGTGCAAACCCGGATGGCCCATAGCGTCGAGCCGTTGGTCGCCACAGAGATCCGATTTTCCCGCGTCGGGGCCTCCATGCAACGAAGCCACGTGAGGATAAGTCGGCGAGGGTTACGTAAAAGATAATCTCGAGAGGTTCACTATCTTTTAGCCACTTGTTGTTATCTTATCCATGTGTACTGCCCCACGGTCGAGTATATAAGGCCTAGGGGGCACCCCTTCAGAACGATCGACCCATTACTTAGCCACCCACATCAACTCTCTGTATTCTCAATCCAGAGAGCTCTCTTGTAACCATATCCACCAAGCATACTCATCAGGACGTAGGGTGTTACGCATCACTAAGCGGCCCGAACCTGTAAATCTTGTCTACCATCCCTCGTGCGATCGGCACGAACCATTCTGCTACAGTTGTCGACACCTTCCTACTCCTAAAACACCTTGAGGGGCAACCCCGGGTGTGCGGTCGGACCCTAAACACCGACAGCTGGCGCGCCAGGTAGGGGGTGTGTCGACAATCCAAGCTAGCTCAATGGCCATCTCCTTCTACAGCAAGATCGCCCTACGCCCCGGATCTATGTTTCGCTTCGGAACAATTTCATTCGTAGCGGACGAAGAAGGAACTCTGCACCGTATCGCGGATCCGCCGGAAAAGGAGCCTTCCTCAACAAACTCCGACAATACCGGAGAGGCGCGACCTCCGACCCCCCGGAAGAAGATCACCACGACGGCAGCACCGTTCTACCCCGACATCCTCTTCGTCGGAAGGGCGGAATCGCCCACCATCTCCGACGACGAGCCGGCTATACCCGGGGAGGAACCGCCTCAGCGAGAGTCCCGTCGACGAAGGAACCGGCGCAGGAATGTTCGACGACATCACGCGGCCGGGGAGCGGAATCCGGAACAACCTGTCTCGCGAGACGAGGTCTCGGAGGTAGGAGAAACCCCGGAAGAACGCGTCTTCAGAGAGCGGAGGAACTCCCGACGACGTGATCGCCGACGAGCTCAGGAACAGGCTGAGCATGATGCAAGGCAACGTCGAGAGAATCCACTCTTCGGGCGCAATCTGAACCCCGACTTCGCCCGAGCCATGAACACGCCGAGCGAAGTCGGAGGGGTGCTGGCTCGGATAGCGGAAGGACTTCCTCAGACTCCTGACGCCGACGCCTACCGACGACTGTTCACCCAAGCAGCCAACCATCTTCTACCGCTTGCTCACCCGCCGAACGATCTACGACACGCCATCAACAGTCGCCGGGACGCGCGGAGCTCCATCAACGCTTCGCGGGAACGGCGGCATGAGAACGAAATTCATCGTCGCGAGGAGTACGACAGGGATCATGGTGCCCCGACTCAGAGCCAAGCTACCAGGACTGAGTCGGCGACGGCTTCAACCGGCGGAACCTCTCGGGGACGGTCGAGGAATCACGACCACAACTCCCCTCCCCGGGACAGGCATCGACCCCGACGACAGGAGGACACGTGCGGAGTGTCCGCCCTCACTCCGCGCCTCAGGGCCATCCAATGGCCTCCCAATTTCAAGGTATCCAATGTTGACAAGTATGAACCTAAGCAGGATCCATGGGGTTGGCTAGCCGTCTACACCACCGCTGCTCGAGCTGCCGGAGCATCCGAAGACGTGATGACCGCGTACTTGCCCATTGTCCTTGGACAAGACGCGCTGCAATGGCTACGACATCTACCCCGTCACTGCATCGACGCCTGGGGAGACTTCAGTCGGCGTTTCACCGCCAACTTCCAGTCCCTCTCCGACAAGCCGGCGCAGCCGTGGGACCTTAAATCCATCAAGCACCGGGGGGACGAAACTCTCCGATCGTACCTCAAGAGGTTTCAAACCATGAGGAATCAAATCCCCGATGTCACGGAGGCGGCCGTGATCGAGGACTTCTACCGAGGATCTAATGATTCGGTTTTCGTCCGAGCCATACTACAAAGGGCGCCGACCACCTCGGAGGAGCTGTTCCGGGAAGCCGACCTCTACATCACCGCCGACGAGCGAGCCCAGGATCTCATCGGAGGAACAAAGCCCGCACCGGCAGCACCACGACGCGACACGAACTAGCAACCCGACAAGCGGTGGGAGAAGAGGCCACGCGAAGAAGTGCACGCCGCCGGCGGACCACCTGCTTCTCGCGCTCGAGGAGGACCTCGTGGAGGCGAACGTACGCTGGACGACATCCTCGACGCCCAGTGCCCGTACCACAAGGACATGCGCCACACTCTTCGTAACTGCCGAGACTTCAAGCACTCCGTCGGACACGGCCGACCCTTCCAACCTCTACCTCCTCCTCCGCCGAGAGGAGGACCAGATGAACCACGACAACCCCATCGGCAGGAGGAGGGAGGAGGAGGAGGAGCTTTTCCGCGCGTTGACAGGGAGGTCAACGTCATCTTCGGCGGACACGGATCGCAGGAGAGCAGAAGACAGCAAAAGCTCAATGATCGCCAGATACTGGTGGCGACCATCGGCCCTCCCGCCCCATACCGATGGTCGGAGCACCCGATCACCTTCACTCGGGCGGATCAATGGCTCAACTTCGACCACCCGGGCAAGTACCCGCTTCTCGTCGATCCGGTGATCCGAGAAAGCCGGGTGAAAAAGGTGTTAGTGGACGGGGGGAGCAGCATCAACATCACCTTCCCCCGTACACTCCAGAGCTTGGGAGTTCATCTCAAAGAGCTCCACGAGTCGGACACTCCTTTCTTCGGCATCGTGCCGACGGAAGGGGAATACCCGCTGGGCCACATCTACATGCCGGTCACCTTTGGAACTCCGGAGAACTACAGAACCGAGTTCCTGAGGTTTGAAGTGGCAAACTTCGACTGCGGGTACAACGCCATCATCGGGAGGCCAGGATTGGCCAAGTTCATGGCCATTCCGCATTACACGTACATGATACTGAAGATGCCAGGGCCACAAGGGATCATAACTGTGCGCGCCGACCTCCAAGGCGCCGCAGAATGTTTCCGAGTGGCTATTCAGGCAGCCCTCACCGCCAAGCCATCGACAGCTCCCTCCGCAATGGCGAATTCTAAGCCTGAGGAGGACCTCGCAATACCAGCAAATGAAGCTCAGACCGCAACCTCTATGCGACCGACTGAAGAAACCAAGAGAATCAACCTGGGGTTTGCTGATGAGCGCAAGACGGCCATCATCAGCTCCAGTTTGGATGACAAATAGGAAAGCGCGCTCGTCCGGTTTCTGCAAGATAACCGAGATGTATTCGCATGGCAACCTGCGGATATGCCGGGAGTCCCGAGAGAACTGGCCGAGCACAAACTGAAAGTTTTTCCCCAGGCGAGGCTGATTCGGCAGAAATTACGTCGTTTCACGCCTGATAAGAGGGAAGCCATTCGCGCCGAGTTAGCTCGCTTGGTCGCGGCTGGATTCATTAGAGAAGTATTACATCCTGAGTGGTTAGCCAATCCTGTTCTTGTACTCAAAAAGAATAAAGTGGACTGGCGCATGTGTGTTGATTATACCGATCTCAACAAACACTGTCCGAAGGATCCCTTCGGGCTCCCGAGGATAGATCAGGTGGTGGACTCCACCGCTGGGTGTTCTATGCTGTCTTTCTTGGATTGCTATTCCGGGTATCATCAGATCAGTCTGGCAAAGGAAGATGAAGAAAAAAACGGCATTCATTACTCCGTTTGGCGCTTTCTGTTATACCTCCATGCCGTTCGGCCTCAAAAACGCTGGAGCGACTTACCAGAGAGCTATTCAAACATGCTTAGCCGATCACTGGGGCAAGCGTGTGGAGGCTTATGTGGATGACGTGGTGATCAAAACACAGGACTCAAAGGACTTCATCGAAGATTTGCAACTGGTTTTCAACAGCCTGAGGCGGTATAGATGGAAGCTTAATCCCGAGAAATGTGTTTTTGGGGTACCAGCCGGAAAGTTGCTCGGATTTATCGTCAGCCACCGAGGAATTGGAGCTAACCCAGATAAGATTGAAGCTATCATGAAGATGGAAGCACCTCGATCGCAGAAGAAGGTCCAGCGACTTACTGGATGCATGGCAGCTTTAAGCAGATTTATATCCAGGCTGGGAGAAAAAGGTTTGCCGTTTTACAAGTTACTCAAGAAGGTGGATAAATTCCAGTGGACTTCCGAAGCACAAGAAGCTCTGGATGCTCTGAAAAAATTCCTGACAACACCACCAGTGCTGAAACCACCTCGGCGAGCTACACCAACTCAACCAGCCGAAGATTTGCTATTGTACATCTCTTGCACGACTCACGTGGTGAGCACCGCGTTGGTAGTCGAGCGAGTAGAAGAAGGGCATGCCTACCCAGTACAACATCCTGTCTACTTCATCAGTGAGGTCCTCGGTCCCTCAAAGAAAAAGTATCCTCAAGTTCAGAAACTATTGTATGCAGTACTTCTAACTGCCCGCAAGCTGCGTCACTACTTTGACGACCACAAAGTCATAGTAGTCACAAGTTTTCCAATAGGGGATATTCTTCACAACAAGGAAGCCATCGGTCGAATAGCCAAGTGGGCCTGTGAGCTGGGATCTCATGACATCGAGTTTCGGCCTCGCACTGCAATCAAAACCCAAGCACTGGTTGATTTCGTATCAGAGTGGACTGAACAACAAGTACCAGACAACCCGGAGACTGCAGAAGTATGGCGAATGTATTTTGATGGCTCACTCAAGCTGCAGGGAGCAGGAGCGGGGATTCTTTTCACTGCGCCAGGAGGCGAACACCTCAAGTACGCCCTCCAGCTGCTATTCCCGGCCTCCAACAATGCAGCCGAGTATGAAGCTTTGATCCATGGATTGAACATTGCCATATCACTGGGCGTCAAAAGATTAATGGTATATGGGGATTCTCTGGTAGTCATCAGCCAGATAAATAAGGAGTGGGATTGCTCAAACGATTCAATGGGAAGATACTGCACTGCCGTCCGAAAACTGGAGGATAAATTCGAGGGTCTAGAATTTCATCATGTGGAGAGAGACCGGAATGCGGCAGCTGATGTACTGTCCAAGCTAGGGTCCAGTCGAGCTCAGGTCCCACCCGGGGTTTTTGTGCAAGAAATTCTGCAGCCAAGTATCTCATTGGGTCAAATGGAAGAATGCAACATCATAGATCAACCCGAGTCAGATCCCGATGACTGGAGAAAGCCAATCATTAAGTACATAAGGAATGAAGAAGAACCAGATGATAAGAACTCAGCAGAGCGCATTGCAAGACAATCAGCTCACTATACACTTATTGGGGAAACATTATACAGAAGGGGTGCGTCAGGTGTCTTCATGAAGTGCATTCTCCCATCCACTGGAAAGCAACTCTTAGAAGAGGTCCACGCTGGACAATGTGGGATACATGCAGCCTCCAGAACACTAGTTGGGAAGGTCTTCAGGTCAGGATTCTATTGGCCAACAGCGAAGAATGATGCAGCCGAGTTAGTTCAGAGGTGCGAAGCCTGCCAATACTTGTCAAAGCAACAACACCTGCCAGCACAGCAGCTGCAGACCATACCAGTGACCTGGCCTTTTGCATGCTGGGGGCTGGATATGATTGGACCTTTCAAGAAAGCTCAAGGGGGATATACTCATGTGTTGGTAGCAATTGACAAGTTCACTAAATGGATAGAATTCAAGCCCATTGCCTCCTTAACTTCTGCTAAGGCCGTGGAATTCATACAAGACATAATATTCAGATTCGGGATACCAAACAGCATCATAACTGATTTAGGATCCAATTTCACGAGCTCAGAATTCTTCGACTTCTGCGAACAAAAGAGCATTCAGATCAAGTATGCATCTGTAGCCCATCCAAGAGCCAACGGGCAAGTTGAGCGAGCCAACGGGATGATATTGGATGCACTCAGGAAAAAGATTTTCGATAAGAACGAAAAATTTGCAGGAAAGTGGATAAGGGAATTGCCCTATGTTGTTTGGAGCTTAAGAACCCAACCTAGCCGAGCTTTGCATGGAAACACTCCTTTCTTCATGGTCTATGGGTCGGAGGCAGTGCTACCTGCTGATCTCAAGTTCGGGGCGCCAAGGCTGATTTTTGAAAGCATAGCAGAAGCTGAGACCACCAGGCTGGAAGACATAGACGTACTCGAAGAAGAACGGCTAAGCGCAGCAATCCAGTCAGCAAGATACCAGCAGACTCTAAGGCGCTATCACGACAAGGCTGTGCGGCAACGATCCTTTTCAGTAGGGGAACTCGTCCTTCGCCGAATTCTAACGGGAGAAGGACGACACAAGTTATCACCCTTATGGGAAGGACCCTTCATAGTAGCAGAAGTCACTCGGCCTGGATCATATCGCCTCACTCAGATGGATGGCACGGAAGTCGGGAACTCTTGGAACATAGAACACCTGAGAAAGTTTTATCCTTAGCCGTACCTCAAAACTGCTGGGATAACAATGATGTACTCTGTAAAGTGGAAATATGTCATCAATAAAGAAGAGGTTTCAAGGATACTCAATTTATTTACGATTGACTTGCATTCTTACTTAACTCGGGGTGACCACTATGCCCTGCTAATGGAGCAATCGACTTAAGTCGGCAATGACTTAAGCCGGTGCGACATGCTCACGCTTACTTAACTCGGGGTGACCACTATGCCCTGTTAACGGAGCAATCGACTTAAGTCGGCAACGACTTAAGCCGGTGCGACATGCTCACGCTTACTTAACTCGGGGTGACCACTATGCCCTGCTAACGGAGCAATCGACTTAAGTCGGCAACGACTTAAGGCGGTGCGACATGCTCACGTTCACTTAACTCGGGGTGACCACTATGCCCTGCTAACGGAGCAATCGACTTAAGTCGGCAACGACTTAAGGCGGTGCGACATGCTCACGCTTACTTAACTCGGGGTGACCACTATGCCCTGTTAACGGAGCAATCGACTTAAGTCGGCAACGACTTAAGCCGGTGCGACATGCTCACGCTTACTTAACTCGGGGTGACCACTATGCCCTGCTAACGGAGCAATCGACTTAAGTCGGCAATGACTTAAGGCGGTGCGACATGCTCACGTTCACTTAACTCGGGGTGACCACTATGCCCTGCTAACGGAGCAATCGACTTAAGTCGGCAACGACTTAAGGCGGTGCGACATGCTCACGCTCACTTAACTCGGGGCGACCACTATGCCCTGCTAATGGAGCAGTCGACTTGAGTCGGCAACGACTCAAGGCGGTGTGACATGCTCACGCTTTACTTAACCCAGGGCGACCACTATGCCCAGCTAACGAAGCAATCAACTCCAGTTAGCGTCTACTAAAGACCAATGCAACATGCTCTCGCCTATTTAATTCAGGGGATGATTTCCATATCCCACAGACAAAATTCATAGTCATCATGCGTCATAACTACCAAACTCATTAACTAAAAATTCTGATACAATAAGTGAATGACTATGTTATTCAAATAAACCGGTGTCCTCTAACAAATGTTTAATCATGCAAGCTGCACGCTCGGAGCACGCGAAATGTTTTCTCTATTTTGCAATGTCTTTTCCAGGAGCAGCCGACGAAGAAGGACGACTCGAGGAGTCAGGGGCAGCGTTCACGTCAGCCCTTATATCTTCAGGAACGACGACGCCAGGCCTCCTCATCAGAATCCGTCCCGCTCGAATGGCCTTATCCATGGCCCTATCGCGCTGGGCTCTCAGAGTATTGGAAGTCTCTTCAGCAACCTTGACAGCCAACTGGGCAACCTCTAGCTCCTGGGTAACGGATTTCTTGGAAGCACGCAGATTCTTGATAACAACGTCTTTAGCCGATATCAACTCCCGAAGGCGAATCACATCATCCAAGGACTCCTGCAGCTTATAGCGAAGATTGTTCAACTCCTCCATGGAAAAGCGATGACTCCTCTCCAGAATAGTCAACGAGTTGCTAGAATCTCGATACAACCTATCAAGATTGTCACGAGAAGCGGCAAGGATGCGTTTTTCTTCCTGCAAGCGCAAATCGGTTACTTCAGAAAACCAGGCAAATAACAGGAGCACAGCAAGACAAAAGCACAGTTTCGTATTTCACCTTTTCAGAGTCGAGCTGAGCATGCAGGGAAGAACTCAACGCGTTGGCATCATCTAGGGCGGCAGAGACTTGGCTCAGCTCAATCTGACCTTGAGAATACTTTTCCTCAAGATCAGTGCATCGCTGAGACAATTCAGCCTGTTCTTGAGAATGTCTCTTCTCAAGCAGTGTAATCTGTCGAATCATTCCTAGCGAAGGATAACCAAACAAAGCGAGGTCAGAAGGTAAAACAGTCCACAACAAGCACGAAGAAAAGAAAAAAGGGGCACTAACCAGCGTTAGTCGCCTCCAATTCGGATACACGGCGATGAAGAGACACCGGATTCCAACACGAAAGGGATGAAGCTACTTCCGGGATAGGAGCACCATGCAATTTCAGCTGGCTGGTCATCCCATCCACCAAAACCTGATGAGAAGAGCAGATGAGCATAATGGCAAGAATTCATGTAAAAGTCAAGCTAAGAAACAGCACAGTACCTGGAGATTGGAGAAGAACGAAGGGATCCCCATGTCAGGAGAAATCAGATGATAACCAGGCGCAAGGTCGTCACCCGAAGCAGCATGCAATGGAACAGTGGGAATCAGTTCATCTCCTTCAACAGAGCCGGATACTCGATCAACGGGGACGCTGCCCTCCAAAGCGACGCCCCGGTTTGAAGTTTGGGCCACCACCATGCAGCCAGAACGTGGAGGTGACCCAGCGTGGACATCCATGGAAGTGCCGGAAGGGGACCCTGTTTGGGCACCCTCGGGGACTGGGCCATAGTTGGCACTGCCCACTTGAGCCGGGTTATCCCCGGCAACACCCTCGGGGGCTGGGCAGTAGCTTGCACTCTTCGCCCGGACTAAGTCGTCCCCGACGACACCCTCGGGGGCTGGACATGTATCAACACCATCCCTGGGGTCCAAATTTTCAGCAATAACCATCTCTAAGGTTGATGGGCCCTCGGCTACTTCCATGGAATCAGGACAATCCAGGCTAACATCCCGTCCCTCAAGATCGCACTCTAAGGTCGATGAGGCACGGGATGACCTCAACCCAGCATCAAGCACGGCATCACATGCTTCTGTCACATCATCATCCACTGGCCCTGATAACAAGTCTTCTGGGACCATATCCTCCAGAGTTTGATCAAAGTCGGCCAGGGATATGTTTTGCAGACCAACAAGAGCAGATAAAGCCGGAGAAGGAACCCCACTACTTTCCCCACTGGCGAGGAATTACCGACTGTTTTTCCGAGTCAAAGGGACTTCGTTCTCTTCCTCTTCGTCATCTTCATCAGCAACACTGGCAACACCCCCATTGGGATCAGCACCAGATGGACCACACCCATTGGGGTCAGCAACAGACGGACCACACCCATTGGGACTCCAGTCAACAGTGCAAAGGATATGATTACACTCGCCGTCCCATCACATTACAACTCAGAAGCAGCCGGTTAAAACACTCAGCGTACCAAGCCGTCCCTTGCCCACACCCATTGGGGGGGGACGCCCAGGAATTGTCAGTATATTTTTCAAAATGGTCACATCTGCGCAGAGCATGCAGTGAATGCCTCAAGACAAAAATGAAATATCAACAAGAGTTAAAGGGAAGCCAAGTATAGCCAGCAGAGTGCAAAATATGGTCGACAGACATGACTTGAAGACTAGACAGAGAACGTCCATCGAATGTCCAATCGAGTGCAGAGCAAATACACTATGCTACCCAGCAAGATACGGAAGGATTGCAAATTCAGCTGCAAAAGACAAAACATATGCTGACCTCTGAAGCATAATATTGATGACATAGCACGGATGACATCATGCCAACTTTTTTATAAGCAGAAAGAGTAATTTTCAGCAAGAGGACACAAAAAGAAGACCTTCAAGCGAATTATCCTCAAAAAATCCACTTGAAGGTCGGGAGCTACACCCATTGGGTGCACCTTCGGTGCACCCCATGGATTATCATTCTAAGCCAGGATAACACCAATTCCTAAAGGCATGGGACAAGATTAAAAAGCCAATCTTCAACCGGAATAAAGGAACACAAATGGAAGTGATCTCTGCTGAAGACCTTCGAGTAGATTGTTTTCTAAAATCTACTCGAAGCTCGGGGGCTACACCCATTGGGTGCACCTCCGGTGCACCCAATGAAGTCCAGAATCCTACAAACAGGAATGCCGATCTCTAAGGCACAGGCACCGAGCTAGGCTCTGGTCAACAAGTGATCGAAGCAGGAGAGAACAGCAAGGAGTCATCTTTCTTTAAATCACCTACAAGCTGGACCTAGGATCTTCGGGTCGATTACCTCTAAATTAACCCAAAGATCGGGGGCTTGTGGGGGATAGATATCCCCCGGGTCCACTAAAAGAGTAAAGGACCTCACGAAAGGCCCAAGGGCCCAATAAATCGTAAGGTTATTCTTTCGTGGGCCTGGGGAAAAACGACCAGCAACACAGGGCGACGTGAGGCCGGATTGGTGCAAACCCGGATGGCCCATAGCGTCGAGCCGTTGGTCGCCACAGAGATCCGATTTTCCCGCGTCGGGGCCTCCATGCAACGAAGCCACGTGAGGATAAGTCGGCGAGGGTTACGTAAAAGATAATCTCGAGAGGTTCACTATCTTTTAGCCACTTGTTGTTATCTTATCCATGTGTACTGCCCCACGGTCGAGTATATAAGGCCTAGGGGGCACCCCTTCAGAACGATCGACCCATTACTTACCCACCCACATCAACTCTCTGTATTCTCAATCCAGAGAGCTCTCTTGTAACCATATCCACCAAGCATACTCATCAGGACGTAGGGTGTTACGCATCACTAAGCGGCCCGAACCTGTAAATCTTGTCTACCATCCCTCGTGCGATCGGCACGAACCATTCTGCTACAGTTGTCGACACCTTCCTACTCCTAAAACACCTTGAGGGGCAACCCCGGGTGTGCGGTCGGACCCTAAACACCGACACTTGCCGACTTTGAAACCATTACTGATAAGAAAATCTCTTAGGCATTCATACCATGCTCTTGGGGCCTGCTTGAGCCCATAAAGCGCCTTAGAGAGTTTATAGACATGGTTAGGATACTCACTATCTTCAAAGCCAGGAGGTTGCTCAACATAGACCTCTTCCTTGATAGGTCCGTTGAGGAAGGCACTCTTCACGTCCATTTGGTAAAGCTTAAAGCCATGGTAAGTAGCATAGGCAAGTAATATACGAATTGACTCAAGCCTAGCTACGGGTGCATAGGTTTCACCAAAATCCAAACCTTCGACTTGTGAGTACCCTTTGGCCACAAGTCGTGCCTTGTTCGTAGTCACCACACCATGCTCATCTTGTTTGTTGCGGAAGACCCACTTGGTTCCTACAACGTTTTGGTTTAACTTTGCTCCTTTTATTTGAACCCTTTCTTAGATTTTATATTGGTTTGTATTGAACCTTTGGCACCTGTAGAACTCAAAATCTAGAGTAAACTACTTAGTCCAATAATTTGTGTTGGGCAATTCAACCACCAAAATTCATATGGAAAAGGTTTGACCCTATTTCCCTTTCACATACCCGCGAGTAGAGAAATCGTCTCATACCCGCCTTCATATCGGGTAAAACCCGTCGGGTTTCGGGTACCCATTGCCATCTCTACTCGTGGCGTTCTCTCTCTCTATGTTGTGAACTCCGCACATGACGGTAGGTAGTTGCCTGTGCGTTGCGACGGTACACGAACACCGCTGATAAAAGCATTAGTAGTAATTAATTTTAGAATGTGCTCTCCCGACAGGAGGTAAAGAAGGAAAGAACCATTCATTTTTTATTCATCAATTAAAACAAAGTAGAAGAAGCAACTAAACACCATACATGTTCATATACCAAACCCATATATTGTCTAATAGCTACACTTGTGGTCAACAAGATGTTATTGAGAACACCTAGAGGGGGGTGAATAGGTGATCCTGTAAACTTGAAACTTAAGCCACAAAAACTTGGTTAAGCGTTAGCACAATAATCGCCAAGTGGCTAGAGAGGAGTCTCAACAAAACACAATAACCACAAGAGATCAATCACAGAGTTGGCACGGTGGTTATCCCGTGGTTCGGCCAAGACCAACGCTTGCCTACTCCACGTTGTGGCGTCCCAACGGACGAGGGTTGCAATCAACCCCTCTCAAGCGGTCCAAAGACTCACTTGAATACCACGGTGTTTTGCTTGCTTTTCTTAATCCCGTTTGCGAGGAATCTCCACAACTTGGAGCCTCTCGCCCTTACACTTGAAGTTCACAAAGAAGCACGGAGTAAGGGAGGGATTAGCAACTCACACAAGATACTAAGATCACAGCAAATACACACACACAAGACCCGGACTTAAGCTCAAAAGACTAGCACACTAGAACGGAGCTTAAATCACTAGAATGTCGAACAAGTGCGTAAGAATGGAGTATGAGTGATCAAGAGTGCTCTAGGAATGCTTGGTGTGATCCTCCATGTGCCTAGGAGTCCCTTTTATAGCCCCAAGGCAGCTAGGAGCCGTTGAGAGCAATCCTGGAAGGTAGATCTTGCCTTCTGTCGACTGGCGCACCGGACAGTCCGGTGCACCATCGAACACTGTCCGGTGCAGATATCCTTCCTTATTTGGCAAAGCCGACCGTTGGAGTGTGAGAGCCGTTGGCGCACCGGACACTGTCCGGTGCACACCGGACACTGTCCGGTGCACACCGGACAGTCCGGTGCACCAATGTGACCGTTGGCTCGCCCACGCGTCACGCGCGGAATCCTCGGCCGACCGTTGCCCCGGCTAACTGTTGACTCACCGGACAGTCCGGTGCACCACCGGACAAACCGGTGAATTTTAGCCGTACGCCGTTAATCATCTCCCGAGAGCGACGAGTTTGCCTGTGAACGGCTCACCGGACAGTCCGGTGCACCACCGGACAGACCGGTGAATTATAGCCGTACACCGCCGTCGAAGTCCCGAGAGCAGCTTGTTCGCCAGAGTCAGCCTGGCGCACCGGACACTGTCCGGTGCACCACCGGACAGTCCGGTGCACCCAAACTGAGCAGACCTTGGCTGAACAAAGCCATCTCATTTCCAATTCAATCTTTCTTGTTTCCAGCACTTAGACACAATACATTAGTCCATAAAACAATGTACTAAGTCTAGAAACATACCTTTTGACAAGATTTGCACTTTGTCCACCACTTTGCATAGATTAACACAAAAGCACTTGTGTTGGCACTCAATCACCAAAATACTTAGAAATGGCCCAAGGGCACATTTCCCTTTCAATCTCCCCCTTTTTGGTGATTTATGCCAACACAACATAAAGCAACTAGAACAAGTGCAATATCAATGCAAATGAAAACTCAAAGTTGTTTTGAATCAAATTTGACATATATGGATCACTCTTTGCCACCACTTGGTTTGTTTTTGCAAATCAAACTCAATTTCCTATCTCTAAGTCAAATCCACTTGTAGAGACATAAAGAGAGGTATTCCAAAAGAAATTGATCAAGGATTTCAAAAACTCCCCCTTTTTCCCATAATCAACACTTCTCCCCACAAGAGGCCAACTTTTGATATAAGAGACAATAAAAGAGTTTTGACAAACCAAAAGCTCTAATCTACTATTTTCAAAATTTCTATTTCTCAAGTGGTAGCTGATCCATCTATTGCTTTGGCCTTTATTTTCTCCCCCTTTGGCATCAAGCACCAAAACGGGATCAATCTTGGCCCTTGAACCCCATTGCCTCACCAAAATCTTCAATAAGAATACACAGGCAATAAGAGTACATGAGATGAACTTGGAATAAGTTACCCTCTCATCGGAGTGCAGTGGAAGTCTTTCATGGTCCAAGTCCACCTTTTCCCTTTCAAACCTCCTTTGAGACTAAATCAAGCAAGCTCAAGCAAACAGTTAGTCTCAAAGGGTCAAGTTGTAGCACAACTCCCCCTAAATATGTGCATCACTTGCAAAAAGACTTGTGAGGTCCGGGGAGTGATTGTACAACTTGAGCACCATACATAAGCAACAAATGCAGAAGGAACATGATCAAAGGCATAAACACATGTATGCTATAAATCAATCAAGTTCCGCGAATCTAGGACATTTAGCTCACTACGCAGCCTGCAAAAGGTCTTTTCATCTAAAGGCTTAGTGAAGATATCGGCTAGCTGGTTCTCGGTGCTAACATGAAACACTTCGATATCTCCCTTTTGCTGGTGGTCTCTCAAAAAGTGATGCCGGATGTCAATGTGCTTTGTGCGGCTATGCTCAACAGGATTTTCCGCTATTCGGATAGCACTCTCATTGTCACATAGGAGTGGGACTTTGCTCAGATTGTAGCCAAAGTCCCGGAGGGTTTGCCTCATCCAAAGTAGTTGTGCACAACACTGTCCTGCGGCAACGTACTCGGCCTCAGCGGTGGATAGGGCAACGGAAGTTTGTTTCTTAGAGTTCCACGACACCAGGGACCTTCCTAAGAATTGGCACGTCCCCGATGTACTCTTCCTATCGACCTTACATCCAGCATAGTCGGAATCTGAGTATCCAATCAAGTCAAAGTTAGACCCCTTTGGATACCAGATCCCGAAGCAAGGCGTAGCGACTAAATATCGAAGAATTCGCTTTACAGCCACTAAGTGACACTACTTAGGATTGGATTGAAATCTAGCACACATGCATACGCTAAGCATAATATCCGGTCTACTAGCACACAAATAAAGTAAAGACCCTATCATAGACCGGTATGCCTTTTGATCAACGGACTTACCTCCTTTGTTGAGGTCGGTGTGCCCGTCGGTTCCCATCGGCGTCTTTGCGGGTTTGGCGTCCTTCATCCCAAACCGCTTTAGCAAGTCTTGTGTGTACTTTGTTTGGGAGATGAAGGTGTCGTCCTTGAGTTGCTTCACTTGGAACCCAAGGAAGTAGTTCAACTCGCCCATCATCGACATCTCGAATTTTTGCGTCATCACCCTGCTAAACTCTTCACAAGACTTTTGGTTAGTAGAACCAAATATTATGTCATCGACATAAATTTGGCACACAAAAAGATCACCATTGCAAGTCTTAGTGAAAAGAGTTGGATCGGCTTTCCCAACCTTGAAAGCATTAGCAATTAAAAAGTCTCTAAGGCATTCATACCATGCTCTTGGGGCTTGCTTAAGTCCATAGAGCGCCTTAGAGAGCTTACACACGTGGTCGGGGTACCGTTCATCCTCGAAGCCAGGGGGTTGCTCCACGTACACCTCCTCCTTGATCGGCCCATTGAGGAAAGCGCTCTTCACATCCATTTGGTACAACCTGAAAGAATGGTGAGCGGCATATGCTAGCAAAATACGAATTGATTCTAGCCTAGCCACAGGAGCAAACGTCTCCTCAAAGTCCAAACCTGCGACTTGGGCATAACCTTTTGCCACAAGTCGAGCCTTGTTCCTTGTCACCACCCCGTGCTCGTCCTATTTGTTGCGGAATACCCACTTGGTTCCCACAACATTTTGCTTGGGACGAGGCACCAGTGTCCAAACTTCATTGCGCTTGAAGTTGTTGAGTTCCTCCTGCATGGCCAACACCCAGTCCGGATCTAGCAAGGCCTCTTCTACCCTGAAAGGCTCAATAGAAGAGACAAAGGAGTAATGCTCACAAAAATTAACTAATCTTGAACGAGTAGTTACTCCCTTGCTAATATCACCCAATATTTGATCGACGGGATGATCCCTTTGAATCGTCGCTCGAACTTGAGTTGGAGGTGCCTAAGGTGCTTCTTCCTCTTCAACTTGATCATCCTGTGCTCCCCCTTGATCATGCGCCTCTACTTGAGGTACCTGTTCATCATCTTGGGTTGGGGGATACACCATAGTTGAGGAAGACGGATGATCTTGCTCCAATTGTTCCTGAGGCCGCACATCTCCAATCGCCATGGTGCGTATCGCGGCCGTTGGAACATCTTCTTCATCAGTCAGCAGCTCATATGAAGTCTTCTTAGGGAGGCGGTGAAGATAGACCCTGTTGATGGCGTGGCAAGCCGTGTTCACTGGCTTCCGACCAAAAACGCTCGGGGGTCTTGAACTCTCCAAGCATAGTCCTCGCCATATCGATGAGCGTCCTGTTCTTCCTCTCTACCACACCATTTTGCTGAGGTGTGTAGGGAGCGGAGAACTCGTGCTTGATCCCCTCCTCCTCAAGGAACTCCTCCACTTGAAGATTCTTGAATTCGGACCCGTTGTCGCTCCTTATCTTCTTCACCTTGTGCTCAAACTCATTTTGAGCTCTCCTGAGGAAGCGCTTGGGTCCCTTGGGTTTCAGATTTATCGTGCAAAAAGAATACCCAAGTGAAGCGGGAAAAATCATCAACTATAACAAGATCATACTTACTTCCTCCTATGCTTATATAGGCGACGGGTCCGAAGAGGTCCATATGAAGCATCTCCAAGGGTCTTGATGTGGTCATCACATTTTTTGTGTGATGAGAGCCTCCCACCTGTTTCCCTGCTTGACAAGCTGCACAAGGTCTATCTTTTTCGAAATGTACATTAGTTAGACCTATCACGTGTTCTCCCTTTAGAAGCTTGTGGAGGTTCTTCATCCCCACATATGCTAAGCGGCGATGCCACAGCCAGCCCATGCAAGTCTTAGCAATTAAGCATGCATCTAGACCAGCCTCTTCTTTTGCAAAATCAACCAAATAAAGTTTGTCGTCTAGTATACCCTTAAAAGCTAGTGAACCATCACATCTTCTAAAGACAGACACATCTACATTTGTAAATAGACAATTATATCCCATTTTGCATAATTGACTATCAGATAACAAATTATATCCAAGCGACTCAACTAAAAACACATTAGAAATAGAGTGCTCAGATGAAATAGCAATTTTACCTAACCCTTTTACCTTGCCTTGGTTCCCATCACCGAATATTATTGAATCTTGGGAATCCTTGTTCTTGACGTAGGGAGAGAACATCCTCTTTTCCCCCGTCATGTGGTTCGTGCATCCGCTGTCGATAATCCAACTTGAACCCCCGGATGCATAAACCTGCAAGGCAAATTTAGGCTTGGGTCTTAGGTACCCAACTCTTGTTGGGTCCTACAAGGTTAGTCACAATTGTCTTAGGGACCCAAATGCAAGTTTTATCTCTCTTGCATCTTGCCCCTAATTTTCTAGCAATCACCTTCTTATTCTTTCTATAAATGGCAAAAGAAGCATTGCAAGCATGATATATTGTAGAGGGTTCATTAACTTTCTTATTAACAACATTTCTCCTAGGCATATTATGAATAACATTTCTCCTACCAACATTTCTATCATGCACATAGGAAGAACTAGAAGCAAACATGGTATGAGAATCAAAAGCATCATACGCATTACAACTCCTATGAGTATTTCTAGATTGTCTCCTATCATGGTACATAAAGGCATGGTTCTTTTGCACACTACTAGCCATAGGGGCCTTCCCTTTCTCCTTGGCGAAGATGGGAGCCTTATGGCTTGTTAAGTTCTTGACTTCCCTCTTGAAGCCAAGACCATCCTTAATTGAGGGGTGTCTACCAATTGTGTAGGCATCCCTTGCAAATTTTAGTTTGTCAAATTCACTTTTGCTAGTCTTAAGTTGGGTATTAAGACTAGCCAATTCATCATTTAATTTGGAAATTGAAACTAGGTGTTCACTACAAGCATCAATATCAAAATCTTTACACCTAGTGCAAATCATGACATGTTCTACACAAGAGTTAGATTTATTTGCTACTTCTAATTTAGCATTTAAATCATTGTTAATTCTCTTTAAGCTTGAGATAGAGTCATGACATGCAGACAATTCACTAGAAAGCATTTCATTTCGTTTAACTTCTAAAGCAAGTGAATTTTGTGCACTAACAAATTTATCATGCTCTTCATATAAAAGGTCCTCTTGTTTCTCTAGGAGTCTATCCTTCTCATTCAAGGCATCAATCAATTCATTCATTTTATCAATTTTATTTCTATCCAATCCCTTGAACAAGCTAGAGTAATCTATTTCCTCATCGCTAGACTCATCATCACTAGAAGAATCATAAGTAGTACTGTCTCGAGTACATACCTTCTTCTCCTTTGCCATGAGGCATGTGTGACGCTCATTGGGGAAGAGGGATGACTTGTTGAAGGCGGTGGCGGCAAGTCCTTCATTGTCGGAGTCAGAGGAGGAGCAATCCGAATCCCACTCCTTTCCTAGATGTGCCTCGCCCTTGGCCTTCTTGTAATTTTTCTTCTTTTCCCTCTTGCTCCCGTGTTCCTGGTCACTTTCATTATCGGGACAGTTAGCAATAAAATAACCAATCTTACCGCATTTGAAGCATGAGCGCTTCCCCTTGGCTTTGGTCTTGCTTGGCTGTCCCTTGCGACCCTTAAGCGCCGTCTTGAAGCGCTTGATGATGAGGGCCATCTCTTCATCATTGAGCCCTGTCGCCTCAACTTGCGCCACCTTGCTAGGTAACGCCTCCTTGCTTCTCGTTGCCTTGAGAGCAACGGGTTGAGGCTCATTGATTGGACCATTCAGTGCGTCGTCCACGTACCTCGCCTCCTTGGTCATCATTCGCCCGCTTACGAATTTTCCAAGGACTTCTTTGGGCGACATTTTGGTGTACCTGGGATTCTCACGAATATTATTCACCAAATGAGGATCAAGAACGGTAAAGGACCTTAGCAATAGTCGGACGACGTCGTGGTCCGTCCATCGCGTGCTTCCGTAGCTCCTTATTTTGTTGATAAGGGTCTTGAGCCGGTTGTATGTTTGGGTTGGCTCCTCGCCCCTTATCATCGCAAATCTTCCGAGCTCGCCTTCTACCAACTCCATCTTGGTGAGCAAGGTGACGTCATTCCCTTCATGAGAGATCTTGAGGGTGTCCCAGATTTGCTTGGCATTGTCCAAGCCGCTCACCTTATGGTACTCGTCCCTGCACAAGGAGGCTAACAACACAGTAGTAGCTTGTGCATTTCTATGAATCTGTTCATTAATAAAAATAGGACTATCCGAGCTATCAAACTTCATTCTATTCTCAACAATCTCCCATATGCTTGGATGGAGAGAGAACAAATGACTACGCGTTTTGTGACTCCAAAATCCGTAGTCCTCCCCATCAAAGTGTGGAGGCTTGCCGAGAGGAATGGAAAGTAAATGTGAATTTGAACTTTGAGGAATACGCGAATAATCAAAAGAAAAGTTTGAGTTAACCGTCTTTCGTTTGTCGTAGTCGTGGTCGTCGTTGTCCTTATGGGAAGAAGTGGACTCATCACTGTCGTCGTAGTAGACGATCTCCTTGATGCGTCTCGTCTTCTTCTTCCTTCCATCTTTGCGTCTATGGCCCGAGCCTAAGTCGGTAGGCTTATCATCCTTAGGCTCGTTGATGAAGGACTCCTTCTCTTTGTCGTTGATCACGATTCCCTTCCCCTTAGGATCCATCTCTTCGGGCGGTTAGTCCCTTGTGAAGAGAACGACTCTGATACCAATTGAGAACACCTAGAGGGGGGGTGAATAGGTGATCCTGTAAACTTGAAACTTAAGCCACAAAAACTTGGTTAAGCGTTAGCACAATAATCACCAAGTGGCTAGAGAGGAGTCTCAACAAAACACAATAACCACAAGAGATCAATCACAGAGTTGGCACGGTGGTTATCCCGTGGTTCGGCCAAGACCAACGCTTGCCTACTCCACGTTGTGGCGTCCCAACGGACGAGGGTTGCAATCAACCCCTCTCAAGCGGTCCAAAGACTCACTTGAATACCACGGTGTTTTGCTTGCTTTTCTTAATCCCGTTTGCGAGGAATCTCCACAACTTGGAGCCTCTCGCCCTTACACTTGAAGTTCACAAAGAAGCACGGAGTAAGGGAGGGATTAGCAACTCACACAAGATACTAAGATCACAGCAAATACACACACACAAGACCCGGACTTAAGCTCAAAAGACTAGCACACTAGAACGGAGCTTAAATCACTAGAATGTCGAACAAGTGCGTAAGAATGGAGTATGAGTGATCAAGAGTGCTCTAGGAATGCTTGGTGTGATCCTCCATGCGCCTAGGAGTCCCTTTTATAGCCCCAAGGCAGCTAGGAGCCGTTGAGAGCAATCCTGGAAGGCAGATCTTGCCTTCTGTCGACTAGCGCACCGGACAGTCCGGTGCACCACCGGACACTGTCCGGTGCAAATATCCTTCCTTATTTGGCGAAGCCGACCGTTGGAGTGTGAGAGCCGTTGGCGCACCGGACACTGTCCGGTGCACACCGGACAGTCCGGTGCACCAATGTGACCGTTGGCTCGCCCACGCGTCACGCGCGGAATCCTCGGCCGACCGTTGCCCCGGCTGACTGTTGACTCACCGGACAGTCCGGTGCACCACCGGACAGACCGGTGAATTTTAGCCGTACGCCGTTAATCATCTCCCGAGAGCGACGAGTTCGCCTGTGAACGGCTCACCGGACAGTCCGGTGCACCACCGGACAGACCGGTGAATTATAGCCGTACACCGCTGTCGAAGTCCCGAGAGCAGCTTGTTCGCCAGAGTCAGCCTGGCGCACCGGACACTGTCCGGTGCACCACCGGACACTGTCCGGTGCACCCAGACTGAGCAGACCTTGGCTGAACAAAGCCATCTCATTTCCAATTCAATCTTTCCTGTTTCCAGCACTTAGACACAATACATTAGTCCATAAAACAATGTACTAAGTCTAGAAACATACCTTTTGACAAGATTTGCACTTTGTCCACCACTTTGCATAGATTAGCACAAAGCACTTGTGTTGGCACTCAATCACCAAAATACTTAGAAATGGCCCAAGGGCACATTTCCCTTTCAGTTATTAATCAATTACGAGATTTCCTATGGATACGCGATGTGTCAATACTAATACGCCATTTTTTCCTAAAAAACAATGATATAGGGATATATTATTTTGTAAACATTAGTAAGATTTGTAAATAGTTTATATTGGCTAATTATTGATAATAGTTGTCTTCATATATTCTGCATCGTGCCCCTGACATAGTAGTCGACGGCCTGCTGCAGGGGTAGGCCCTTGTACTCCATGACAGTGGCCATGTCCCACTTGAGCGTGCCCGACACGGCGCACGCGCCACATGTTTATGTGCCAAACCTGATCAACAGTGAATCCCCAATGCGCCCGAGCATCTTGCTCATCAACCGTCTATGGACATGGCCACCGCACACCCCAACGTCTCCGATGTGTACACACTGATGGGCAACCCGTTCATCACCATGCCCGCCTTGTGTACGTTATCGCTGTCCACGCTACACTTGTCCATTCGCGCTGCATTTGTCCATCCCCATCGGTGGGATGAGGTAGCCGAACTGCGCGAGCGCAAAAAGTAGGAAAAAAGGACAACCATGGTTGATGAGCAAGATGATGAGTAAGAAAATGATGGACAACCTCTTTCCTTGGGCAAACACCCTATTGATGCATTTAAGGGGAACATGTTATATAAATAATAAATGTAGAAAATGGAAGAAAAAAAGGAAAATCACAACTTGCTCCTGTATTCTTTTACTTTTATACCCTCCTTTTTCATCCTAAATTCTATGTTACGTTCACGCACATGGGCAGTTGGGCTTCCACCGACCACCGTATTGGGATTTTTTTCTCCCAGAGAAGTTCCCTCTCTCTGTTCTCGACGCGATCAGCTCAGCTCTTCTTCCACTCCTTGGCGGTGCGGTCGGTGCCCGCGAGGTAGGCCTTCTTCCTCCTCTCGTCGCGCGCGCAGGCGCACACGATTGCGAAGCAGGCCGCGTACACGGTGCACACGCGCTAGTTGGCACGGGGTGCGGTCCCTGCCGCGGTGCGGTGGAAGACGGTGGCGTAGTAGTGCACGCCGACGGTGAGGCCGACCACCATCTGCGTGAGCCCGAGGGCCTTGGCGGCGTCCCCGTTGCCGTCGTCCTCGGGGGAGGTGGTGCCCGAGAAGACGACGATGAGGTCCACCATCTGGAGCATGAGGTAGGCCATGAAGCCGAGTGACTGCGCGACCTGCGTCCAGGCGTAGGCGGCGGGGGAGGCCACATGGACAAAGCGCAGCGGCTCTAGCCCCGTGGCGGACGCGGTGAGCGCGAGCGTCACAAAGTAGATGGCGAGGTACTGAAAGTCGCCTAGAGGGGGGTGAATAGGCGGAATATGAAATTTACAAACTTTAAGCACAACTACAAGCCGGGGTTAGCGTTAGAATAAAATCCGAGTCCGAGAGAGAGGGTGAAAAACAAATCAAAGGCAAATGAAGCAGATGACACGATGATTTGTTTTACCGAGGTTCGGTTCTTTGAAACCTACTCCCTGTTGAGATGGTCACAAAGACTGGGTCTCTTTCAACCCTTTTCCTCTCTCAAACGGTCACTTAGACCGAGTGAGCTTTCTCCTTAATCAAACGAGTCACTTAGACCCCACAAGGACCACCACACACTTGGTGTCTCTTGCTTTGATTACAAGTCACTTGAGAATAAGAATGGGAAGGAAGAAAGCACGATTGCAAAAGCCAAGCAACAAGAGCGACAAATATCACACGGATCACTCTCTCTCTCTCAAGTCGCTAATCACTAATGATCACTTATCTCAATTTGTGGAACTTGGAGAGATTGGAAGCTTTGATTGTGTCTTGGAATGAATTGCTAGCTCTTGTATTGAATGTGAAAGGTTGGAATGCTTGGTTGTCTTGAATGGAGGTGGTTGGGGTTGTATTTATAGCCCACAACCACTTCCTAGCCGTTGCTCCTTTTCTGCCAACCATGGACGGTCCGCGCCCCTGGTCCGGACGGTCCGCCCCTGCACATCAACGGCTGAAAACGCAACGGTCAGCAGTAACGGCTATATCAACTGCTATTTTGCATTTAACGCGTCGTCAGATGTCAGATAAAGGCAGTCGCAGACGGTCTGGTCGTGCCCCCCGGACGGTCTGCGAGGACGCTATAATTCATTTTACCAAACCCGTCACCTTCGGGTTTTTCGGTTCTTCACCGACCGGACGGTCCGCGCCTGAGGCCGGACGGTCCGTGCCTGAGGCCGGACGGTCTGCGCATGGTCTCGGACGGTGCTTGCTTTTCCATCGGACGGTCCGTAGTGTAGACTTGTGTTTTTGCATTGGTTATGTCCGAGGCTCACCCTAGTGTCGCGGACGGTCCACCGCAAGGGCCCGGACGGTCCGCGCTTAGTCTGTTTTTTTCAAAAAGCTTCTCCTGTCCGGAATAATCTACGGTATTCCGGACAGTCGATTTAGAATAGTTGTAGATGAACTTATGCACCTGTAAAATGATCAACTAGGCAAACTGGTTAGTCCATAAGATTTGTGATGGTCGTCAAACACCAAAATCGATTATAGGAAATGTTGAGACTATTTTCCTTTTAGGTACGCCTGTGCCAGCAGCAGCGCGCGGTGGAGGAGCGGCAGGTACGGGCCCATGCGCCGCACCAGCGCGGTGAGCATGAAGAGCGGCAGCAGCAGCAGCACCGCCACTGATGCCGCGGAGGCGGTCATCGCCGCCGAGGATCGTGCACATGTCGTCGGCGATCCCGGCGTTCACCGTGGACAGGTACGCCTTGGAGTGCTACGAGAGGCACGCCAGGTCCGGCATCAGCGTCTCATGCAGCCGACTGGGCAGGTCCCAGAACTCAGAGATGAGGTCGTCGGTGCCTTTCTCCGCCTGCTTGGTCAACACCACGTCCTCCTCAACCTCCACCTCCGCCGTCGACTCCTCCTTGCTGACGACGGTCGCATTGGATTTTACCTTGGCGTCGGCAAGCACCGGCGCCTTCTTGCCTGATTTGGTCGGCTTGGCACCGACATCCATGGTCGAATTGGCCGCCGGCGGTTTCTTCGCCTTCCCAGCCGCGACGGTAGCCTCAGATTTGGCGCCCGTCTTGAAAATCTTGGTGGACTTTGCCAAATCGGCGCCCTTGCCCTTGGCGCGGGGTGTGGGAGAGGGGGCAGAACCGTGCTCCATGAGCGTTCACACTATAGTCTTAAGTAGTACTCCTTCCGTTTCGTTTTAGTTGTCGCTGGATAGTTTTATATATATATATATATATTTTATATATTAAGAGCCCTGGGCTTCCAATAATAAAGGAAGCCCAGGCTAGTCAACATGGGCATTTTGGTTGAACCACACCGAGTCAACTGATTATAGTCACGGCGCCGTTACCCCCGTCAACCACCCACCTCTCCCACGTTTCCTGTTTCTAAAACCGTACTCGCGCATTCAACGGAGATAATCCAGCGTTCATTCGAAGAAAACCCCAGCCGCGCAGATTTCCTTTCGTGGGAGGCGACTCCCCAGGCGATTTCTGAAAGGGAATTAGGCTTAGACCTAGCTCCTAAATAATTTTGGTGGTTGAATTGCCCAACACAAATATTGGACTAACTAGTTTGCTCTAGTGCATAAGTTATACAGGTGCAAAAGGTTCACATTTAGCCAATAAAAAGACCAAGTGTTGGATTCAACAAAGGAGCAGCAAGGCAACCGAGGGCACCTCTGGCTGGAGGCACCGGACTGTCCGGTGTGCACCGGACATGTCCGGTGCGGCCAGAGGACTCCGACTTCAAACTCTTCGCTCTCGGGATTTCTCGGTGGACAGCGCGCTATAATTCACCGGACTGTCCGGTGTGCACCGGACATGTCCGGTGCTCCAAGGAAACGCCGTCCCCGGAACTCGCCAGCCTCGGGTTCGCTCGGCAGCCGCTCCGCTAAAATTCACCGGACTGTCCGGTGTGCACCGGACTGTCCGGTGTACCAGCGGAGCAACGGCTCTCTGCGGCGCCAACGGCTCCCTGCGGTGCATTAAATGCGCGCGCAGCGCGCGCAGACGTCAGGCTCGCCCATGCCGGTGCACCGGACATCAAACAGTACTTGTCCGGTGTGCACCGGACACCCAGGAGGGCCCACAAGTCAGAAGCTCCAACGGTCAGAATCCAACGGCACTGGTGACGTGGCAGGGGCACCGGACTGTCCGGTGTGCACCGGACTGTCCGGTGCGCCATCGAACAGAGGAGTTCCAGCAACGGTCACTTTTGGTGGTTGGGGCTATAAATACCCCAACCACCCCACATTCATTGCCATCCAAGTTTTCCACTTCTCAACCTCAACAAGAGCTCTAGCATTCAATTCTAGACACACCAAATAGATCAAGTCCTCTCCAAATTCCACACATCTCCATAGTGACTAGAGAGAGTGATTTGCTTGTGTTCCTTCGAGCTCTTGCGCTTGGATCGCATTCTTTTCTTTCTCATTTGTTCTTGAGATCATCACTCAATTGTAACCAAGGCAAGAGGCACCAAGTGTGTGGTGGCCCTTGTGGGGAAGTTTTGTTCCCGGTTGATTGAGAAGAAGAGAAAGCTCACTCGATCCGTGGGATCGTTTGAGAGAGGGAAGGGTTGAAAGAGACCCGGCCTTTGTGGCCTCCTCAACGGGGAGTAGGTTTGAGAGAACCGAACCTCGGTAAAACAAATCCTTGTGTCACACTCTCATTTGCTTGCGATTTGTTTTGCACCCTCTCTCGCGGACTCGTTTCTTTATTACTAACGCTAACCCGGCTTGTAGTTGTGATTATTTTTGTAAATTTCAGTTTCGCCCTATTCACCCCCCCCTCTAGGCGACTATCAATTGGTATCAAAGCCCGGTGCTTCATTAGAGCCTAACCGCTCGAAGTGATGTCGGGAGATCACACCAAGAGGGAGATGGAGACCGGCGACGACAAGCCCACTACAAGCCAAGGGAGCACCTCATCTTCATCGGAAGAGTCCCGCACCAAGAGAAGAGAGAAGAAGAAGAAATCCTCCAAGCGGAAGGAGAAAAGATCTTCCTCTTCTCACCATAAGGAGAAGAAGGAAAAATCTTCTCACAAGCCGCATCGGAGTGGGGACAAGCACAAAAGGATGAGGAAGGTGGTCTTCTACGAGACCGACACTTCATCGACCTCCACCTCCGGCTCCGACGCGGCGTCCGTCACTTCTAAACGCCAAGAGCGTAAGAAGTATAGTAAGATCCCCCTACGCTACCCTCGCGTTCCTAAACATACACCTTTACTTTCCGTCCCATTAGGCAAACCACCAACTTTTAATGGTGAAGATTATGCTATGTGGAGTAATTTGATGCGATTTCATCTAACCTCTCTCCACAAAAGATTATGGGATGTTGTTGAGTATGGTGTACAGGTACCATCCGTAGGGGATGAAGACTACGACACGGACGAAGTGGCCCAAATCGAGCACTTCAACTCCCAGGCCACAACCATTCTCCTTGCTTCACTAAGCAAGGAGGAATACAACAAAGTACAAGGGTTGAAGAACGCCAAGGAGATTTGGGACCTACTCAAGACGGCGCACGAGGGTGATGAACTCACCAAGATCACCAAGCGGGAAACGATCGAGGGGGAGCTCGGTCGCTTCCGTCTTCGCCAAGGGGAGGAGCCACAAGACATGTACAACCGGCTCAAGACCTTGGTGAACCAAGTGCGCAACCTCGGGAGCGCAAAATGGGATGACCACGAAGTGGTTAAGGTTATTCTAAGAGCCCTTATTTTCCTTAACCCTACTCAAGTACAATTAATTCGTGGCAATCCTAGATATACACAAATGACCCCCGAGGAAGTCATCGGGAATTTTGTTAGTTTTGAATGCATGATTAAGGGCTCCAAGAAGATCAACGAGCTTGATGAGCCTTCCACATCCGAGGCGCAACCCGTGGCCTTCAAGGCAACGGAGGAGAAGAAGGAGGAGTCTACACCAAGTAGACAACCAATCGACGCCTCCAAGCTCGACAACGAGGAGATGGCCCTAATCATCAAAAGCTTCCGGCAAATCCTCAAGCAACGGAAGGGGAAGGACTACAAATCCCGTTCCAAGAAGGTTTGCTACAAGTGTGGTAAGCCCGGTCACTTTATTGCTAAATGTCCATTATCAAGTGATAGTGACAGGGGTGACGACAAGAAGGGCAAGAGGAAGGAAAAGAGAAAGTACTACAAGAAGAAGGGCGGCGATGCCCATGTTTGTCGGGAGTGGGACTCCGACGAAAGCTCAAGCGACTCCTCCGACGACGAGGACGCCGCCAACATCGCCGTCACCAAGGGCCTCCTCTTCCCCAACGTCGGCCACAAGTGCCTCATGGCCAAGGACGGCAAAAAGAAGGTAAAATCAAAGTCCTCCACTAAATATGAAACATCTAGTGATGAGGATAATGATAAAAATGAAGAAGATAATTTGCGTATTCTTTTTGCCAACCTTAACATGGAACAAAAGGAAAAATTAAATGAGCTAATTAGTGCCATCCATGAAAAGGATGATCTCTTGGACTCCCAAGAGGACTTCCTAATCAAGGAAAATAAGAAACATGTTAAGGTTAAAAATGCTTATGCTCTAGAAAGAGAAAAATGTGAAAAATTGTCTAGTGAGCTAAGTACTTGCCATGAGACTTTAGACAACCTTAGAAATGAAAATGCCAATTTGCTAGCTAAGGTTGATTCTCACATTTGCAATGTTTCAATTCCTAGAAATGATAATAATGATTTGCTTGCTAGGATTGAAAAATTGAACATTTCTCTTGCTAGCCTTAGAGATGAGAATGAGAAATTAATTGCTAAGGCTAAGGATTTTGATGTTTGCAATGCTACTATTTCCGACCTTAGAACTAAAAATGATTTATTGCATGCTAAGGTCATTGAATTAAAGTCTTGCAAACCCTCTACATCTACTATTGAGCATGTGTCCATTTGCACTAGATGTAGAGATATTAATGTTGATGCTATCCATGATCACCTTGCCTTAATTAAAAAACAAAATGATCACATAGCACAACTTAATGCTAAAATTAGAGAGCATGACTTAGAAAATGAAAAATTTAAACTTGCTAGAAGCATGCTCTATAATGGGAGACGCCCGGGCATTAAGGACGGCATTGGCTTTCAAAGGGGAGACAATGTCAAAATTAATGCCCCTCCTAAGAACTTGTCTAACTTTGTTAAGGGCAAGGCTCCCATGCCTCAGGATAACGAGGGTTACATTATGTACCCTGCCGGGTATCCTGAGAGTAAGATTAAGAAAATTCATTCTAGGAAGTCTCACTCTGGCCCTAATTATGCTTTTATGTATAAGGGTGAGACATCTAGATCTAGGCAACCAACCCATGCCAAGTTGCCTAGAAAGAAAACTATTAATGCATCAAATGATCATGCCATTTCATTTAAAACTTTTGATGCATCTTATGTGTTGACTAGCAAATCTGGCAAGGTAGTTGCCAAAATTGTTGGGGGCAAACACAAGGGCTCCAAGACTTGTGTTTGGGTACCAAAAGTTCTTGTATCTAATGCCAAAGGACCCAAAACCGTTTGGGTACCTAAAACAAAGAACTAAACTTGTTTTGTAGGTTTATGCATCCGGGGGCACAAGTTGGATACTCGACAGCGGGTGCACAAACCACATGACCGGGGAGAAAAGGATGTTCTCCTCATATGAGAAAAACCAAGATCCCCAACGAGCTATCACATTCGGGGATGGAAATCAAGGTTTGGTCAAAGGTTTGGGTAAAATTGCTATATCTCCTGACCATTCTATTTCCAATGTTTTTCTTGTAGATTCATTAGATTACAATTTGCTTTCCGTATCCCAATTATGTCAAATGGGCTACAACTGTCTTTTTACTGATATAGGTGTTACTGTCTTTAGAAGAAGTGATGATTCAATAGCTTTTAAGGGAGTGTTAGAGGGTCAGCTATACTTAGTAGATTTTAATAGAGCTGAACTAGACACTTGCTTGATTGCTAAGACTAACTTGGGTTGGCTCTGGCACCGCCGACTAGCCCATGTTGGAATGAAGAATCTTCACAAGCTTCTAAAGGGAGAACACATTTTGGGACTAACCGATGTTCATTTTGAGAAAGACAGGATTTGTAGCGCATGCCAAGCTGGGAAGCAAGTTGGGATACATCATCCACACAAAAATATCATGACTACCGACAGGCCACTGGAGCTCCTACATATGGATCTATTCGGTCCGATCGCTTACATAAGCATCGGCGGTAGTAAGTATTGTCTTGTAATTGTGGATGACTATTCTCGCTTCACTTGGGTATTCTTTTTGCAGGAAAAATCACAAACCCAAGAGACCTTAAAGGGATTCTTGAGACGGGCTCAAAATGAGTTCGGCTTAAGGATCAAGAAAATTAGAAGCGACAATGGAACGGAGTTCAAGAACGCTCAAATTGAAGGTTTTCTTGAGGAGGAGGGCATCAAGCATGAGTTCTCTTCTCCCTACACCCCACAACAAAATGGTGTAGTGGAGAGGAAGAATCGAACTCTATTGGACATGGCAAGAACCATGCTTAATGAGTACAAGACACCGGATCGGCTTTGGGCCGAGGCGGTCAACACCGCCTGCTACGCCATCAACCGATTATATCTTCATCGAATCCTCAAGAAGACATCTTATGAACTCCTCACCGGTAAAAAGCCCAATATTTCATATTTTAGAGTTTTTGGTAGCAAATGTTTTATACTTGTTAAAAGAGGTAGAAAATCTAAATTTGCTCCTAAAACTGTAGAAGGCTTTTTACTAGGATATGACTCAAACACAAGGGCATATAGAGTCTTTAACAAGTCCTCAGGACTTGTTGAAGTTTCTTGTGACGTTGTGTTTGATGAGACTAACGGCTCTCAAGTAGAGCAAGTTGATCTTGATGATGTAGGTGAAGAACAGGCTCCATGCATAGCGCTAAGGAACATGTCCATCGGGGATGTGTGTCCTAAGGAATCCGAAGAGCCTCCAAATGCACAAGATCAACCATCCTCCTCCATGCAAGCATTTCCACCAACTCAAATTGAGGATGAGGCTCAAGATGTTGAACAGGAAGATCAAGAAGATGACCCACCTCAAAATGACGGCAACAATCAAGGGGGAGATTCAAATGATGAAGACAAGGAGGATGAACAACCAAGGCCGCCACACCCAAGAGTCCACCAAGCGATACAACGAGATCACCCCGTTGACACCATCCTCGGCGACATTCATAAGGGGGTAACTACTCGATCTCGTGTTGCTCATTTTTGTGAACATTACTCGTTTGTTTCCTCTATTGAGCCAACCAGGGTAGAGGAAGCACTACAAGATTCGGATTGGGTGATGGCGATGCAAGAGGAGCTCAACAATTTCACAAGGAACGAGGTATGGCACTTAGTTCCACGTCCTAATCAAAATGTTGTAGGAACCAAGTGGGTCTTCCGCAACAAGCAAGACGAGCATGGTGTGGTGACTAGGAACAAAGCTCGACTCGTGGCCAAGGGGTATTCACAAGTCGAAGGTTTGGATTTTGGTGAAACCTATGCACCCGTAGCTAGGCTTGAGTCAATTCGCATATTATTAGCCTATGCTACTTACCATGGCTTCAAGCTTTATCAAATGGACGTGAAGAGTGCCTTCCTCAATGGACCAATCAAGGAGGAGGTCTATGTTGAGCAACCTCCCGGCTTTGAAGACAGTGAGTATCCCAACCATGTCTATAGGCTCTCTAAGGCGCTTTATGGGCTCAAGCAAGCCCCAAGAGCATGGTATGAATGCCTTAGAGATTTCCTTATTGCAAATGGCTTCAAAGTCGGCAAGGCCGATCCTACTTTATTCACTAAGACTCTTGACAATGATTTGTTCGTATGCCAAATTTATGTTGATGATATTATATTTGGGTCTACTAACAAATCTACATGTGAAGAATTTAGTAGGATCATGACACAGAAATTCGAGATGTCGATGATGGGGGAGTTGAAGTATTTCCTAGGATTCCAAGTGAAGCAACTCCAAGAGGGCACCTTCATTAGCCAAACGAAGTATACTCAAGATATCCTAAGCAAGTTTGGAATGAAGGATGCCAAGCCCATCAAGACACCCATGGGAACTAATGGGCATCTCGACCTCGACACGGGAGGTAAGTCCGTGGATCAAAAGGTATACCGGTCGATGATTGGTTCATTGCTTTACTTATGTGCATCTCGACCGGACATTATGCTTTCCGTTTGCATGTGTGCAAGATTCCAAGCCGACCCTAAGGAATCACACCTTACGGCCGTAAAACGAATCTTGAGATATTTGGCTTTTACTCCTAAGTTTGGGCTTTGGTACCCTCGGGGATCCACATTTGATTTGATTGGTTATTCGGATGCTGATTGGGCGGGGTGTAGGATTAATAGGAAGAGCACATCGGGGACTTGCCAGTTCTTGGGAAGATCCTTGGTGTCATGGGCTTCAAAGAAGCAAAATTCGGTCGCTCTTTCTACCGCCGAAGCCGAGTATATTGCCGTAGGCCATTGTTGCGCGCAATTGCTTTGGATGAGGCAAACCCTGCGGGACTACGGTTACAAATTAACCAAAGTTCCTTTGCTATGTGACAATGAGAGTGCAATCAAAATGGCCGACAATCCCGTCGAGCACAGTCGCACTAAGCATATAGCCATTCGGTATCACTTTCTTCGGGATCACCAACAAAAGGGGGATATCGAGATTTCTTACATTAATACTAAAGATCAATTAGCCGATATCTTTACCAAGCCTCTTGATGAACAATCTTTTACCCGACTTAGGCATGAACTCAATATTCTTGATTCAAGGAACTTCTTTTGTTAACTTGCACACATAACTCATAAATATACCTTTGATCATGTCTCTTTTATATGCTATGACTAATGTGTTTTCAAGTGTATTTCAACCAAGTCATAGGTATATTGAAAGGGAATAGGAGTCTTCGGCGAAGACAAGGCTTCCACTCCACTCTACTACTCATCCTTCGCCGTCGCTCCGCATCATCTCTCCAACGTTGGTATAACCTTCACTCATTTATTTCATGACCAAAGGGGGAGAATGTACTTCATTGGGCTCTAATGATTCCGTTTTTGGCGATTCATGCCAAAGGGGGAGAAAATATGAGCCCAAAGCAAAAGGACCGCACCACCACCTAAATTTTATAAATTTGATGATTTTAAATTGGTAAATTTCAAAATTGGTATCTCTTTGTGTTCTAAAGGGGGAGCAAGTAGTATTTTCGAAATTGATGGAAAACCCTCTTGAACACTAAGAGGAGACCTTATTTGAGGGGGAGTTTTGTTTAGTCGAAGGAAAAGCATTTGAAACAGGGGGAGAAAATCTCAAATCTTGAAAATGCTTTACAAATCTTATTCATTTACCTTTGACTATCTTACAAAAAGACTTTGAAAAGTATTTACAAAAGAATTTGCGAAAACAAAACTCTTGGTGCAAATGTGGTCCAATATGTGAAAAATAAAGAAAACCATCCATGCGCATCATATAAAGTTTATATTGGCTCAATTCCAAGCAACCTTTGCACTTACATTATGTAAACTAGTTCAATTATGCACTTCTATATTTGCTTTGGTTTGTGTTGGCATCAATCACCAAAAAGGGGGAGATTGAAAGGGAATTAGGCTTAGACCTAGCTCCTAAATAATTTTGGTGGTTGAATTGCCCAACACAAATATTGGACTAACTAGTTTGCTCTAGTGCATAAGTTATACAGGTGCAAAAGGTTCACATTTAGCCAATAAAAAGACCAAGTGTTGGATTCAACAAAGGAGCAGCAAGGCAACCGAGGGCACCTCTGGCTGGAGGCACCGGACTGTCCGGTGTGCACCGGACATGTCCGGTGCGGCCAGAGGACTCCGACTTCAAACTCTTCGCTCTCGGGATTTCTCGGTGGACAGCGCGCTATAATTCACCGGACTGTCCGGTGTGCACCGGACATGTCCGGTGCTCCAAGGAAACGCCGTCCCCGGAACTCGCCAGCCTCGGGTTCGCTCGGCAGCCGCTCCGCTAAAATTCACCGGACTGTCCGGTGTGCACCGGACTGTCCGGTGTACCAGCGGAGCAACGGCTCTCTGCGGCGCCAACGGCTCCCTGCGGTGCATTAAATGCGCGCGCAGCGCGCGCAGACGTCAGGCTCGCCCATGCCGGTGCACCGGACATCAAACAGTACTTGTCCGGTGTGCACCGGACACCCAGGAGGGCCCACAAGTCAGAAGCTCCAACGGTCAGAATCCAACGGCACTGGTGACGTGGCAGGGGCACCGGACTGTCCGGTGTGCACCGGACTGTCCGGTGCGCCATCGAACAGAGGAGTTCCAGCAACGGTCACTTTTGGTGGTTGGGGCTATAAATACCCCAACCACCCCACATTCATTGCCATCCAAGTTTTCCACTTCTCAACCTCAACAAGAGCTCTAGCATTCAATTCTAGACACACCAAATAGATCAAGTCCTCTCCAAATTCCACACATCTCCATAGTGACTAGAGAGAGTGATTTGCTTGTGTTCCTTCGAGCTCTTGCGCTTGGATCGCATTCTTTTCTTTCTCATTTGTTCTTGAGATCATCACTCAATTGTAACCAAGGCAAGAGGCACCAAGTGTGTGGTGGCCCTTGTGGGGAAGTTTTGTTCCCGGTTGATTGAGAAGAAGAGAAAGCTCACTCGATCCGTGGGATCGTTTGAGAGAGGGAAGGGTTGAAAGAGACCCGGCCTTTGTGGCCTCCTCAACGGGGAGTAGGTTTGAGAGAACCGAACCTCGGTAAAACAAATCCTTGTGTCACACTCTCATTTGCTTGCGATTTGTTTTGCACCCTCTCTCGCGGACTCGTTTCTTTATTACTAACGCTAACCCGGCTTGTAGTTGTGATTATTTTTGTAAATTTCAGTTTCGCCCTATTCACCCCCCCCTCTAGGCGACTATCAATTTCACCGCCTCCAAACCATCGCAGCGCCAATCCACCGCCGCTCCAATCCAGCGCCATTCCATTACTCCTTACATCCTTCAATCTCCCAGCATTGGAGCCGATTCAAGAAGTTCCAGGTAATCCAACATTGAAATACCCCGAGTTTGCCGTCGATTTTTTGAGCCCTATCGGTCGATTTGAAGTGGATTTGATGGTAACACTTATTATCCAGCTAAATGTGTGATTTGTATCCGCTTATACATCACTATAATCGGGTCATTGCATCGCGCATTGCATCTTTTTTTTGTTTAGGAGCCCCGATATTAGGGTATGTGTATTTATTCTGTATTCCTACTATCGCCCGACATTCTGTATTTAGGCAAAAGGCTGTGGATTAGGTATTTACTGATTAGTTAGCAGATAGTACTTTTATACAACCCAAGTAACATATATATGCTGTTTGTATGTAATATATATGCATATCTTCAGTTCTGTTTATGCACATTCACCTGAGTCATTTGTTTACACATTTGGTTTATTATATATGCATATAGTCAGTACTCTTTATGCACATTTACTTTAATGATTTGTTTTCACATATATTTTATTATCAAATATGCTTATTTGTATTTGATATATATGCATATCCTCAGTACTGTTTATGCACATTCACTTGAGTCATTTGTTTAAACATTTGTTTTATTATACATGCATATAGTCAGTATTCTTTATGCACATTTGCTCTAACGATTTGTTTTCACATCCATTTAATTATCTAATATGCTTATTGTATATCATTTATATGCATATCCTCATTACTTTTTATTCAATTAAATCATTTTGTGTACACATCTGTTTTATTATATATAAAATATACCCATTGGATTTGATATATATGCATATTGGCAGTAATGTGTATGCTCATTCATACACAAGTTTGTGAACATATATTAAGCATATTTGAATTGTTCTATTTACTTGCATAATTAGTTTACACTCCTGTTCATTATATATAAATACATACAGATACTGTTATTTAAGCAAATGTTATTTAAATATTCATGTTATTTGAGCTAAATGTTTTTATTACTATGAACCAGTTATTAAAATATGTTGTATAGTTAGTTGATGCATAAAGGCTCTTATTTTATCCTGATCCATTTACAATTATATGAAATATTAAATCAATCTTTATGCTTGTATATAACAATTGCTCATTAAATGATCTCGCATAAATGTAAAAGGTAGTTTAAGTCATGTAATTCCATTTAGCATTATATAGTATGCATTTCAGATAGTTATAGTAAAAATTAGTTTTTTTCTGGCATATATTCTTGCATAAATCAAAGTATTTAAAAACAACTTCCTTTTTCTACAGATTTATTCAGTATTTAGTCATGAAGTCTGTTGATCGCCCGCCCAGTAATCCAAAAAGATTAACTATTGAATCCAGTCAGGAGGTTTTTTCAATTGACATTTCCAGACGTACAAGATCCAGCAGCTCAGCTCACCAAGATGATATTCCTCAAAATCAGGAACAGAATGAGCCACAGCCAGCCCCAATCCATCGTGTTCGCAGAAAGGCTTTAGCTTGTCGTTTAAAAAGAAAACCTCCTGCTCCAGCTGCTCTCTCTGACGACGACTTCATGGATGCTCCATCGTTAAAGCGTCAATTCAGATCTGCATCACCTTCTCCTCCAGACCAAATCAGCTCAAAGAAGTTAAAAGTACCTTCTCCTCAAGTTCCGACCGTGAAAAGAAGCCCAAAATATAATATCATTGCAAAAAAACTCTCCTAAAAAGAAGTCTCCTGTCAAATCACAGGTAATATTTCTATATTTTATGTTTATTCATGTGTTAATCATGGTGCCCAATCAATTTTGAATTTTCCCCCACTTTACATTTATGTATATTATTATCAACAAATATGGTGTTTACTTTTTTTAGTGTTGTAGACTAGTTATTTACAAGCATGTAATAAATATAGTATCATTAGTTCTACCTATATATATACTTTCTGTATTAATGCATATTCATTTATGCTTCCAGAAATTGAATATCCGATGCATTCCCTTTGATGTTATTGTATCATCATGGATAATGAGCGATCGGCAGCGTGATGCCGTCGCTAGGTTGGGATTTTCTAGCATATTTGATTTGCGAACTGATGCATTGGAGAGCAGATCACTTATCAGGTGGTTGATGGACAAATTAGATCCAAATGACATGACCATACGCCCAGGGGCTGGCAAAGAACTTAAGATAACAAAAGACACAGTTCATCTGATTTTGGGGTTGCCATGTGCCGGAGGAGGTAGAGAGTTTACTGATTGGTACGGTGAAATCGATGCTGCTGCTAATCTGAGACGTCATCTCAATGTCTGTAAAGAAGAATTTGATGTTGTCAAGCTTCAAGATAAGATAGTGCTTGGCAACGATGATGAGCTATCAATTAGATGTTTTTTTTTCTCATTCTATTCAATCGACTTCTGTTTCCTTCTGCTTCTTGGGGCATTACAAACAATGAGGTACTCATGACTTCAAACATGGCCCGAATGGCTGATATTGACTGGTGTCAACTAGTTTACACGGATTTGTGCGATGCTGCCGCACGTTGGCATAAAAGGAACAAAACAAACATCACAGCAACAATATATGGATGCTCACTCATTGTTTTAGTAAGTAATCTTCTCTTGTTTACTGTGCATATATATGGTATGCAAATATTTGTTATGTACTAATTTTATATATTTGTGCATTCCTTTTTTTCAGATTTACTATCTTGATCACCTACATCACCCTGCTGCTCCGGATAACAAATATGGTACTCCACGCATTAAGTTTTTTGATAATGAGACCATACGAGAGTTGGCTCGGGGTGACAGACGCCCCCCCCGTAAAACTGGTGAACCATTCGGATATGCAGAGGTTAGACACAAACAATTTTTTTGTCCTGTTATGCAGATGTTAAAATATTATTACTGCTAACTGTTCTATTTGATTTTATACAGTTTCGTAGCCGTTCAGAAACGTGTTACGTCATTGCTCCAGAACGGCCTGCTTCTGCCGTTTTCAACATATATGTGCCACGTATCAAGAATTTGATTGGCAACAAGTTGCAATGTTTGCCCTCCCAGCAGCGTCCAATGTTTCAATCATTGTTTGATGCTCATGACAAAGAGGTGGATAAATACTGTGATTCCCTACAGCTGAGCCATCAGATGATTGTTTCGAAGCAGATTGAACTCTCTGAAACATTTGGTGAAATGATCGATGAAGTTTTGAGAGCTGCAACACAGCGCGATTCACAGCCAGAAGGTTTTAGTATTTATGTTTATTTTTTTTAAACTAATCAAGTTCACGAATTATTTCCGGAAAATAATATATATATATATTAATTTATACTCATACAAGCAGCAACATATTTTTCTAGTGTATTTCATTTATGAAAACTGTATTTTATTTATGCATCCTGATAGTATACTGATGTAGTTTGTAAATTTGTATTTTAAACCATTTTTTTATAACGATACATTTATAATGTTGTTATATTCAGTAACAACTAATATACTATTATATGTTCCAAATGTAGATAACCCCCCACTCCCTCAATGCCTCCAACAAATGATCCAGTATCCACACCAACTGTTCCAACACCTGATAAACAACAACATGATCAGGAAAGCCATGTTCCTACTGATCATATCAAAGTATCAGATGATGTAAGTTTTCTCATACAAACTATATATACTATGCATATATTCTATTCTGCATACAAGTTACCGTTTATTCAAATCTCAGTTGTTTCCATTATAGATTGTCAGTGGGAACGTCTGCAAAAAAGCTGAAGCTATGGATGATCCTATTTTTGACAAGACTCCAAAATCTAATGTTTGACTTCCTTATATCATTATTATCATTATTTCAGTTACAATGTATGCAAGTAACATTAATATATATGCATGCTTTATTTTTTTTAACTTCCCAGGCTCCCACAACAGACAAGCCTGCTGATCCTAAGTTAACACCAAATATAAATAGTGTAAGTATTTACACCTTCATCATATTATGCTAATATTAATTTTTCCCTATGTTTCATTACGTTTATATTAATAAATTTATTGGTTACAGGAAGGACAAAAATCTGTTGCACATGATACTCCTGTATCTGGTGCACCTCTGTTCGATAAAACTCCATTGATAGATGTAAGACATGTTGTAATTTTCATATTTTTCCTATTTATACAATAAGACATACATATTTATGCAACTGTTTACTAACATTTATTCATATATTAGGCAACTACCGACCTGGTTGCAAAGGATAGTTCCTGTAAAGCTGCACTCGCTGAACTTCCCCACGTGTCACGTGAAGACTGTGCTCGCAACCTGCTTAAGTTCATTTTGTCAGGAAAACTAGATCCGAGCATGTATGTATTCGTTATTCAAATTCCAATTAAGTATAATTAGAAGGATTGTAATCAAAGTTTTTTCCCCAGGTCTATCATTAATTTTGGAGGATTTGGAGGGTCTGTCCTTGATGTTGTCGAGTCGTTTGGTCCCAACAAATGTCTTGAGAATACTTTCATGCAGGGATTTATCGACTGTATTCGTCAGGATGATGTATTATACAATCCAGATTCTGTAATCAACACTCTAATACTGAACGTCAACGTTGGGGTAATTGTTTCTCCACAACTTTGTATCTTATTGCAACACTTACTTTATAAATATATAATACCAATCAAGTTATTTTCTTTGTCCAGACCGTTTTGAATATTGAGGAGTTTGAACAACACAGTTCAAATCCACAGCCCTTCACAACATCACTTCTTAAAGAACATCTTGAACCGACCCTACCTTCAGATGATGTTCTTAACCAGATTAAATTGGTGAGTTCTAATCAGTTTCATTTGTACAAATGTTAGAGTGTACTTTTGGTTACTAGTTTTATGTTGTATTAGTTTTAATTTTTCATATGCATAGTATAAATCATTCATAATTTTACATATATATTTAACAGATCCTGGTTCCTATGCTACGCCGAAGCCACTGGACCCTTTATGCAATCAATTTTGAACGTCGTCGAATAGACATCTTAGATTCAAACCCTTATGGTACATTGCTTGGAGGCACTACATGGAAACAAATCCATAATGATCAAATGATGATTAATGGAACGAAGATACCTTGGTCCAGACTAATAATGAGAAGACTTAGCATTGCCTTACATGAAGCTCGACCTGAGTCAACTGTACCAAAGTTTGGCAACTACAAGATTGGGCTTCTTCCCAATTGTCCAACCATGACACCAGGGTCAAATGATTGTGGTTTTTTTGTCGCAAACTTCCTCCGCTACTACGATTTTGATGATGGCGACTTATCAGAATTTTATACTCCGGTATGTCACTAAATTAGTTTTCTAATCTTGCATATATTACTCCTTCAGATTTTATTCTACCATTAAATTGATATTATGGCTATTTCAGGATGAACCATTGGACCAACGTGCCTTTGTTCTGCATTACCTTACCTTTCATCGCAACAACATGGTTGCCCCCCTTCCTGCAGAACTGCTGCCTTTCAAGTATTCTCCAAGGAGACGCCGCTGTTTGAAAGCCAAGACTTAGATAGCATAGCTGAACATGATTCCCTGTGCGATGCACAAAACTGTTTATGTTACTTGTTAAGTCACTTATGTCAGGCCTCTGATAATGTGTTTGATACTCTGTGTGCCACTTATGTTCAATGTGGCTAATGTCTATGCTACTTCGCATCAGTTTTTATCTGAAGTGTGTCAAACATAATGGTTACCAGAATGGCTATTTATGTTATCTGTTAACAAATTCTATGTTACTTCATCTCCAGTTTGTGAGTTGGTTAATCTGTTTGCTTCCAAGGTTTGGCTTATTTGTATTATCATATTGTTTCAATATTCAAGTTTTATGCATAATATATACTTCCTTATTTTATATACACTAGGTTCATCTTTTATACATTTTTCACGCTAATTATGCTAATCGTAACAGGTGTTTATGCTATATCCTGTTTGTTGTATTTGAAGTGTGAAACCGACGTATGCACTCCCATTCGATTAGTATTGTTAAGTGTATACAGTTTTATATAACATTAATGTCCAGACCTTCCGATTGCTAAACGTTCAATGCCAATTTGTTGTGCATATTCAGTTACATAATTTGTGTAATTGTCTATATTTACGCAGCATTTTATAGTTTTATATCTACGCATTATATAACCCTTTCATGCAAACTGCTGAATTTCGAACAAAATAAAGCATAAGTCATTGTGATATTACAAGTTTCTTCTAAATCGACCACTCGTTAGTCACACTTCAAATTATTCGCCCAAATCCATATGCTCATCGCCTTCTTCATTTTCCACTTCTTCATCAATACGATGTTTTTTTGCAGTCGATGTTTCATTCCACTGTGGAGCAGTTGTTTTATTGTTTAGTCTTGATCCGGCTGGCCGTCCTCTCTTTCGATTAGACAGTTTTGCTAGCCTTGCCCTGTTCTCTTCCACAGACAGACATGTTCTGTTGTTATGCCCATCTGCTATTCCACACAAATGGCATCTCCTATTCTTCTTTTTCTCTCCTTTCGCACCTAGTCTCATAATCCTATCTTCTGAATTTTTGATTGTCTGTCCCTTTGGTCTTGCACGATCCGGCATACTCAGATTTATAACATCCACATTAAAATTCAACCTCTGCATAATAATAGACGTTACCATTTAGTATACGCATATTTACATATATTTATACCAATCAGTAAAAATGCTCACCTTTTTAGCTTCTGACGATGCAGCAATATTTTCCATTTGTTCATGTGCTACGTGACACGGAGAACTTGTATCACCAACCTCATGTGAAAATCTCATGTTGTCCTCCTTTAAAGCCCAACCCAAATACATCAACATTTACATGCAGCATAAAATTATATTTTCATAAAAGACAAATAAACAATATTATTTTAATATGTACCTGGTTACCAGTTGTTATTATTGTTAATGCATGTTCACATCCAGTCCTGGTGTTATGCGAATCCTACAAAATATTATTTGCTTATTACAATGATATTATATATTCATTATATACAATACTTCATGCAAGCTTATATATATATCTTTTACATACCTTATTATGACATGTAATTGTATTGTCATCTTCCATCCCATCGCTAGCATTAATTTTATTCAACTCTTCTTCCTGGTACAAAATAACATGTTACTTATGCATAATTTATGTTACAAATAGTATAACACTAAAACATCTGCAATATTATTACCTTGTCTTCCTCATTATCACTAACATCTATTGACTCATTACATCCAATATCTGGCTCCAATCGGCTTAGAACGACATCGAGCTCATCCAACACATCCATCGCCTTATCGTACCCTGCTTTTGACATACACACCTGACGAACTACTTTCATAGTTTTCGTTAACAACATTTTCTGTCTGTATGATTTAGTAACTCCATCCTTCCCCCTGAAGCTCTTATCAATTCTTTCAAACGGAACATCTTTTCTTGATGAGACAGTGTACCTTTGCAATATATACTTTGAAGGTATCTTTTCAACTTGAAGATGCATGAAGGCTCTTAAAAGATGAACACACAATAGACCTGAAAACATGAAAACAAACCATTATTTCAAAAATATACATTAATAGTACTACAATCATCAAATTATCTAGTATGCAAATTTTTTATGCTAACCAACATAATACGTACAAACCTGTATGTTCCCACTGTTTGCACTCGCATGTATACTCCCCAGCTTCTATGTCTGCTGATATCTTGAATTGATGTTGTCCCCACACAATTTTATTAGACCGTTTTGTATGCTGTACGATCCATTCATTATCACATCCGTCTGGGTCCTTTAATATTTTGTATGCAGTGGCGTATTTCATTGATTCCTCGAATCTATTCATAACAGCTCTGGTGTATGCTCTAGAGACTCTCACTTCGAACCTATATAATGTATCTGTTGTCCTTGGTGCCTATAACACATTATTATCATAATTAAACAAATTATTTACATAATTATATGCAAACCGTTATTGCTAACAAGCACGACATACCTTGCTCACCAATGCCTCCTTTGATTCTTTCATTTTCCTGCTGTGCAACATTTTCATCATTTGTTTAGCGAACTCATGCAGTGGGGTGTTCGCATCTACATGTGATTGCTTCACTAATCTGTTCATGCTCTCACTTCGTTGTGTAGATACCATTACCCCACAGAAGTCATTTTTAAAAAATGCAGGTATCCATTCTTTTCTTATTTCATATAATTTGCGTAGAGTTATATCTTCATGAAGATTGAACTCCTCTAGCATCATTTCCCAGGCACATTCAAACTCATGAGGAGTTAATGGATGATGTATAATAGACTGGAATGTTGTTTTAAAATCCTTAACAGCAAACCTGGCATATATCTCATTCAGGAATGGCATAAATCTGTTCTGTACATGCCATAAGCACAGTCTGTGAACTGTTTTTGGAAATACAGTTCTCAGAGCAATTGGCATTGCAGGATCTTGATCTGTAATTGTTCACAGATTATTCAGTTATTTTCACAATAAATTAATTCATTGTTTTGCATAACAAATTTATATATCACATACCTGTAAGCATAACTCTTGGACCCTCGCCTCCCATACATGTTTTGAATGAATTGAAAGCCCATTCAAAAGTCTGTACTGTTTCATCTCCAACAAAACAAATCCAAACACTGTACACTGCAGATGGCTGTTAGCTCCAACAAACATGCCCAGTGGTTTATCATATATATTTGTCTTGTGTGTTGTATCAAATGTCACAGCATCACCATAATCTGCATATTCCCCCTGCATGCTTGCGTGTGACCAAAAAATACTAACTATTTTCCCATCATCGTCTAGCTGGAAATCACAAAAAAATTGTGGATTCTGTTTTTTGCATTCTCTAAAGAAAGCCAAAAGTTTGGCTACATCATTTGAGCAATTTTCTCTTCTCCTGGCTGCCCTCCTACATTTGTTTGAACAAAAAATTGTTACACACACATTTACTATAGTAAAATTCCTGGCTATTGATATATACACATGTAACAAAAAAGTATTGCTTACATATTTTTCAGATCTTGAGCAGTTACCGGTACGTTCTCCGGCCCATCATGCATTTCTGATATGAAATCAACTATGCAATGCTGTGGCACTCGGCTATCATGCATTGCATCCACAAAATTTATGTACTCAGCATCCCTAATTTTGTTGCAACGTAAATGTTGTTTCTCTGCTTCGTCAGTTATGAACTCATGGTTATGCTCCAAGTTTACCAGCTCAATTTTTGTAGCTACAACCATTTTATTTTCATCATCATATATTTTTTTTAATTTTATTCCAGCTTTGCATTGTGTACGCCCCGATGATCTATTCCTCATCCTAGGTGTATCATTTGATTTTGCTGCACTTTTACCTTCACGTGAACAATCTATCCACTTACTGAATGTCTTCTCTCTGTATTTCTTCAGTGGAAATCCAACTTCATATGCATACCTTTTATAGAATTTATATGCATCATCAACATCCTTGAAAGTCATCCCTACCGTTGGCACTATAGTTGGATCAATGTTTTTTGCCTGCTATTTCATTGTCATTGTTGTTTGTACCATTGAATATGTTCACAACAATATAATCAATCGATAATCAAATACAGCGACTGGACTTACATGTGAACGCAGTATCTGTGGCGTATCCATCTCCCTGGAGCTAATATTGGACATAGGAGGTCGAACCCTTTGTTCTCCTTCTTCCCCTATGCTCATCTCGGCGATCGCAGGACCCATTAGAGCAGGCGGTGGTGTCACCAGTGAGTTACCACCAACTCCTCCCTCTGTCTGTGGATCAAGACGAACGCCATCTCCTTCCATCGTCGGCGACCCTCCAGAGCCGGCCATCTCCAACTCCGATTAGTTATGCAGTCTTAGTGGTCCTTTTTTCCGAATGAAAGTAAATCTCGGATACTATAAAAGTAACCGCATCCACGTTTACAGGGTCTCTCCATTATTTCGGAAACCGTCCCGATATTATGGCGACGTCTTTGTCAAACTAAAATTCATAATATAAAATTTACACACAATGACACAACGTTTTACGCCATTCGGTATATAATGTTTATGCATCTATTATGCCGCTTCGGTTTTATGCCATATCTTTCAACATCTTATGCTTCATGTTTTTTTACCTTCCGCACATTACTTACCATACAAGATCCATAATTTACGCGCCCACGTATCCCAGTAATCACGTTTGCATGTGGAAACTGATCCCTTTAATTTCGCGCCTTTCCCTTCTGTTTACCGCCTAGCCATTCAAACAACCGCGTAACGGCGCCGTGACTCCTGCATGCCGCCTCTCAGCGCTACGTTAAACACAGGCGCGCCTGTCCCAACGGACCAGACCTCGGGACCGACCTGGGCTTCCTTTAATATCTGAAGCCCAGGGCTCCCGTTATACCTGCCCTATATATATATATATATATATATATATATATATATATATATATATATATATATATATATATATATATAGGGTAGAGGTAATGGAAGCCCTGGGCTTCCGTTAGTGGGCGAAGCCCCAGCCAGGGAGACCGAACGGGTCGCGTTAGGTCCACTGGACGCCAGCCTGCGCCATTTATGCAAAGGATAACCACGTATCCCGCCTTACACGCGACATGCAATTACGCAAGCATAAATTTGTGTACAAATGTGCATAACTCATGCATAAATGGAATCTTTGCATGCCAGGAATCGCGCGCACGATCAGGTCACGTTCAGCCCACTGGACGTCAGCTTGCGTCAGCCATGCATAGGATAGCCACGTATCCCGGCTGAGACGCGACATGCGATATACGCACGCATAAATATATGTACAAATGTGCATAACTCATGCATAAATGGAATCTTTTATGCCACGAATCACGGGAACGAATATTTGCATGTGCTTGCCGGTTACGACTGCATAACGCTGTGATACATGATAGCGTAAACCATGCAAACATTTAAAATCTCCCACCGGTTTTGAGATAAGGAAAGACGTGCTCTTCGTGCGCGTAAATAAAGGCGCAGTTACGGGAGAAAACAAATACGCACACATAAATATATGTAGTAATGTGCATAAATCATGCATAGAAGGGATATTTTGTACCTTGACTCACGGAAACGAATATTACCATGTGCACACCGTTTACGACTGCATAACGATGTGTAACATGATAGCATAAACCATGCATTATATAAATCTTGACCAGTTTGATATAAGGAAATACGTGCTGCATAATCGCGTAAATAAAGGGACAGTTACGGTTCGAGGAGCATTAGTAGAAGGAAATAAATTTTAATTTATAGCCGCAGTTCGCGGGTTCTGCTCAGGCGGATTCCAGCGTAAAACGTGAGCTAAAACATCGTAAACGTGAGCTAAATCATATATCTGTTTTGTAACAGCAAACGAAGCCCAAAATTACGGCGTGAAAATCGCGTGCACCCAATCGTGCGCGGGTTCTGGCTAGGGCAGATTCCGGCGTAAAACATGAGCTAAAACATCGTAAATGAATACGAAATTTAGCGTAAATCCTATATTGGCTAAAACAGCGTAGATTGATCACGTTCGATCGTGCACGGATTTTGGCTTGGTCAAATTTTAGCGTAAAACGTGAACCAAACAGCGTAAATGGGTACAAATTTTATCGTACATCATCAATACAGAGGGCACGGCGGTCAGAAGAACAAGAACTTGGACTTGGAGATGCATCTGAAGGGGAGTACGGTGCCGTTGGGCCAGAAGAAGCGGAGCTGGCACGCCAGGCGCGTCCACTGGTCGAGGCCGATGATCCCCGCGACCTTCCATCGCGTCCGGGCCTCCCCATCCACCCGGAACGGCACCACGCCGTCGTGGAGCGCGGCCTCCATGGCGGCGCTGCCGGCGTCGCCCAGCGGGGCGCCCTGCGCGCGCGCCACGTACGCCAGCGGGAGGACGCCCCTGGCGGGCACACGGAACGGGTAGGCGCAGAGCACCGCCAGCCCGCCTGCATCGCCACGTACGACACGCGGGGCTGCAGCAGCACCACCACCACAAGGACGGCCACGGCGCCCAGCAGCACCACGACCGCAAGCACCATGAACAGCACCACCGCCGCCCACTCCGCCGCGCCCGACCGGTGCCTCCTGAAGCTGTACCGCCGCGGACGCTGAGGCTCCTCCTCGCGCCCCCTCCACGACCGCCAATCCGCCGGCTGGAGAGCGCCGCGGCGGCCGGGGCTCTCCTGCTCACGGGCGCCTCCTCGCACGCCCGAGGGAACCGCCGCCGCCGCTAAAACCTAATCTCTGGCGGCGTGGGGGTGTTTTTATAGTGACGGCGTGGGCCCGATTCACGTAATATGCGCAGACTATATTTGCATAAACTGATACACACATCAGCATAACTCGTATTATAATTTAGCGTAAGCACAGGTAGGTACAATAAGCCCAGGGCTCCGGTGCGGTCTGCACACCTGGTCAGGGCTTCCTGTAGTTAAAAGGAGCCCAGGGCTCTAAATACTATATATATATATATATATATATATATATATATATATATATATATATATATATATATATATATATATATATATATATATATATATATATATATATATATATATATCAAATAGAATGTTGCTGGATCACCCTATATATATGCGTCTCTCTCTCGGCGACCATACGTCCCTTTCGTAACGAATTGCATGCATATTCTTCGCTGACTTTAGGTTTGTTTTCCCTTCCTTTTCCACCCTGCACGTGACGTGAGTGAAGCTACCACTCACCTACGCGCAAATAGGCACTAGTTTCGCCCTCCCCACTTGTGCTGATGCTGGCCTCCTCACCCCACCAAATCTCTTCAACGTACACCAGAATTCTTTCATATCTAGATGCCACCAGAATTCTTTCATATCTGGATTCCGTTTTCTTTTGTTTGTTTGTTTTCTTTCGGAGTTCCACGTTCCCATATGTTCGGGACATCTTTCATTCGTCGCCGAGCACATCAGAAAAAAGCGAGAGACCTTTCCACCGACTTCTTTACTAGTATAGAATGCTCGATCACGGACAGCTGATCGATACATCGTATTCAGAAACAATGCAGAAATGAGTTCTGACCTGAGTTTCAGGAGTAAAGTAGCTAGGGAAGTTGGACGCAACTGGTTGAAAAACTTGAATCATGCGAGCAAGCAAATGAAAAGGGAAGAGAAACAAACAAACACACAAACAGTGAAATTGCTGGTAAAAAAAAAACCCTGGAAGTGCATGAAGTGGCTTCGGAGATGTCGATCAGTGTGTTCACCACTTCAGCCTGCACTTTTTCGAAAGGCCGGGGGAAAAAAAAGGAGATGGCTTTTTTCGGTTGATCTCTTGTTGGAGACGACTCCCCCTCACTCCAGTCCAGTCCCTGCCTTTCTTGATCGGTGTCAGTACTCACGATACCGTGTACCACAATCCACAATTTTGGCTAGCTCGTTTGTTTTTTGCTTTTTTGTTTTTGGTAGCCTGAGTTTTGACTCTTTTCGCGCAGATATATACATATATGCATCCTATAAGAGTTCTCACTGTTTTCATATATGTATGCAGTAGCAGATCAGATGGAAATAAACTTTGTAATTCTACATCGGCATAGTCATACGGAAACAAGATGCAGAATCGGCAGTAACGTGTATCCAAAATACAAGCAAATTCAAACAAGATGCACTATACTCATATATCTATCTCTTTCAATCAACAGAACAGCTGCTCGCTGTTCGCTTGGCAAGCCAATCAATACAAGCGGGATAAAAAAGAGAGAGAGAGCTACAAGCAGAGACGAGAGAGAGAGAGAGAGAGAAAACAAATACTAGCAGGGGAAAAGAGAAGAAAGCGAAGCAGAAGGGAATAGTGGTAAAAAAAAATACTAACACGCTCCTCACTTCTCCTTCTCGTTCTTCTCCTCCGCCTCCGCCTCGCCATGCGCGGGCGCGCGAGCGAGAGAGACCTGACCACCGGCGAGCCCGCCGGGCGTCGCACGCGCAGCGGCGATGGCCGCCGCATGCAGCTCGATCGTCGATCGATAAGGGTAGGTATAGCTAGCTAGGCCGCGCGCGCCTAGGCAGGCAAGGCAAGGCAAGGCACGCGCGGCGTGGCGGCGCTAGCTCATCGGTTGTGCAGCGGGTTGGGCCCCGTGGGCACGCGGCGCTTGTCCTCGTCCACCATGTCGCCGCCGCCGGCGCGCCACCGGCGGCCGAGCCCGATGCTGACGAGACCGGCGACCACGACGTCGAACGCGCCCCGCTGCTGCTGCCTGACACTGACAGCCGCGGTCCCGGTCCCGGTCCCGGTCCGGCTCCTGGCGGCGGGCACCGCGCGCGACTCGTCGGCGACGCACGCGGCGGCCGCGAGCAGCACTAGCCACGCGAGCACCGCGGCGCGGGACCACCGCCTGCTTCTCATGCTGCGGGCAGGCGCCGACGCGCCGCCAGGCCCAGCGCACAGCGGCGGCGGCGGCGGCGGCTGGTGGCGGGCGATCGATGGATGGGGACGCGGGGCGCCGGGCGGCCGGCAAGCTTAACGAACAAGCTGAGGAGGCCCGTGGGGATCGAGCTAGCCGGAGGAGGAGGAGGTAGCTAGCCGGCCGGATTGTTGCAGTGGGAGACAACAGGAGGCTGGAGGAGCGGTAGAGTAGAGTGGAGTCAAAGTAAAAGCTCGGAGCTGCAGGGGTAGCTGAGGTTCTCGCTGCAAATAGGAGGGTTTTATGTAGGTGGTGGGTGCTCTCGGCCATGGGCGCCGCGGGGCGGGGCGGGTCGGCCCATGCTATGGCTGCCCTGCCCTGCCCTGCCTCCGTCGGTCCGTCCACTCACTGTGGAGAAGGAGAGGGAGGCAAGGTGCAGAGCAGAGGGCAGCAGCAGAGCTAGCTAGGGGCCAGGCCAGGGCCAGTGCGAGTGCGTGGATGCCACCAAACCAAACCGCATTGAAGGATCTTCAATTCTCTGGGCCTCCCTGCCACTGTCTGCCTCAGCCTCCTCCCCCGTCGACAGAGAGAGAAGGAAATGCCCACACCCAGTGACCAGGCCAGGCCAGGCCACTTTGTACAGAGCGAAAAGGTGCGGAGGGGATGGAAAGTTTGGTGAGCAGGGGAGGGGGGCCAACCAACGCATAGAGCGAGTGAAGGCGTGCCTGAGATCTCTCTCTCTCTCTCTCTCTCCGCCCACAAGACCGGACGAGGTTCATTTGGTTTGCGAAGGCGGCCACCCACGATGAGCAAACATCAGCCAAAAATGCGGCAAATCTAGTTCCATTTGGTCAGCAAGAGAGGCTCGGCAGTCGGCTCGAGTGACCAACAACTGACGACTAGCTTCGAGAGAGTGTCTGCCCACCCCCCACTCTTTCAGGCAGATGACGCGCACAATGCCACCGCCACGCAGGCAGCATCATGGCTCATAAATGGAGACAAGGAGCTAGGGAGACAGGGGGGTCGACGTCGATGAATGAAACAGGCCGCCGGCTTGCTTATTTGGCCCCGTTTGGTTACCCCAAACTAAAGTTTAGCCCCTGTCCAATCGAATGTTTGAACCTCCGTTTCGGGTATTAAATGTAGTCGGATTATAAAACAAATTTGTCAGCCGAAGATTAAAAGACGAGACGAATCTAGTCCAGTTGGTTGGGTCTATATTTCATACTCCTATTTGAAAGTCAAACGCTTGATGTGACCCGGGCTAAACTTTAGCAGGGGCAACCAAACACCCCCTTTATCTCCACGCCCGGCGCGGGCCAGCAGGTACTAGTTCTTTTTATGCTTCTGGTACAAGTTTGTTGGTAGGGTACTGGTACACCGTACACCACACGGACGCGCGCGAGTGCACTCTCAATTCTCATCGATGGCTGGGCTGGGGGGACCCTACCCCTACACGTCGACTCGTGTAGTCTTCTTGTGCATGCCGCATGCGCAGGGGGCACGCAGTGGCAGGACGCTCCGCGCGCCTGTACCTGTACTGTACTGTAGCACCTGGGCGGTCGTCGATCGGCACCTGGTGTATACAGGTGATAAAAGAAGAAGAAGAAGAAGAAGAAGAAACGTAGAGGCCGTCTCGTTCTGTTCTGTCGTCGATCGCGCAAGTGCGAGCGAGCACACTGTGCTAGCTTCATCGTCCACGATAGGGCTGGAAACGAGCCGAGCCGAGCTCGGCTCGGCTCGGCTCGGTGTGGCTCGGTGATTGAACGAGCTCGGTTCGGCTCGGCTCGTCCATTCCACGAGCTGGTGAAATAGGCTCGGCTCGGCTCGACCTTGGCTCGCGAGCCGGCTCGGCTCGGCTCGCGAGCCATATTTTGGTACTTTTCGTTGTATTATTTGGTGAATTAACATTATATAAATTTGAAATATAGAATCATCATTCTACATTATGAGTAAATTAAATTATAACTTGTAATATATTCATCATCAAAGACTAAAAAAATGAGCTATTATTCATAAAATTATCTAATATTCATTATTATTCCATAAATTGACCATTTTTGCAAGGCTCGCGAGCCGGCTCGCGAGCTGGAACGAGCCAGCTCGGCTCGGCTCGCTGCAAAAACGAGCTCGAAGAAGAGGCTCGGCTCGGCTCGTTCGAGGCTCGCGAGCCGCTCCGAGCTCGAGCCGGCTCGCGAGCCTCGAGCTAATTTTCCAGCCCTAGTCCACGAGACCATGACAGTGGATCGATCGGCCGGCCAGAACCGAGAATCTAGCGTTTTGGTTGATTGAATTAATTAAAGTCGGCATTTTGCAAACCTAGTCAACAACTCCAATAATGTGTCTGAGCAGAGGAGATCCCAATGATCTCCTGTGCCCAGGAGCGCAATAATCAATACCAAAATCTGTAGCTAATCTATCCGCTTGTCTTGTACCCGGATGTCTCTTGCTGTCCCTGTGCCCTGTGGAGCGCGATCGCGGATTGGATACGCGTATTAACTAACGGTGACGACCGAGGAGGAGGAGCAGTACAGAATCTGGTGAGTGAGGGTAGGGTGAAAGCAGATGGTCAGCAGGTACGTACGTACAGTACAGGCCCACGAGACCGTTGCCAGAAGAACAGTGAGACTGCCGGTAGTAAATCACATAATAAAGAAAGAACGAGAACAAAAAAAAAAACAACCCCCCGAGGAATTTGGGTGGAGGGAAACGGAGGAGAACACGTCGACACGCAACGGGGCCTGGACACGAGCCCCACGGCCCATGTGAGCGTCGTCGCCGGTCGATATGATACGGCGGCCACGGAATTGGTGGAGAATGATCCAAAGTGTGGTTGCATTGTTGTATGTCCGCTGCGCTGTACCGTGCAGTAGTATAGTTACCAATGATGTCAACTCAACTACGCTACCTTTTTTTTGGTAGGATACGGTAGCATGAGCATCGCTCGTCGTCGCCACGTTATACTACTTGGGCGGGCGGCTGCCCCCCTTTCGGCGATCCGCTTGTCTGCCTCTGCGTGGGTCAAACACGCACTGAGAGAGAGAGAGAGAGAGAGACCTCTAGTCATCCTTTGACTTGTTTGCCCACGCGGCCACGCCCGCTCTCGCCTTCCCACCCATCCAGTAGTACTAGTACCCATCCCGTGCCGTTTCTACTGTATCCCCACTTGGACGCAGGAGCAGCAGTACATCCACTCTCTCTAGTGCTACTGCTAGCAGCCGTTCCCGTTCCTTCCCCCCACAACCTTTTTTTATCTGCAAGTGCCTGCATGCCGCCCCTGCGACGTGAGCTGAGGTGAGGTGAGGTGAGGTGACGTGACGAGCGCCCAAGCCGACGGCACAACGCAACGCACCATGCGTCAGTTCAGTCCTGGATGTGCCATGGCCCAAGCGTCTAGGCCCAACTGGCCTCGGCGCACGAGAGCTAGACTGGATGGAGTTGGGACTTGGGCCGTTGGGCGCAAATGCCGGCAGGCCTTGCCTTGAGCAAACGTGTGCGAATCTGCTCGCTGGTAAATATTTCCCGATATTATTTATTTATTTATTTATTATAAAACTACCAGAAAAAGTGTCCGTAGATTGCTACTGATCATAGATGTACTTTTGGAACTACAATATGCTACTGTGTGTGTGTGTGGGGCTAAATATGTTTCTATAAAATTGCCGACTTGATACCATATTTTAGCCACAAGGAATTATAAATAATGCTCAATTTTTACATTGGGATTTTATAATCAGAATATGTCGGATGATTAACCTAATAACCTTCCAAAGTTGATTTGCATGTAAAAAAATTATGATAAGGAATAGGCCGGGTTCTCTGCCCTCCTTCCCCTACCTCCGATCTCTTCTTCCCTTCCCAACCTCCGCTTCCTTCCCTTGATTTTGAGAGAAAATAAATAAACGTGCTGCAGCCTTGCAACAGGGATCGATGTGTGTGTCCACGGGATGAGACAAAAGCGAATCTGCACACACACCAGCAGCACGCTGTGTGGCCGACTTCTCTAGCTTCCCATGCATCGTGTACTTATGGTTTTGTATTTCTACGAGGAGGCTGTGTTGGTATATATTGTTCAAGCGGTGGATAATTGGTTGTTAGGAAAACTAACATGCACACACAGAACCGCCGAAATTAATTTAAGCTTAGCGTGCATGATTGGTATATATATATATATATATATATATATATATATATATATATAATTGCACTGGCAGTTGGCATAGGACAAACATTATGGTCAGTTGATCGCTCTGATTTTATGTTGTGAACCCATCTCAGTTGGTCAGTCCGAGACTAGCTTCTTTGCTTCTAAACAGAAGAGACAACGAACGAATACGAAGCTTAATTATCTGCGCTGCTGGTGGCGTGGTTGTTATTTCAGGACGCATGAATGCATGCATGTCGGTCGCAATGCATGAATGCATACCACTGATACCCATATATAATAACAAAACTTGACGTCTCCGTGACCAACAACTCATGTTAATTAGCAACAGACGACAAGCAGGACAGGTACGTCTGAGTATGAAAGAAAACCTCCCTGAGCTTGATTGACCTCCTTGTCTCGAGCCCCGGGTTCTGGCAGGCAGGCACACACACACGTACCAGACGGATCTAATCAGGAACCAATAATATAATACTCCTTCAAGGTAAACATGCCTCAAACCACATGCTGCCAAGTGCATGCCGAGTGTTACAACGATTCTGCAAGCCCCCCTAGCTTTGGAGGTTGTCACGGCGAGCACGAAAGAACCCTGAGGCATGGGTTGGGTGTCACGGCGAGGCCTTTGCCCATCCCATCAGGCCAGTTAACGGTAGTGCAGACGACAGACAACATTGATCCGTTCACTCAACCGATGGAGCTGCTTGCCTTTGCCTTGCCTGCCTGGGTGATGGTGGGTCCTCTCTTCAGTTGGTCAGATTCAGGAGAGCCCGTAGAAAGAGATACTACTATAGAAAGAAACAAAAACATTCAAAAAGGCATTCAGCAAATCGCCAAACTTGGGGGGTTCGTTGCCCGTGCCCCTAGGGAGGGGCTAATAATTGTACACTCCTAACGATCACATGTGACGTAATGATCCACAAACTGAAGCTCGTTATGCAAATACCTCCCCGGTCTTGCCATGGTCTTGCAAATGGTATGGTACTAATCCGGAATTCCTGATCATATCGTTTAAGTAACCACACGTTTTCACCAAGCAGCCCTCTTAGCAACTGTTCATAAATAAAGGTCAAGGGCGGGCTTGTAAATGTGTGAGAAGCCAGACACTATTCTGCAATTGGTCCAGTTTGTAGTACCCTTGTCTTGTTTATTTATTTATATGGGATGATTGATACCCAAGAGAGCCGTGGAGAGGGAGGGAGCCCGCTCTGCTCTGCTCTTCCTCGTTGGCAATAGGCCAAGGCCCCAAGACGGCAGCACAGCACGCACGATGAAGCCATCCTGTGCAGCACTTGTTCCAGGCCTTTTTCTTCTAGCCACTCTTGCAGCTGGCGCAGGTGCCGCCGCCTCTTCATCTTCTCCTCCGTCGTCTTCCCTCGGCAAGCATCCAGCAGAGCTGGTCCTTCTTGGTCGCAAAGGCCGAGAACTTGGCCAGCTGTCATCATCATCAGGAGACCGTTATTACCAGCACCAGAGCAAGCAGATGCAGCAACCTGAGGTCAGTTCATACTTCATTCATAGACCATGCATCCATCCATCCATCCATCACCAAGATAGAGAAGCAGTTCATACTTCTTCAGTCTCCGCTAGACTGACATCTTGAGCAATGTGCAGACACAGAGAAGTTGACACAGTATATTATCCTTCCATATATGGCCTGTAGGAAGCGGCAGCTATGGAGGTGAAGCAGCCCGAGGAGGTGGAGGAGAAGGCAAAGCTGCGGTGGACAGCGGGTCAGGGCGCGGACGCCGAGGCTGGGCTGATCTACAGCGCGGACTACAGCGGCGTGGCCATGCATGCTGGCTCTCCGCCGACGACGAAGCCGAAGCACAGGCACCCCAGACCGTAGGGCGTTTTTTTTTTTTCTCCTTTCCTGGTTGTGTTCGTCAGTCTATGCCTTGTCCTTGTGTTGTCGACTTGCTGTGTAGTTTCTACCGTTGGATTGTACAAGCACCGCTGCCGGCCGTCTCTGTAAATAAACTAGGCCTTGCTTCTGTCGCTCTTGCTCTCCGCCTCTGCCCTGCATGATTGATTGCTTCTCGCCAATAGATAGTGCTGAGAGTACGAGTTGCAAGCTGATCCACCCACACGCACACCACACACAAAAATGGCAGCCGCTGGCGCGTCAAAATCGTCGTTAAGATGGCCATGAAAGGCACCGTTAGAAAAAAAAAGGGAGGTAGCTATGTCGGTGGCTGGTGCCATCTGCCAGTCTGAATTTCACAACTCAAGAACCAACCAGAGTCGACGAATTAAAATTTCCACTGACCATCGTTCAGCCCCCAAACGTAGCCCAAAAAAGTTCCAAACATGGTGGGTGTCCAAGCAAAAAGTAACAAACAAACAAACAACCGTATCCAATGAATCAAAGGCAGCCGTGATTTTGTACAGAGTGGCACCGCCGAGCAGAGAGTCGCAAGACCCACGCCATGAACACGAGATCAATCTTGTCGCGGACCGGTTTATTGGTGCCTGAACCATCCTTCAGCTGCTTCATACCTTCAGCGCCAGCTTCTTGGCGGCAAGAGCCTCCGCCTCGAGGGATGGCTGCCAGAGGATCGTGGTCTCGGCCAGTAGCCCCGTCACAATGTACGGGTCCATGTTTGATGCCGGCCGACGGTCTTCCAGGTAACCTGTCAGACAAGACAAGGGTGAGAAGGGCCACGTCAAATTCTAAATATCTGAAAGAAAGGATGTGTCGAAGAATGCTCTTCTTTCACTACAAACGTCCCCTGCATTCTAGTGTTTGTCGTGGGCTGTGGGCACAGGCCACGGATACTTAAAAATGGATTACAAAATATGAAACCTGCACAAAAATAGGTTCCACATTTTCCCTAGAATTTTGCGGCAGTCAAGCACTTGCTTTAACAGTAGAGAGTTACGTCAACAATCATCTCACAGGATGCAAAGTAGAAAATTACTGACGCCCTGCGCTAATGAGGGCTTATCTGAGTTCCAACTGTAAGCAATTTTAGGGAACACTGCAAGAACATGTACCTTTCCCTTTTGCCTCGGTATCTCGCCCCACACGGATAGAGCAGCCGCGGTTTGCCACACCCTGGTAAATGGAAATGTTTCATTGGTACAACTTACAGACAAACAACATTCAGTGGACTCGCGGAAAATAATGAAAGGTGCTCCATCCGTACCCACGAGAAAGTTCCGATGCTCGCAGTCTCATGTTTCCCAGTCAATCTTCTTTCATTTCCTTCTCCGTATGCACTAATATGCAGATCATGGCGCAGAGAAAGGTTCAGGATTGCTCTCTTGATCTCTTCAAACCCGCCGTCTTCGCGCATGGTCTTTGTGCTACATTCACGATGGATTCAGACTGTGTGTCAGTCCCAGTGTGTCAAATGTGTTGGGAAAAATATTAATTAAATAACGAAAGTTAGCATTGAAGCGAATGGACACTCATCTAGATCCACTCACACTAGAAAGCAATTTATTAATGATACACTGATACTTCACTTCTACTCCCTTTCCAGAATACTAGGACAAACTTTTTCCTTTTAACACTCAGCAGTCAGCAAATGCTAAACTGTAGTAAGTGCTATAGGCAGTCTAGTGCTTTATTAGCATAAAAATACCATGAACAAAAAAAACAGAAGGAAATTAAGCTTTATCAGCATAAAAAACTGTAACCTGTAATTTGTGTGGCAGCCAGCTCCGTTCCAGTCACCCTGTCACCAATTCAATATGTTAAGATCCCTTTAATTCTATTACACTTATGATTTGAAACAACTTGCTGGTGGACATACCTGAATTGGTTTTGGATCAAGGGTAAGGACAACCCCAGCTTGCTCTGTGATTCTCTGATAAAGGTGAGCAGGGTAATATTTATTTATAAGTGTTTATGGAGGTGTAAAAATTGGCATTAACTAAAGGGTGAAATCATGGGCTTCAGGATTCATATATTTTGAACAATACAGATAAAATGGAATATATATTTTTTTTACCAGGAGAAAATTATTCTGAAATGCCTAATTCAATCATGATATGTTGCTGTGTGCAATCATAAATGCCTTACTATAATAAGCAGCTGGACTTGTAAAATATGCTGTAATAATTAGGGAGAAGAAAAGAAACAAAACGAAAAGATATGGGTAATCCTTAATTATTGTCTGAGGTACCTCGAGAATGTATCTCGAAATCCATATGTGATCTCCTGCTTCAATACCAACACTAGGTCCAACTTGGTACTCCCACTGCACAGATACGGTTTATGAAGTTCTGCCAGATAAACAATTATATATTTTCCTTTGCAAGAAGAGAAAATGAGGGTGGAGTGGTGGTGCTAGCTATAACACTCTGGTTGCGAAAAAGAAAATACAAATAACATGTATATAGAAATATCATAAGCATACCTGACCAGGCATGACCTCCCCGTTTGTTCCACTAATGTTGATTCCAGCGTAGAGGCATGCCTTGTAGTGAGCATCTGATATGTCACGGCCAAATGATTTGTCGGCTCCTACGGCACAGTAGTATGGACCCTGCCATATTTTGATACAATATGTTTTTTTTTCTTCTTTTCAAAATCGTGCTCATTAAACTACTACAAGACATCGTGTTTCATAAAACAAGATCATTATGGCATGATAAACCCAGTTCTTTCTCCTATCCAATATAATACCTGGGGACCAGGGAAGCCTCCAACAGGCCAACCAAGAGGCCAATTTACATCTTTCTGGAGCAAAGTGTACTCTTGCTCTATGCCAAACCTGGAAGAAAAATGACACAGGCAAGTGTTTCAACTTTGAGCTCACTCTGTGAAGGCAATGAGAAAACTATAGTGAGATTTGCATTCTAGTTTCTAGGGCGCATGCGATTAAGCCATAATTACCATGGCACTTGTTCAGCGACCTTTGGGTCGCTGAAAATCTGCGCAGCCCTGTGGCGTTTGTTAGTTGGAAGGGGTTCCCCCTGTGGCGTGTAGGTGTCACAGATAACCTGAAAAGCAAAAACATATCAATCAGCGTGCTGTTATGCACAGTTCAGCAAGTTTGCCAATGCATTCAGGTGACAATGTGGTGTTCAATCCAACAGTGATATGCGACAATTACAAAGGATCAAAATATATATTCCAAGACTGAAGGACTATTTGAAAAGGCAGTAACATTCTAACTAGTAACTATTCTTTTAGCCTTTTTATTCGAGCTTATGCGGAATGGCACAAAAGGGCTGACTCGGTTGCGATGGGAAGTACCAAAACGTTGTTGCCACCTCGGAATGGGTCCTTGAAGATAGCCTGGGGGCTGGAAACAGAAAGAGAAACGTCAGAAATGCAACAGTAAAATGCTTGCATATAAAAAAGAACACACATGAATAGTAGTATATTGTAATCACGATCTTACTATAGAATGACTTCACTGTCTTCTCCCGGGGCTTGTCCTGTGCTAGATCCATCGTAGTTCCATTTTGGTAGTTCTGAGGGATCCTCCACGGGTTTCGAAATCGTCTGAAAAACGCAGGCATTAAGATTTATTTTGAATACCGTCAAGCAAAAGCGACATGCAGATAGGAAAAGAGTGCCCTGTGCTCATTGATTCGTTCCCCCAAAGACCTCGGAACTGCCCAATTGTCCAATAAATGAGATGCAGATGACGGTGGTGGTGGTGACGTGGAATCCTCACCCTTGATTTGCTTCTGATGTCGATTCCAGATCCTCCGACCCTACACAATGTTGTTGTGATCCTCATCATAGTGTGTGTATATATATATATATATATATATATATATATATATATATATATATATATATATATATATATTTCAGTTTACTCATAAAAGTACCTGGTGCACACAGTGTCATCTAAGTGGGGAGCAAGAACTTGAAAGCAGAGACGAATCAGCACCCACAAAGATTCAGAAGTGATGGCCTTTTAGACTAAATAAAAACTTAACAAGTTTTAGTGGCATCCCACTCACTGAACTATGCAACCAAGTCGCAATGCTCTGTGGCCTTGTTGTCTTGGCCTAGTACTCCCTGTTCCTCAGGTGGTGTGCGTGCGTGCGGGAGGAAAAGGGAAAAAAAAAAGGGAAGAATTCTCTGCGCTACGTACTAGGCACGTACCAGATGTACTCGGCGATGACCTTGTCGGTGTAGGGCGTGGTGTCCATGTTGAGCAGCTGCTCGAGGCGCGGCACCACCCCGGTGCTGCCCGTGCTGACGGCCATGACCTTGAACCCCGGCGAGGCGCCGCCGCGGCCGGTCCTAGTCCTGCCGGCGCTCCACACCCTCCCCGCCGCCGCCTTCACTCCGACCCGGCACTGCATCGCCGGCACCACCGCCTGCGCCATTCCCGAACCAACCGTCCACGGACACGGACCGGCCGTCGCTCCTCTCCCGCCAAGACCTTCAGCAAAGCAACCGGCGCGTCAACCACAACCAGCAGCGCCCGAAAGGCCGAAACCACGCACGCCGGCACGCGGGATGCCAGAGAATGCAGACAGAGTAGTGCGGCACCGAGCATTGCTCTTGCTCGCTCCCGGCGGACTCACTCACCTCACCTGTGACGAGCCGCGAGCGCAGACGACGAGGGGAGGCGGGTCTCGGGGGTTGTGGGCGCGGACGGCGTATATAAAAAGTACTTGGCATCCAGTGGCCGACGGCAACAGGCATCTGGCTTTTGCTGAGGGGATAGGGCTCGCTGTCGTTGAGTGGACGAGAGAATGCTGGCCCTTTGCGAGCATCAGAGGCAGGCAAAGGCGGCAGGCATGACGCGCCTTCGCCGGGGCCCGGGAGCCTTGACGCGCCTTGGGCACACTGGCCAGCCACCTCCTGTGCTTGGAACGCCGAGCGCGGCAATCAGCCGCCTCCTCGTTGCCTTTGTTCTGCGTAGGATTAATTGACCGCCATTTTGTAATGCAAAAATGATTGGAGGCGACATTAGCGGCCAAGAAACGTCGTCTACTTCGCTGGCGTAATGGTGCCCGAGTCCGAGCGAGCGCGCAGGTGCTGGAGACGCAGACGGCCAATTGTTTTGCTGCAATTCTGTATACAATATACAAGTGGCGACTTCAAGCCAGTACCACTACTGGCAATTCTTTACTGACCAGCGACTTCTTTACTGGCAAATGCTCATGAAAGACGCAAGAACCGTCCAGAGCTAGAAAGGGGCAAGCCAGAGTGCTGCTGAATTGAGAACTGATTGCCGAACAACGGAACAAGTCACAGATCGATGCCATTGGATAATCTTACCAGCAGTCAAAAGCAGACATCGAACGATACATGGCACAACCGTACAAGTGACCAGCACTCACAGGTCAGGTTTTCCTCGCTAGGAGAAAAGACTAGCCTAGCCACGCAACCACCACCAGAAAAGCAAAACCTTTCTCTGTCATGGCGAATTCTCCACGTGCAACGCCAGCATCCCCCTCATGTACTGGGTCCTAGCCACCCTGTACATCTCGAGCAAAGTCCCAAAGGCCTCGCACGCGTCCTCGTACGCGGCGCCGCGGCAAAACCCTGACTTGAAGGCCGTGAGGCCATCGAGGGCCTGGCCAGGGTCAGAGTCGAACGCCTCCACGAGCGCCTCGAGGGCGCCCAAGACATTGCAGAAGTCGATGATGTAGCCTGCAGCGGTTCCTTGCTGCGGCAGGTGCCGGAGCCAGCTCATCCACTGGAAGGCTCCGTCGTCACTCTCTCTCACCGCCGACGCGATGCGCTCCAGCGCTTCCTTGATGCTGCAGCTCTGGTCGATCATCCTCAGTATCTCGTCGAAAGTTGACCTCTGGCTGCTTCGAAGAGCCTCCAGGTGAGTCGTTGTGGATGTACAGGAACTGGACGACGTCGACGCCTTTGCTGCGACCATGCACGCCTTCCTGAAAACAGGCTCACTGTTGGAGAGCAACCTGATTGCTACATGCAGCACAATAGCGGATAAGGAAGCTCCTGCTTTCCCCTCGAACTCGACAGATTGGGAACCTCTAAGCTGCTGCTTCTCTGCCCAGCAATGAAGGGCGATATGAGCAAAACCTTCCCACCTGCAGCAAAGGTAATGTTTAGAAGCAGAAGCTCCAGACATGCACAGCAAGAACTCCACTTCAATACAGAGAATACTTACTCAAAGGGTGGCTCGACCTCAATAGCAAGGGTCAAATGGAGTGAGCAATCAGCGTACGCGTTCACCTCTGATCCACCGACATCAGTGCGAGCCTCATGAACATAACCTCTGGGGATGTACATCATGTCCCCTTCATGTAAGACCTCCACTCTCCCAGTGCTCTCATCTAAAGTGCCATCTAAAGGGTCCAAAGGTTCATACAGTCTAGGCAACAGTGGCTTCGGATTAGGCCAAACCGTCCATTTCTTGCTACCGAGTAGCTGCCAAACAAGTACACAGTGATCGTCGTAGTGTCGGGCCAGGCCTTGAGATCCTGCGGGCGAGAAGTATATGTTGGCTCCTACAGAAGGCTGCCCAAATAGATCAGCCAGTGCAGAAGCTATAGCAGCAACCTTCTCAGACCGAAACTCCATGCCACGCAAGGCGATCGAATAACCGTTCTTGAAGGCGTGCTTACATTTTTCGATGAATGCATCTTCATCCGTGAAGACCGTTCCATCATCGAAAAAATGCTCCTCTGTCACACATCCCCTTGAGGTTTGGTCATCTGGATCTCGTGTTCTCATGACTCTAATGTCTTGCCTGTACTTTACAGAATCGCCCAGTGAATCATGAACCTCATGGAGAAATGAATTTATGTCAAGCTCATCAGAAGCGATAGCGGGGCAAGAAACAAGACCCTGCAATAATGATTCAATGATAGAATCAGGTGTTGTCCCAAGATTAAAAGCATTATGCAGTGCGACGAACACAAGACTATCCATTTTAGTGGCTTGTTTCCTCCTGTACAAATTGGGCAACTTTTCCCAGTAGGCTAGGACAAAAGTTTCAAAGTCGGACACTGTTTCGCCAAAAATACTTTTCCTGACCACATCAGGCTCTGGCCAGGCTGGAGAGGCAAGACCAGTTGAAAGCCTGAAAATAGATTTGGATATCTCATATTCTTTACTCTGAAGTTTATTCTTCCACTTGTTGCAATCAGTCGATGATCTTAAGGGTTGAGTTTTCTTCCAGATTTTGTACAACAAAGACAGAACATTCCTTGCCAGCTCCTGCTGTACATTCTGCAAATTGCCAATCTTACAAGAATTCACCAAGAGAACCACAGTGTCAATGATTAAACACATGATTTTATTTGCTTCTGTAGAGCTTTCTGGGCACTCGGTGCTTCGGCTATGGGCAAATCCATAAACAGATTCCACCTGACAAAATAGATGCCTACAGGAAGTCATTTTCACCTATAGAAGACATTCAGAAAGTACAAACATAATGTGTCCCTTTCATCAATTATAAAAAAAAAAATCGTGATACCTGGCTTCTAGTTACAGCCTTACAGGTGAAATGGCTAACTTTACCAAATTATGATTATCATATGGCATGCACTTAGTATAATTCGTTGTCGGTAGCTTAAGGTATAAAAGCATCTCCACCAGATCTCCTATTTCTTCTCCCATACAACCAGTTATAGGAGATCTCCAAAAACGACATTAGGTTATGGGAGACCTTTACTCTAGCATATTGCCCAAACCTCATCCTGATTTAGGAGAGGGAGAAGTCTCTCCTTTATTCAGGAGAGATGGCAGTGGATTTAGTAGATCTCCTAAGGCCTTGTTCGGTTGCGAAGGGATTGAGGGGGATTGGAGGGGATTTAATCCCCTCCTATTCAAAATTAAATAGGATTTGAATAGGAGGAGATTAAATCCCCTCCGATCACTGTGTAACCGAACATGCCCTAAAGAATAGAGGGATAGGATATCTGTTGAGCTGCTACACTTAGATCTGGAGATGCTCTAAGCCTCTAACACATCGCTCAAGTAACTCTTGTTAATGCAAGGAATATTATTAGTCAAGTACACTGTTTTAAAGGCGTCGCCTAGGCGTCCAGGCGGCGATCCAACGCCTAGGCCCCTTGCTCGCCTGCCTCGCGTCCACAATGAGTCAATGACTTGTCTTGCCATACTGCTTTAAAAACCATGGTAAAGTGAGTCTAGTCTAGTAGCAGAATGCAGAGTCAAAACTGCCGTACGAAAAATAACTAGTACATGAACAAACAAAATCAAGGTTCTAGCACACACAAATTACTCTGGATTTTGTGTCTACGTTGAGAGAAGAAATCATATCGAACAGCTAGCAAAACGTGCTTTAAAGTACAGTACAAAAACAAACGAAGAGTTCGTGATGCGGATGCTTACAATGTCCTCGGCAGAACAGGTGAGCCTGCAAGTCGCTCCCTACCGACTGAAGACGCCGAGAGATCCAATATAGAATTACAAGCAGCCTCAATGACTCGCTGGTTTCTACTTCCCAGCGTCCTCGCCAGGCCGCTGGCGATGCCACTGTCGGACGCCAGCATCTCGCCGGCCTCAATGGACCGCAGCGCTGCCGCGCCAAGCACCTCGCAGCTTAGCGCGGCGACAGAAGAGCAGCTGCAATCCACATTGCAGTACACGTCGTATCAGAAGGGCATGTATGCAAGGCGCAGGGCAGGGCTTTCCTGCAAATTGAGGGCGGGCGGAAGCGGAGTTTGTGACGTACGTAGTCCTACACACCTGGAGGAGAGGAGGAGGGGGAGGAGCGCGACGAGGGAGGCCGGGAGAGGGGAGAGCGTCTGCGGCGAGTGGGAGAGCACACGCCGCAGGAGGCGGGCAGCGAGCGCGGCCGGGGAGCAGGAGCTGCTAGATTGGCGTGTGGTTCGGGCGGCGGCAAGGAGGACGGGGAAAAAGTGGAGGTCGAAAGAGGCGGAGGAGGGCGAGGGCGCACCGGCAGCGGCCCTTTCGTCAAAGCGCTTCTTCCTCTTTCTCCTCTTCCCGCTCCGATCCATGGCGTTCGGCGGGTATACACACCCAAGGGCGGACGCGCATCCACTGATCCACAGCTATAGCAGGGTGGGGCGGCCGGCCGGCCCTGGTAGCCGGCGGCGCGCGCGACCCCTCACCCGCAGCGCTCAGCTTGGCGCAGTAGTCTGGGCCGATGGCGATGCTGTCACGAGCGAGAAGCTGAGAACCCAAGAAGCTTCTTGCCGGTTATTTCATCAGTTGGGCTAGGCAGCAACACTTGCCCCAGCTATGGGCCCAATTGACATGAAGTCCCTTCCGCTCTGTGGGAAATTCTGAAATTTAACTATGTATTATTATAGAGAACATTATCTTTTTTATTATCATTTTTACGGTTGGCCTTACGTTATTACCACTATGTTTAAACAATTTCCCCCAATTTTTACGTAGGCGGCACGCCATGCTAGAGTCCAGTCAATAGGGATATGGCAAAAAGATGGGATATCGAGACATCTCGAATCGCTCGAGTTGGCTAGTTAAGGTAACGAACTGACTTATCTCAACTCATTAAGGGTCTGTTTGGTTGGGCTGTGGCTGTGAAGAAAGTTACTGTGGGATGTGAGCTGTGGAAAAAGCTGTTGTAGGTTGTAAACTGTTAAAAAGCTAAAAACCGTTTGGTGGAAACCACTAAAAGTCGTTAAAAATTCTTCGATATATGTTTTCACAGTTCCATCCGAAAAGCCACTAAAAGCAGATACATGGGTGCTTTCAGATTTGCACTACAAGAAAGTCGGCTTTTAGAAAAAACTGTTTCCTAATGCAGCCCTTTGGTTGGCTTTTGGCTTTTAGGGGGACAAAAGCCAAAGCCAAAAGTCAAACCAAACACACCCTAAGGACCGAGCCGGAGAATCAACTTGACTCGGCTTGTTTGCAAGCTCGAGCTGACTCATTTAACTCACGAGCCATAACAAAAATAATATATATATATATACATATATATATAATCAATTATTATCTAATTCTAGACTAATTTAATATTAGAAAAGAGTAATGGTACTCACAATTTCACATTTCACGTACCACGTCAATCTAACATCGAATTAACAAATTTCATCACTTATTAGTTTATCCAATATAAGTGTGAGTTTGTTTTTATGATATATAATTGCGCATCGAGCTAACGAGCTGGCTCGAGCTCGACTCGAGCTGACTTGTTAACAAACCGAGCTGAGATGTTTACTTAGCTCGTGACAGAATTAAAATAAAATGAAAGTCGAGTTGAGCCAAACTGACCATAAATCGAACAAGCTCATGAGACACGAATATTTTGTTCAACCCTATTACCCGACACCCGTTTTATTGAGAAGGACCCGCGCCCTTCTTCTTCTTCTTCCTCCTCTCTCTCATTTCATTCCGCTCGTCACCATCGCCAACTTTCTCTACTCTTCTCAACGCTGGCTCATCCTGCCCAGGGCTGCACCACCTTGATTACAATTCCTTATTTGACAATAGTAAAGTTCCTAGTTCAATTTCTTGGTACTCAAAATATAAATCTTCCCAGTGTAAATTTCATTTTTTACATGGAAATTGATACCGTCATTTTTTACCGTACGTCATATAAAGAGCCAAATTTACATCCAATATCAAATAGAAAAGACTTATATTTTGAGGGCCAAGAAATGAACTAGGAAGCTTACTAGCGTATGCTACTGAAGTACCAGTAGAATTTGATTTTCCAATGTGGTTAACTTTGTCCGGTGCCGACTTTCCAAGTTTACAACTAAGAAAGAACTGTTGGTTGGTTCTGGCTGGACTCTGGAGCAAGAGCGCCGCTTGGTTGCCTGGCTAGGAAACTAAAAGAAAACTCTGCGTGATCTGAACTGAAGATCGCCAAAACAATTGCAGTTCCTCCACTCAAAGACGAAAGCAGAAAGAACGCGGGAGTGGCGAACGAGCAGTTTGCAAAGAAATTAAAACAGGAGGAGCAAAATCCTTTAACAACTGTCCATCTCCAAGAAATGGGGGAAAAGGTCCGACGGTGACAACTGACAGCAAGAATTTGCCACTAGAATCAACTCCATGCCCTATGAGGCTATGACGATCCAAAGTTCCAACTGAAACATACAGCTAGCATCTACATAAGACAGCTCTCTACGCAAAAGACGGTTAAAAACGACAGGAGGAAAGGAAGAACGCGCAAAACCAACAAGAGGGTTTGAGGGTGTGTTGAGCATGCATGGAGAGCTCAGTAGACATACGATTACGATCATCAAGGCATGCACTTGAGATGCCATACTCGGTTCGGCGAGCGAGCCATCGTTGTTTCCATCACTGCCCTCCCATTAAAATCCACACGAAAACGATTGCGGTAAATAAACTTCAATGGTAAAAAGAAGAACAGGTGAAGAAAATAGGCATGGTAATAAAAGTGGAATCGTAGTTCAAGGAACCAGAAGCACGGGGACTTTGGAACTGAGAGCGAGAGGAAGAGCTGTGGGAAGCATAATCAGGATACACTGGGATAATCAGACAGAGACAGAAGGAATGTGTTTCACTGCTGGAGCAAGACACAAGTTGAGGGGAGGGGCCTGCTTGGTTCAAATATATATAGAAAACAGTTGCGCCAGGAAACTGCAAGCTAAGCTACCAAAAGCATTCTTGGCAGCCAAGGCGTTGAGCAGAGTAGGTGTAGTGTAGACGTGCTGACTGTACTCCTCCGACTTTGAAAAAAAAAAGATCAGGCATGGAAAACAGGCCACTACGGAGATCCATTAACTATTCCATCAGCTGACAGTAGGATTGCTAAAAGTCCAAGTTGTAATAAGCACAGGAGTATACAATATGGCAGTTAATTAAGAATAAACACTGCATATTGCTTCGAGAAGGAGGCCATCACGGTGACGACTGCTCAACTCCACGAGATCATTAGCAGAATATAGTACAAGCAATTTGGTGCTAGTTTAGTGAGTAATGAAGTGCCAAATCTCAACCGCCCACCTTTGCTGATCTGCTCGAGCTGTGAATTCAGACTAATTTACTGCAAAGTGGCCTTTGGAATGATGCCTACGCAGCCACTCATCTTCTTGTCAGAAGCATACCACGTGCTCTGTTTCTTAGGCCATCTCCGGCAGATCTATGGCGGTTCCTTTAGTCACTAGACTAAATTTTAGTGACTAAAGTTTAGTCGTTAAAATACCTCGTTTGGTTCCAGTGACTAAACCTGGACTAAAGAGCATTAATTGTTGTGAATAATGACTATTCTACTCCTATTAATTAATGGATGTTTGCTATAAGAAGAAAATGAAGAGGGCAAATAAGGTAAAAATACTACTTTAGTCCCTTTTAGTCACCCCTTAGTGACTAAAGAACTAAAGTTTAGTCACACCACTTTAGTCACCATGTTTGTTTCTTTAGAGACTAAAAGTGACTAAACTTTAGTCACTAAATTTTAGTCACCCCAAACCAAACAGGGCCTATAAATAGCCGTGTAAAGTACTGTTTTTACTGTAGATTATATTGTTTGTAGAATAAAGTTCGAAATAAAAGTGAGATAGAGGGTAGGAGGAGGAGTCCGCTGAAAATAGTCTCACGCCGACCTCTCCGGCCAGTTGTTTAGCCGTTGCCCGCTGTTTTGAGGGGGTTTTTTTTTTTGGCTCCCCGTTGTTTCCATTGAGCCCAATTGCAACGCAATTTCTTGGAAGTTTCAAGCAATAATTCTTCTGATTGACTGACCATGGCCACCTTAGTTGACGTGGACGCCTGTGGCTTTAGGTACCTGCTACACAAAGTTGAAGAAATTAAAATGAAAGCGGAATCATAAACTAAACCAAACTCTACCCCACCCGCAAACGCTTGTGTCTCTGCCATAAAGCGAGCTGGACAGGAAAGAATTAGCGCAGCATTCCATTCCATCTCCACGCCTCCAAAGCACCAGACATCCGTCCATGACGACGTCGTCCAGCGAGGTCACGGTGTGCTCGCACCTGTTCACGGTGAGAGGCTACACCCACACCAGGGGCATCGGCGTCGGCAGGTCCATCGAGTCGCAGGCGTTCGACGCGGCCGGCCACCGCTGGTCCGTCGTGTTCTACCCGGACGGCGACGACCAGGACGCGAGGGGCCACATCTCTATCTTCGTCAGGCTCATTGGCAGCGGCGGCGCCGGAGACGTCACGGTGCTCTACGGCTTCAGCCTCGTCGACCCGACTGGCGCCGCGCCGGCGTTGGAGGCCTCCAAGGCCCCCAAGGTCGCCACGTTCAGACATTCGGCGGGCGGCGACTACAGAGGTATCGGCCGCTTCATGGAGCACCAGAGGTTCGAGGCGTCTCCGTACCTGCGGGACGACTGCTTCACCATCAAGTGTATCATCGGCGCCGTCGAGAGGCCCGGCCCGCCGCCGCTGCCGGCGACGGCCTCGGAGCTGCACCACGATTTCGACCGACTTGCGGTAGACGCCGGCCGTTCGGAGGACGCCATGTCCGACGTCGACTGAGGAAGCCATGCTGCTGTGCACTGTGCTATGCTATGCTCCTCTTCCTCTAATCCTCTATGCAACGAGCGCAGCTGCGCAGGTGTATCATCAGCAAGGCCGAAAATTAAAAAAAAAGGAAAAGAAAAGAAAACCGACTTGTATCTGGCAGTCCAGTGCAATCCGATGACAATCAGGCAAGGGAAAAGCAGTATACTCATGCATACATTTTAAATAGAGTGACATTTATCATGTATTTTTTTACAACCGAAGAATTAAAAAAAGATGATAGGAGCAAGATAAATAGAAGTACAAATTCTCTCGAATTGGTCGTTGTCCTAAATAAACCAAAAACTCTAATTGTGGTGTTCTCGATTCAACTAATGACTAAACGCCCTTCGGAAACGACAAGAGAACACAACGGAACACACAGACACACCAGCAAGAATCAAAACCTAGCTCTCGAAATTGCAAATCGGTGGTTCTCGAACACCAATGGACCAACCAAAGTACCCAAGGTGAAATTCTCTAAGTCAACTAGTGACTTGAGAGTTTCAAAACAAACTTAAGCACCTCTCCAAAAAAAATCAGGTTGGAAAACAGGTGCTTAGAAATTTAAAACCCTTTAAAAAGGAGAAAACAGCAAAAGACGACGTAGCCAGGTACTAGAGCCGGATTGGCCAGGATAGCTAGCCAGTGCTGCAGAAGTCAGCCTAGCCAGGTTCAATTTCGGCCTAGCCGTGTCCCATGGAACCTTTTCAAAAAAAATCTACAAATCCTCCTATTCAAAACCAAAAATGGTGAAAATTGACATATCTTAAGAGTCCCAACCATAATATCCATTGAGTCGATAGAAGCATAATTTGTCGATCATCATCTTGACTTGGTCAATACTATCTACTTCTCTAAATACCATTATACTTATCAATGTCTCCAGATATCAATTACCACAGTCATTCTTCTGACTTATCTAGTCCCTCGGTCTAAATCTAAGTATCCATCCTACACCTCCTCTGATCTATCAACATAAACCCACTTAGCTTTTTCACCTTCATCGTTGATCATCTCTAAACTCTATATGGGTCACAAGCCAAAACACATCTCTTCTATCTATTATACTCCCTCCGTTTCTTTATAGTTGTCGCTAGATAGTTCAATTTTGCACTATCCAGCGACAACTAAAACGAAACGCACCAGCTTGAATGACCGTCCCACGCTACACTTCCCGTTTAATGCAAAAATAAAGTAAAATGATACACAAATAAAGTTTTGAGCCTTGATGATTGTCTTCACATTTACAACCACCTAACCAATACAACACACATATTTTTATGTCTTATTAAAACAATTACTCATATGATATAAAAAATAGAGACAATATGATATATAAAAACAGAGACAATGCGCTGACTAGTTACATAACAGAACACTAACGCTGAAGTTAGTACACGAACTCAACTATAGACGATCATATCTTTAACAATCATCATATTTACACGTCTCAAAACATCAACCGCGAATTTATCGTCTAACTTAATATACAGGGTACACACATTTCCTAGTTCAACTCATCATAATACACGTACCCTACCTTACTTTTCTCCACTTCAACCTCAGAAAATCAATTGATGCACGTATATCACACCACTGCGTACAGTGATTTTACTGCTATGATTTAAGTGTATCCGCTGCTACCTGCCCATGTAAGAAGCACACAACGACACAAGTTATGTTGTCACTACTCTCCCTCTTGTAGGCCTCTTGCAGGAGCTTGTTCGCAGCCTCTTATGTGTCCCGAATGGATCTGGTCATCACGATAGCTTCCTGCATGGAAAACATTGTAAACAGGTGGTACTAAGCACAAAGAGTGCAGCAAGGGACTATCAAAATATTCTGAAGCTCTGCATCTCCTAAAATTACCTCATTAGAGACCACATCCCACAACCCATCACTTACAAGGATGAGAAACTCGAGTGTGCCATCGACAACTTCCTCCTATGACCCGCCGATGCATTAGAAAACACATCACCGAATTTTCAAATGGATTCAATTAAATGAAAGTAATAGTTCTTTGTGTTAGACCATGAACTCTACTGCAGGTTTGTGTGACCTCGAAGGTCAAAATTGATGGAAATCATTCAAGTTAACATTTATCACCAAACACCAGGTGGCCACACTGCCTACTATTATAACTCTCCTATCACAAGAAAAGTCCCAAGCAGGGCAATACACATTTTGGAGGAAAGTAAAAAAAAAAAAAAATAGTCCAAGATTACGTACTCGGATCTCTGGATCCACAACTACGTATCGCTTTAAGAGTTTGTCACCAAAAGCACGAGAAACAACAAGTATACCACCAACACCCCATGTTCCTATAGAACAAAGAATGGACATTAGGAGAAGAATCATATTCCATAGAACTTGAAGAAAATACAATGACTGGCGTACCTGCCCACATCACAAAACCTCCAGCATCTTCAATACGGTGCCGCTCATCAGTTTGATCAGGTTTGTGATCTTTTGAAATAACAATAGCTGCAAAACAAGCAGAACACATCAAGATAGGAAGTGACTTAATGGTGTTACAAACGCTGAAATCTCAGTGGTAGACTCAACTCATAGCTTAGCAAGGCAAGGTAAACAAGGCCAGAATTCAGACCTTAGCAATATCTAAAAAAATTGGAAGAAACCATGTGTTTTAGCAAGATAAGACAGAACAAGGATAAAATACAGACTTCGCGAAATGTCTCCAAAACCATCATATTGTGGTATCACATAGACTCTACAAGCATGCATTAAGCAATGAATGAAGCAAAGGGTATACATTCTAACATCATCCTTTTTTCTAAATCATGAAGAGACTTAACAAGGCCAGTTACTAATAGTCAACATCAAGAGCATCGTAAAACTTAAAACCATAATGCAATGCACTACTGTAATTGTAGTAAATTGATGGAAAATCACTGCAGATTGTACCTTGTTTCTGTGTTCTATTTTCAGTAAAGAAGTTTTAGATGAAAGCAAATTGTCCCAGTTAACTATATTACGTAAAAGTAACAAGGGGGTTCAAACAACAAGCACATGAAGTCTTCATTACCGTTTCCTTCCCCGCATATTACAGCCCTAGAGTCACCAACATTTGCGACAAAAAGATGGTCACCAACAAGTACAACAGTTGATGCAGTTTACCCACATTGATTTTGACTACTGTCAGATTCTAAGAATTCACTGTCGGTGCTTTTATAAGCATCATCTGCAGTAATACAAACATGCAAGTTCAAGCTCTCATGATTGTGTTGTGTTCACATAATTTAGCAACTGATGTTAGCGGAAAAGGGCACGAAAGAATACCTATAGCGACTTTAGTATCACTGATGAACTTTGGATGACTAACAAGAATATTGAACAGGTTTTCTTTAACATACTCCGCTACCTTAGCACCACCATGACCTACACAAATAAACCATGGGCCATGGGATCAGAAAGAACTGGCTATAGATGAAAGTTATGCTCAAACTATATAAACTAAATCATGCTGACTCGAGAAATCCATACCGTGAAAAAATCCAAAAAGACCAACTATATGACCATCAACACAATCAATTTTTGTCTCATAGAAGTCTTCCATGGAAGCCCTTTTAACGGGGGAGCTTGCATAGCCATAGCTAAATCTACCATTCTGGCTCACAGAAAAATAAATGAGATACACTGAGCAAACAGGTAATACAAGTACAAAACAGTAGTCCACTGATTTGATGTTTGGCTGAAGACAATGCTCTAATAAGGCAAGCTACTATAACAATACCCTGGAGATCCCAGAGTGCAACAACTTGTCCTAGCACTTCAATAACTACATTTAGGTTATTTTGAAAAACTAGACCTACAACAGAGATGACCTAATGCCTTGTATTACTACAAACTCCCATTAAAGGCTGGCACAAGTTCATAGGTCGGATGACACAAGGACCACATTCATAGAACAAAGAAAATTTCTCACGACCAGCCAGCATAGCGTGTTGACGATATTATCGATTAACTTGGCCGATCTGAATGCATATGAATACTTAAATATTCTCTTACCTTATGCTATCGTAAAATCCATATTTTTTTGAAATGGCAACTTCTGTTTACAGTACCACATTTCTGGTAAGATGAACTTAACCCTTTGTTGTGGATATAATCCCGGTTCGTAGCACTGAATTTACACTTTGGCCTTGTAAACTGTAAACGTTGGTACCTCATAAAAGTGTATTTCAGATATCCTACTGAACCAATAGACAATGCTACAACCAGAATTGCCCTTTATGGCAAAATGAAGCTTACGCCATAGCATTTTAAGTTTTAACAGGACCAGTTCAGTTCCGAGCTAAAACAAATAAAACACTTGGCTGCTTACAACTAAGGTTAATCCATGTGGTGCGTGAAGCAACGTACCTCAAACTAACTACGCATCAAGGCCACGGTAAGGGACGCGAACCATCACATTTTTTGAAACTAGTCGCGATCAAAAGCCGGGAAGGACGAGCACAGGACCATAAAAGGACTTCACAAATCGAAGCGCCCACATCGCAATCCGAGCAGAGAGAACCACGAACCAAACAAAAACGGAAGAAGAAACCGTGGGGGCGGACGATGAGAGCGGTTTCTAGAATAGTTTCACCACATGAGTCCGCCACCGCTGATGGAGGATCCATCGGTGGGATGGCCGATCACTGAGCTCAATCAAGTACCCCACCACCCTTGGATCCCCGGCGGGGGCGAGGAGCCGGCTCGAATAAGGGCCTGTTGGGTTGTACCGGAATGAGCCAGGATTTATTCCAGCTCATCAAAATCTATATAAATTAGAGAAGTAATCTGGCTAGGAATTAATCCGGGCCTCCAATCCGGAACAACCGAACAGGGCCTAAGGCGGCGGGGAGCCACGGATCGGCCCTCCAGCACGTCAGGTTTTGGGGACTTTGGGTTGAGCAGGGTCGGAAGCCGCTCCAGATGAATGGGTAGGTAGCTCCAACGAACTCTAAGGCAATGTTTGGTTGAAGAGCCAAGTAGAATGGAACCGTTCTGTCCCAGTTTTGTTGCTGTTTGGTTACAAAGGAACTAGAACGGAATGGCTCCAATTAGTGAATATTCTCCTCAGATCCGGAACCATTCCGCTCCAAAAAATCAACCGGACGGAGCCGCTCCGTTCCCATCCCGCTCTCACAATCACGCTCCGCTCCGTTCACTCTGCAACCAAACAAAAAACAGAGCCGCTCCGTTCCAGATTACCAAACACAGAACAGAGTGGCTCTGTTCCTAGAATCAGGGATGGAACGGCTCCGTTCTACTTGGCTCCTCAACCAAACACTACCTAAAGGGTTCTGTACCCTAAATATAGAGGACCAAATGATCCTCTACGCACTCCAGCAGCGTCCTCTAAACGGTCCTCTAAATTTAGAGGATGCTGTTGGATTCTCTATATATAGAGTTTCTCTAAACGGTCCTCTATCCATTTGAATACTTTAAATAACTAGTTTAGCAAAACTAAAATATGTACAATACATTTGAGAGTATGACAAATACGTATGTACAAAAAATAAAAATAAAAAATATTCCTAATATAGATATTTGAGTATAGAGGACGTAATTTAGAGGACGTTGTTGGAGAGAAAGGAGATATAGAGGATAGAATCTTTTAGAGAAGACTGTAAAGGACGGATATAGAGGATGAATATAGAGAACGTTGCTGGAGACAGCCAGACTGACCGTCAGCGCATCACCCTTCCCCTCCCCCTCCCCTACCACTGTTCACCATTTAGGGGAAACAGTACCCCCTTCACCCCGCAGCGCCGCTCTCTATCGCGTCCCCTCCGTCGCAACCTTCCTCTCTCTCACGCCAGATGTAGGGGTCACTGTGCACTCCCCCTCGCCTGCTTGTCGCGGAAGAAGCCGCCCGCGCCACACACCGGAAACTTCTCGCTCGACTTCTCTCCCTCTCTACGCGTCTGTGGAAGGGCGATTTCCGGCGACGCGGCGGCGGATCTAGCGGCGGAAGGGCGAGTCCACGCCGGTCCCGGTCGGCTGTGAAGAAGACGAAGTGGAGGTCGTCAGCAGGCCCTCCCGTTCGCGAGCGAAGACGAAGAGGCCTGAAATCCGCTTCCGCCGAGGTTCGTCGCGACCGCTTCGTTCCTTTCCGTCTCCGAGCATCGACGCCTACCTCATATCCAGACGTTCACGCTTCGATTCGTCGTGTTGCGGCCCTAATCTTCCGTTCTTGAGGTACGACCTTGATCTTGTATATTTTCCCTACTTCATGCGCCTTCCTTTGATGAATGAAATTGAACACCTTTCGTTTCGTAGATAACCGAAGTCAAATGTTAGGACCCCATTCGACTATTCCCACCAACAAACATGTACATAGATCTGGTGTATGTGTTAGGGTTTTGTTCATCGGAGTCATGAACGGCCGAACAACCTTGTTATTTAGCACGCGATGGGAAGTCGAAACCTAGTCTGATTTCTCTGTCGTTTCTCATTAATTTGGAACCCTATATTTTGGGCTAAACTTTGTAGGTGCGTTAATGTGTCATGTATAGTGCCACATATTTTGGTCCCTACTTTCCAGTAAAATTCAGGATTTGCTAATGTTTGTTCCGGAGACAACTGATCTCCTTTGTTCAAATACATGTGCATGATTCATCATAGGTTAACCCGAAAACGTCTTACCTTACCCCTGCCTAAGTAATAGTAATTCTATACCTCACCAGTTCATTGTCTGAAACTACATTTGACATGGTCATGACTTCATTAATTAGTGTGAGTCAAGTTCAGTAAACAGCAACAGGTCTTCATGTAATTGCCAATTTGTATTGGTATCCTTTATGAGGTTTCTGACCCTTTGTTACCAATGCATGGTACAACAAATGTTTGGTCTTTGATATAGTTGATCTGTACATGATGACAACAACAAGTTGTCTTGGTTTTGTTCAGCAATATATGATGTCTACATAGATGTTCAGTCTGTCAGATTTAACTGTGGTTCCATGGACTACATTTTTGTTGATTTACAGATGGGCTTAGAATTATGTTCATGAATGTGCCTCTTCTTCTGTACAAATCATGAGTTGGTCATTTCTGTTCAAGTATAGGTTTATATCATGGCCATACAATTTTTGTTGATCAATGTGTGTCTTCTTCTGTAAAAATCATGAGTCGTTCATTTACTTTCGAACTTGATTGTCTGCCTCATCATGTGTTTCAAGTTGTACTTGTTCAAGTTTTTTTTGCAACACTCACCTGTTTCCATATTATTTGACAATCAAGTTAATGGTTCAATTCATGTATCCTATTTAAAGAACCGACAAATTCGTTTTACTTAAATTTAGGTTACTCCTTAATCCTGAGGTAACCCCAATACCTCTAAGCTTAACCCTGCCTACTTCATGGTCATTCTACATTTCATAAATTGAAATGTAGAGTACAGTATATGTTTGGTCTTTCATAAAGTTCATCAGTACATCATGAGAAGTACAAGTTTTTAAAGTTCACTAACATACATTGGCCTGTTTTCATTCATCATCAGTATGTGAGATAAATATGTATGTCCATGTACTACACTTTTTTGAAGTTCAGTGACATACATTGGCCTTAACAATGTGAACATTATCAGTGAAGCTTCCACTAAGTTATTTATGTTCCTGCCATCAATATGAGTCATGCTTTATTTGTCATTATATGTCCCTGCCTACATTTTTTATCATTGAAAGGGAATTAGGCTTACACCTATTTCCTAAACTAATTTTGGTGGTTGAATTGCTCAACACAAATAATTGGACTAACTAGTTTGCTCTAGTCTATAAGTTATACAGGTGCTAAAGGTTCACAAAAAGCCAATAAAAAGACCAAGAAAAGGGTTCAACAAAAAGAGCAAAGGGACGACCGAAGGCACCCTGGTCTGGGGCACCGGACTGTCCGGTGCACCACCGGACATGTCCGGTGCACCAGGGTTCTCCACACGCTGAACTCCTCGCCCTCGGGAAAACGCAGAGTCGCTCCGCTATAATTCACCGGACTGTCCGGTGCTCCAGGAATGAAGCGACTCCAAACTCGCCAGCCTCGGGAATTCGCAACGGCTACTCCGCTATAATTCACCGGACATGTCTGGTGCGCCACCGGACATCCAGGCGGGCCCAGCAGTCAGAGCTCCAACGGTCAGAACCCTAACGTTCGGGTGACGTGGCTGGCGCACCGGACATGTCCGGTGTGCACCGGACTGTCCGGTGCACCATGCGACAGACAACCTCCACCCAAACGGCTAGTTTGGTGGTTGGGGCTATAAATACCCCCAACCACCCCACATTCAAGTCATCCAAGTTTTCACACTTCAACACCTTACAAGAGCTCTAGCATTCAATTCTAGACACACCCAAGTGATCAAATCCTCTCCAATTCCACACAAGGCTTTAGTGATTAGTGAGAGAGATTTGTCGTGTTCTTTTGAGCTCTTGCGCTTGGATTGCTTCTTTCTTTCTCACTTGTTCTTGTGATCAAAACTCCATTATAACCGAGGCAAGAGACACCAATTGTGTGGTGGTCCTTGCGGGGAAGTTTTGTTCCCGGTTTGATTTGAGAAGAGAAGCTCACTCGGTCCGAGGGACCGTTTGAGAGAGGAAAAGGGTTGAAAGAGACCCGGTCTTTGTGACCACCTCAACGGGGAGTAGGTTTGCAAGAACCGAACCTCGATTAAACAAATCCGTGTGTCACACTCTTCATTCGCTTGCGATTTGTTTTGCGCCCTCTCTCTCAGACTCATTATTATTTCTAACGCTAACCCGGCTTGTAGTTGTGATTAATTTTGTAAATTTCAGTTTCACCCTATTCACCCCCTCTAGGTGACTTTCAATTGGTATTAGAACCTGGTGCTTCATTAGAGCCTAACTGCTCGAAGTGATGTCGGGAGATCACGCCAAGAAGGAGATGGATACCAGCGACAAGCCCACTACAAGCCACGGGTCGACTTCATCAGAAGAGTCCCGCAACAAGAGGAAGGAGAAGAAAAACTCCTCCAACAAAGGGAAGGAGAAGAAATCCTCTTCCCACAAGTCGCATCGGAGAGGCAACAAGCACAAAAGGATGAGGAAAGTTGTCTACTATGAGACCGACACTTCATCAACGTCGACCTCCGGCTCCGACGCACCGTCCATCACTTCTAAGCGCCAAGAGCGCAAGAAGTATAGTAAGATCCCCCTACGCTACCCTCGCATTCCTAAACATACACCTTTACTTTCCGTCCCATTAGGCAAACCACCAACATTTGATGGTGAAGATTATGCTAGGTGGAGTGATATGATGCGATATCACCTAACCTCACTCCACAAAAGTATATGGGATGTTGTTGAGTTTGGTGTTCAGGTACCATCCGTAGGGGATGAAGATTATGATGAGGACGAAGTGGCCCAAATCGAGCACTTCAACTCCCAAGCCACCACTATACTCCTCACCTCTCTAAGTCGAGAGGAGTATAACAAGGTGCAAGGATTGAAGAGCGCCAAGGAGATTTGGGACGTGCTAAAAACCACGCACGAAGGAGATGAGGTGACCAGGATCACCAAACGGGAAACGATCGAGGGGGAGCTCGGTCGCTTCCGTCTTCGCCAAGGGGAGGAGCCACAAGACATGTACAACCGGCTCAAAACCTTGGTGAATCAAGTGCGCAACCTTGGGAGCAAAAAGTGGGATGACCACGAAGTGGTTAAGGTTATTCTAAGATCACTTGTTTTCCTTAACCCTACTCAAGTTCAATTGATTCGTGGTAATCCTAGATATACACAAATGACCCCCGAGGAAGTTATAGGTAACTTTGTGAGCTTTGAGTTGATGATCAAAGGCTCAAAGAAGATCAACGAGCTTGACGGTCCCTCCACATCTGAAGCACAACCCGTCGCATTCAAGGCGACGGAAGAAAAGAAGGAGGAATCTACTCCAAATCGAACACCCATCGACACCTCCAAGCTCGATAATGAGGAAATGGCGCTCATCATCAAAAGCTTCCGCCAAATCCTCAAGCAAAGGAGGGGGAAAGATTACAAGCCTCGCTCCAAGAGAGTTTGCTACAAGTGTGGTAAGCCCGGTCACTTTATTGCTAAATGTCCATTATCAAGTGATAGTGACAGGGACAACGACAAGAAGGGAAAAAGAAAGGAGAAGAAGAGATATCACAAGAAGAAGGGCGGCGATGCCCATGTGTGCCGCGAGTGGGACTCCGACGAGAGCTCCACCGACTCCTCCTCCGACGAGGACGTCGCCAACATCGCCGTCACCAAGGGTCTTCTCTTCCCCAACGTCGGCCACAAATGCCTCATGGCCAAGGATGGCAAAAGGAAGAAGGTAAAATCAATATCCTCCACCAAATATGAAACATCTAGCGATGAGGATAATGCTAGTAATGAGGAGTATAACTTGCGAACCCTTTTTGCCGACCTAAACATGCAACAAAAGGAAAAACTAAATGAGCTAATTAGTGCCATCCATGAAAAGGATGATCTCTTGGACTCCCAAGAGGACTTCCTAATCAAGGAAAATAAAAAGCATGTTAAGGTTAAGAACGCTTATGCTTTAGAAGTGGAAAAATGTGAGAAATTATCTAGTGAACTAAGCACATGCCATGATACTATTGCCAACCTTAGAAATGAAAATGCCAAATTAATTGCTAAGGTTGATTCTCATGTTTGTGATGTTTCAATTCCCAATCTTAGAAATAATAATAATGATTTGCTTGCTAAGATTGAAGAATTAAACATCTCTCTTGCCAGCCTTAGGTTTGAAAATGAAAAATTAATTGCTAAGGCTAAAGAATTAGATGTTTGCAATGTTACAATTTCCAATCTTAGAGATAACAATGATATTTTGCGTGCTAAGATTGTTGAACTTAATTCTTGCAAACCCTCTATGTAATACTCAAAGTTGTATACAAGGAACAATAGAGAGATATCCTCAATTTTATGTGCCTTATTTGCATCATAAAAAGAGCACCCATATAATTGAGAGTGATTAATTAAAACCAATGATTCTAAAATAAACTAAAGTGCATCATGTTGGAGTTTTACATGTTTGTGCATTAAATAAAAATAATAAGGATAATACGATAATAAATACTAGAGGTTAAATCAAACCCTAAATTAAAATTTGGGTTTTGAAAAGGAGAAGAGAAATGATATAAAAATATAAATGATATACTATTATTTCCAAAAATTTGTATTTTCATTTCACAATATGATGGGAGGGTAAAAAAAATCTGCACAATGTTCAAATTCAAAATCCAAATTCAAACTAAACCTTAGAAATGAAGAAAATAGAAAGAAAAGATAAAAGAAAAAGAATAAAAAGCCTCATGGGCCGCGGAGCATCAATCTGGCCCATCTCCACTTTCTTTCTGCTCCCCCACGGCCCACTTTTCTTTTTCCCGTCATCGCGCCCGCGCTGTTTCCACCGTTTCACTGGCGCGCGGGACCCACTTGCCAGACCGTGCTCATTCGCGCGCGGATGTTGCATTGCGACACTGGCATGTGGGGCTTCGGTGTCAGACTCGTCTCCCCCTTCCTCGCGTCGTTCGGTTGCAACCGAACCACGCGCAATTCGCGTCACCAGCTCCACTTACCTCGCGGACGCCCTATAACATTGAAGCCAAACCCCCTCCGCTCTCCTCTCAACCACCAGCGACCTCGAACCATCCACTCGTGCCCTCCAATTTGACCGTGCAAGCTCCAGCGCGGAAAGTGAGAAGCCCGCCGCCGTCGCAGACCTCTTTGCACCGTGGTTGGGCCTTCGGCAAACGACTGGGGTGCTGCGCGGGGCCCTGGGATCGTGTCGGTGGCCTTGGCGGGGGTTGCGGGGCATCGGAATCGGGCGAATTTCTCGCCGTTGCTTCACCACCGCCACGAATCCGCCGCGCATCGTTGACACGCCTGCACGATCCATAATCACCGGTAAGCACGCTACCCATTGCCCCGTACTATCATTCCCACTGTGTAGCATAGTTTGGATCGGAGAATTGCCATAGGAAATCGTGGGTGCGCGAAGCCCGGCCATGGCGCCACCGTGTTGTGCCGCTCCGTCGCCGCGTACGGTGGGGATTTGGGGTAGACGGCCGTGGACCGTTGGATCTAGCGTGGGCGGCCCTGATTAGAAATAGAATACCGATTCGGGTGGACGGATCGTGCGTCGTCCGATTCCGATCGGTCGGCGGTGAATCAATGTAGGTTATTTAAATCTGAGATGTTGAAGTTCTATCGTGCGGCTCGGGTTGGGTACCGCTTCGATCGGGATTGATTTAATCTGTGCCGCCCATTCAAGATCGGACGACCAGGAATCACCCGTGCCCCTTCGCGGGGCATTTTTCTAAAGAGACCCCGAAGAAATCGCAAATCAACCCGCCATCCAGTGAGCACTGTGCTCTGTGCTTTAGAAAACTTACACCGAGAACCCTGAATTTACCAGTAAATGAGGCCCGACCCAGAATTGTTTTAAATCAATTAAATGAATTAGAAATTGGATTTTTGATATGAAAATAAACCCTAGAACTTGTATAAATCATAGAAAATCCATTTTTAGTCCAAATTGAGTCATTCCAGTTTCTAAAATTTTGTAATATTATTCTCTAACACTTAGAGTCACTGTTTTGACATGAACTCTGTTAGAAAATTTATTTATCATTTAATCCTATTTCAGGCACATTAAATCTTAGAAATTCATAACTTGTAATCTATAACTCCAAATTTAGTGATTCCAGTTCCTATGATTTCATTTTAATATGTAGATTTTTACTGTATATTTTATTTACATGTTTGGTGTGATGTTGATTTTGGCTATACTATGTATGTATTGTGTTGATGCGAATAGACGAGCAAGCCACTGTGGAAACTGAGGTTCAACAAGTAGAGATAGCTGAGCAGGAGCTCATTGAAGGCAAGTTGTGCCCTTGATCACTTACTTTTCCCAGCCATGTTCTTATTAATTTTAATGATCTGCATAGGTTAATTTTGATGGGATCCTTTAGGTTACCCCAGTTTTGGTTATCTTTATACCTTGTTCACCCCTGAAATATTTTTGGGTAGTACCTGCTATTGCTTTATGTGGATTGGGTATGAAGATACACTATTCATGATTATTCTGTTATTATCTTGTTATTATTATTGTTCATGTTAAGATCATTAAATTAATGGGAACATGGAGCGACCACCCGGGAAAACAGTGCTACCACAAGGGTATAATGGGATGCCCTTGGCTGATTAACTAGGAAAGCTAGTGGAGGTCTTCCTTACCCGAAAGGGGCAAGGGCAGTAGGGGAGTGGTCAGTGTAGGGAGGTCCTTGGGTTGATTTTGCTGCGATGGCGGTCAGGCAAGAACCCTGCACTGGAGCTTCCTATAAACTGTAGCGGGATTTCTGAAGCTAGTGGAACTTTGTAAAGGCCTCGTAGTGTTACCCTGCCTCGCCTCCTCGGTAGAGGTGTATGGGATTGGCCGTCTCTTGGCAGATGGGTAACATGACTTGTGGGTAAAGATGCGCAACCTCTGCAGAGTGTAAAACTAGTATACTAGCCGTGTTCACGGTCATGAGCGGCTCGGACCCTCACATGATTAATTTATGGAACTTAAAGTTAATTTGACATTTGCATCACATTTGGGATTATTTTACTATTACTTTTCTTTATTATTATTAAGGTTTGGTATTTACTTACACTTAGTAATTGCTAATAAAATTTTGACCAACTTATAAAAGCAATGCTCAGCTTCAGCCTTTATTTCATTGATCAGCCTTACACTACATGAACTCCCACCTTTGGTGAGTTCATGCCACATTATTCCCCACGACTTGTTGAGCTATGAACGTATGTGAGCTCACTCTTGATGTCTCACACCCCCCACAGGAGAAGAACAGGTGGTCGAAGAGGAGCCGCCTAGCACTGAGGCATTTGATCTGATCTAGGTGGCGTTTCTCAGTCGACATTGGCGCTGACGATCCTTAGTTCGTTTTATGGTTATTCTTTTATTTTGTAATAAGTCTTCCGCTATATAATAAATACTCTGATGTTTTGTGACATTTATCTCTATACACTCTGTTATTATATTGTAATACCCAATTTGTAATTTGCAAGGGCTAATATCAAAGGGAGAAAACAAGTTCACTTTATCTATGTGGGAGTTTGAACTTTTTGTGTCGTCGCATGTGAACACCATATTTTAAAATAGATAATTATAAAATATATGCCACTAAATCATTGCATCATGCCGAGATTTTATTTTGTGTGCATTTTGTGATAATATAAAAATATTGTAAAAAGAAATAAGTTAAAGCCCAAAGTGGAATTTAAGATCTAAAAGAAATTTAAGAATATAGAAAAGGGAGAAAGAATATTAGATAATACAAAATAAATATATAAATAAATAGAATTCATCTCACCATGACATGTTTGAATCATAACTCCAAAAGTTGAGTACAAATTAGCCACAAAATTAGAAATTCAAAATTTGGTTTTCAAAATAAACAAAAAGAAAGGAAAATAGAACATAAAGGAAAAAAAGGGAGAAAACCTACCTGGGCCGCAGACTATTGATTTCGGCCCATTCCCCTTACTCCCGCAGCCTAGTTCTCCACCTGTGCGCGCGCTTGCGCCAAACCCTAGCCGCCATGTGGGCCCACATCACCAGTCGCACCCCGCCGCACGAACAACTTGGGCACGATGCACCTGCGCACGCTCAACGACTGACATGTGGGGCTGATGGCCAGGTCTTCATCTTTGAGGGATTCGCGGGCTCCGTGCGGGTCCATGGCGAAGCGACCGACGCGAAATCCGCGGTGGCCGTTGTGCCCACCACCCCGTCGGTTCGGGTTAAATACCGGGCTAGAGCTCCGCGACGCGCTTAGATAAAGAGGAGACCGCCGCCATACCCTCGTGCATCCATTACGTCTGGCCTGAGCGCATAAGTAGCGCGCCGCTCAGTACCTTGGCCCATCAAATGAACCCCTGCCTCGCACCACAGTTGATTGTGTAGCCTCGTCGGTGGGAGAACTCCGCTGCCGCCGAAGAAAGCTCGACCCACAGCTAGTACTAGAGAGAGGAAGACATGCGTACACCATCGGCGGGGTTCCGGAGTCAGGTCTGGGAGCTCCGGCTCGTCCCTGGGATGATGCTCGTGGCCTCGCCGGGCTCGGTTAGCATGTGTCGCGCCGGGGATTCCTCATCGGGGCTGTGCCAGCCGCCGCTAGATGCACTTCACCGTGGCCAGACCACCACGCTACTTTCCTCTGGTAAGACCCCCCTCACATTCGTCATAGCACCAATTAGGGTTTGCATATACTCTATGTCATGGGGAAACATCGGTGCGCCGGGGAGAAGGATCGCCGGCGTGCTCTGCCACGGAGGCGCATCCATGCGTCTCTCGCTGGTTAGTCGGAGGAACAAGAACGGGTGTGGGTCATCCGATCGTAGACGTACGCGTAGGATTGGGTCGCGCAGTAATGAGCTCGTAGCCGTTGGTTTGTAAATGTGCGCTCTGGATCAGGGCTCACGTGCTCATATCGGTGGGATCATTCTGATCCCTGGGATCATAATTTCGCGGCTGGGATTCAATCTCGGATGTCCTTGATCGTGACTGTTGGATCGGGATCCAACCATCGATAGCGTGTCCCCATTCACGTGACACCTAAATCTAATCCTGATCGCTCAGATCTGATCGAACGGATCTGATCAACCGATACCCCTTCGGTCCATCCGTTTTGTAAAAGAGACCTCCTAGAATGTGAAAACCAACCCGCAGTCCTGGCGCCAGGTGCTCTGTGTCTTAGAGATTTTGCCCCGAGACCCCTGTGTTACCTGTAAATAGTGCGCCCAGTCCAAGGATTTATAAAACCCAGTAAAAGTAATTAGAAAATGGTTTTTAATATGAAAATAAATGCTAGAACTTGTTTTATAGAAAATGCATACTTAGTCCAAACTGGTCCATTCCAATTCCTATAATTTTGTAATAATGTTGTTTATCACCCTGGGTCTCTGTTTTAACATGAAAATTGTATTAAAATCTATCTCTTAATTAATCTCGTATGAAATACATAAAACCTTAGGAAATTCATAACTTCTTCGTTTTAACTCCGATTTGATCCGTTCAAGTTGCGTTAGTCTCGTAGCAATGCCTAGATTATTATTACTCAGTTTGTACTTATGTTTGTTGTGATGTTAATTTTGTCTATATCATGTTTGTTTGTATTGCTACGACTAGCGCGAGGACACGTGTTATCTGAAAGCAAGTTGGTACCTGGAATCTCAAGTGCCAGGCAAGTTGTGCCCTTGATTCACTTTTGTTACCCAATAATATTCTTTATAATCATTTACCATGCATAGGTTTAATTTTGATGGGACCCAATAGGTCACCCTAGATTGTTTATCTCATTACCTTGCTTACCCCTGAATCACATGGGTAGTTTTTGCTATTGCTTTACATGGTTTTGGGATAATATGTTATTATATCCATGTTCCAGTTATTATGTTATTTTATTTATGTTCATGTCAAGATCATTATATTATTGTTAATTGGAACATGGAGCTTAACTTGAGAAACACGTGCCACCATAAGGGTTTAATGGGACGCCCTTGGCTGACTAATTAGGAAAGCTAGTGGAAGACTACCTTACCCAAAAGGGGCAAGGGCAGTAGGGGAGTGGTCAGTGTAGGGAGGTCCTTGGATGATTTTGTTGCGATGGCGGTCAGACAAGAACCCTGCATTGGAACTTCCTATATACTGTAGCGGGTTTTCGGAAGCTAGTGGAACTTTGTAAAGGCCTCGTAGTGGATCCCTAGCCATTCACCTTGGTAGTGTCTAAGGGCCTAGCTAACCCTGGCGACATGGGAAACACGACTTGTGGGTAAAGGGTACAACCTCTGCAGAGTGTAAAACTGGTATACTAGCCGAGCTCACGGTCATGAGCGGCTCAGGACTCTCCGATGATTAAATTATGGAACCTAAACTCAATTTGTCATTTGCATTTGCATGGGATTATTAATTTTGTTCTATTATTTTATTATGGTTTGGTATTCACTTACACTTAGTAACTGCTAATAAAATTTTGACCAACTTATAAAAGCAATGCTCAGCTTTAACCCCTATTGTTGATCAGCCTTACACATCACATGAACTCCCACCTTTGGTGAGTTCATGCCACATTATTCCCCACAACTTGTTGAGCGACGAACATGTGTGAGCTCACCCTTGCTGTCTCACACCCCCCCATAGGAGAAGAGCAGGTGGTTCAGGAGGAGCCACAAGGCGAGGAGTATGATCTGATCTAGGTGGCGTTTCTCAGTTGACATTGGCGCCGACGATCCTTAGTTCATGTTATATTTATCTTTTATTTTGTAATAAGACTTCCGCTATGTAATAAATGCTCTGATTATTGTGACATTTATCTCTATACACTCTGTTATTATATATGTTGTCTTCTTGGCGCATGTATGAGATGCACCTGGCTTTGTCCCTTAAAGCCGGGTGTGACAGAAGTGGTATCAGAGGAAATGTTGACTGTAGGACGAAACCTAGATAGAAATGGACAACCCTTACTTACTTACCTTACTCTGATTCTTTCTATACTTATCTTAATCATGTTTCACCTTTTGTTGTCATACTCTGATTATTCTTACCTTTACTACTCTAAGACAAGATGGATTTCACACCCTGGAACCATGCCACTATGATCTTCTTAAGAGATAGGGAACCTAAGACGAAATTAAAATTATTTTCTCTATTAAAAAAATGTTGGATGATTGTTCTGATGATAAATGCTTGATTTGCTTCTTTGATTGATTGAAACATTATAGTTGGGCATCTTAGCATGTACCATCATAAGGTAATGTATTAGCTTTAGTGGATAACACACTAATCTACTTAACTAATAAATCCCGCGCAATAACTTTTCTCGTAATTACATGCCTTGTCTATAATCCTTTCTTTCTTACCCTGTGTTTCTAACCCAGATGGACTACCCCTATAGTGTTAGAAGAGAGCACTATAGACGTAATTCTTGGTATGTCATGGTTAAGAAAGGCAAAGGCAGTATATACACCATGCTAAGGGAACCGTAGAACTCACCAGTTCCAAAGGACAAAGATTTGAAGTTTAAGTTGCAGTAACTACCACCGATGACTAGCGGCATTCTTAGTAGATGAGAAGTTTTTGGGTGACAACATCCGTGCAGTTAGGGATTTTCCGGATGTCTTTCCAGAGGAGTTACCAGGGATGCCACCAGATAGGGAAGTTGAGTTTGTTATTGATCTTTTATCTGGAACTGCCCCTATTTCTAAACGGCCATACATGATGTCCGTAGAAGAGCTAAAGGAACTTAAGAAGCAGTTAACAGAATTATAGGGTGCTGGGTACATTCGTCCAAGTTCCTCACCTTAGGGAGCGCCAGTACTGTTTGTACAGAAGAAGGATGGATCGCAAAGGATGTGTGTGTATTATAGGTCCCTTAATGATGTTATCATGAAGAGCAAGTATTTGTTGCCCCACGTTGAGGATCTATTTGATTTGAGGAGAGGTGCAAGGGTATTCTCGAAGATTGATCCCCGATCGAGATACCATCAAATGAAGATTAGGCCATCGGACATTCCCAAGACAATTTTATCGACCCGATATGGTTTATATGAGTTCACTGTTATGTCATTTGGACTAACTAATGCACCAGCCTATTTTATGGATCTGAAGAATAAGGTGTTCATGATCTAGACAGATTCGTCGTAGTATTCATCGACGATATCCTTATCTATTCTAAGAGTGATAGTGATCATGAGGAACATCTGAGATTGGTGCTACAGAAGCTATGAGATAATCAACTCTACGCCAAGTTTAGCAAATGCGAGTTTTGGATTGACAAGGTGCCATTTTTGGACATATCATATCTAATGGAGGAATATCAGTGGATCCTGCTAAAGTCAAGGAGATTATGGCGTGGAGTATACCCACTACAACTACTGAGGTCCGGAGATTCTTAGGACTTGAAGGATATTATCGGAGATTCATTGAAGGATTTTCTAAGATCGCTAAGCTTATGACCTCGCTTCTGGAGAAGGGAAGAGAATTTAAGTGGGACGATAAGTGCCAAGATAGCTTTGATCAATTAAAGAAGAGGTTGATGTCACCACCAGTGTTGGTTATGCCAGATCTACAGAGAGGATTTGACATTTATTGTGTTGCTTGCGGCTAAGGCTTGGGATGTGTACTTATGCGAGAAGGACACGTGATTGCCTACGCGTCTCGTCAGTTGCGGAAACAAGAGTTAAACTACCCCACTCATGACTTAGAACTGGTAGCCATTGTGCATGCGCTTAAGATTTGGAGACAATATATTATGGGAACCAAGTGTCAAATATACATGGATCATAAGGGTTTGAAGTATATATTCACTTAGAAGGATCTCAACCTTAGGCAACACCGTTTGTTGGAGCTTATTAAGGATTATGATTTGGAGACTCACTATCACCCGGGCAAGGCAAATTTGGTTGCAGATGCCTTGAGTCGAAAGGAGCATGTTCATTCAGCTGTTGTTGCCCAACTACCCGATGAGATTGTTGAGGATTTCAGGAGACTTAACCTGGGGATAGTTGCTCACATAGAAGGAGTTACTATTGATGTGGAACCTACTTTGGAGCAAGAAATCTGCAAAGGACAAATTGGTGATGCTAAGATACAAGAGATTAAGGATCTGATTACTGAAGGTCAAGGTCCGGAATTCACGGAAGATGAGCAAGGCACCATGTGGATCAAGGACAAGATATGTGTTCCTGATGTTGAAAGCCTTCGTGAGACTATTTTAAAGGAAGCCCATGGCTCGGATTATTCTATTCATACTGGGAGTACCAAGATGTATCAGAATTTGAAGCGGAAGTATTGGTGGTATGGATTGAAGAGAGATGTGGCTGCACATGTGGCTGTGTGCGATGTGTGTTAAAGAGTTAAGGCTGAACACTAGAGACCAGCTGGACTACTGCACCCACTTAAGAGACCCGAGTGGAAGTGGGAAGAGATTGGTAAGGACTTCATTACCAGATTGTCTCGCACCTCGAAAGGATATGATTATATGGGTTATTGTGGATAGACTGACCAAAGTGGCTCATTTTGTTCCGGTCAAGACTACTTATAAGGACTCTCAATTGGCAGAGTTATATATGGCTCAGATTGTGTCTCTACACGATGTACCGAAGAAGATCATTTTGGATAGAGAATCATAGTTTACCCTCCAGATTTTGGAAAAGTTTTCATGAGAATATGGATACGAAGTTGAATTTTAGTTCGACCTACCTCAGGCTGATGGACTGACCGAAAGGACTAATCAAGTATTGGAGGACATGTTGAGAGCTTGTGCCCTTCAACATGGTAGTAGTTGGGACAAGAGTCTACCTTATGCTGAGTTCTCATATAATAATAGTTACCAGGCCAGTCTGAAGATGTCACCGTTCGAGACTCTGTATGGCAGGAAAAGCAGGACTCCTCTATATTGGATCAGACTAGAGGAAGACAATTCTTTGGACATGAACTTATTCAAGAGGTAGAAGAACAAGTCTATATAATCAGGAAGAACTTGAGGGTAGCTCAAACCAGGCAAAAGAGCTACGCTGCTAATAGAGGAAGACCACTGGAATTTGAGGAAGAAATCATGTGTACCACAAGGTTTCACCACTTCGTGGAATGAGGAGATTTAAAGTCAAGGACAAATTATTCCCTCGCTTTATTGGGCCATTCTGAGTTTTTAGGCGAGTTGGAGAGAGGGCCCATCAACTCGAACTACCTGATAATCTATCTGATGTGCATAATGTATTTCACGTATCTCAACTTAAGAAGTGTCTTCGTGTCCCTAAGAAACAGTTACCAATGGAAGAGCTCAGTGTTCAGGGTAATTTGACTTACACGGAGTATCCTATCAAGATTCTTGATTCATTGACTCGAGTTATATGAAATAAGGTAATAAAGATGTGCAAAGTGCAACGGAGCCATCACGGAGAAGATGAAGCAACCTGGGAAAGAAAAGAAGAGCTTCGCATAGATTTTCCCCACCTGTTCCCTAGATCTTCCTAAATCTCGAGGACGAGATTCTTTTTAAGGGGGGTAGGATTTGTAATACCCAATTTGTAATTTGCAAGGGCTAATATCAAAGGGAGAAAACAAGTTCACTTTATCTATGTGGGAGTTTGAACTTTTTGTGCCGTCGCATGTGAACACCATATTTTAAAATAGATAATTATAAAATATATGCCACTAAATCATTGCATCATGCCGAGATTTTATTTTGTGTGCATTTTGTGATAATATAAAAATATTGTAAAAAGAAATAAGTTAAAGCCCAAAGTGGAATTTAAGATCTAAAAGAAATTTAAGAATATAGAAAAGGGAGAAAGAATATTAGATAATACAAAATAAATATATAAATAAATAGAATTCATCTCACCATGACATGTTTGAATCATAACTCCAAAAGTTGAGTACAAATTAGCCACAAAATTAGAAATTCAAAATTTGGTTTTCAAAATAAACAAAAAGAAAGGAAAATAGAACATAAAGGAAAAAAAGGGAGAAAACCTACCTGGGCCGCAGACTATTGATTTCGGCCCATTCCCCTTACTCTCGCAGCCTAGTTCTCCACCTGTGCGCGCGCTTGCGCCAAACCCTAGCCGCCATGTGGGCCCACATCACCAGTCGCACCCTGCCGCACGAACAACTTGGGCACGATGCACCTGCGCACGCTCAACGACTGACATGTGGGGCTGATGGCCAGGTCTTCGTCTCTGAGGGATTCGCGGGCTCCGTGCGGGTCCATGGCGAAGCGACCGACGCGAAATCCGCGGTGGCCGTTGTGCCCACCTCCCCGTCGGTTCGGGTTAAATACCGGGCTAGAGCTCCGCGACGCGCTTAGATAAAGAGGAGACCGCCGCCATACCCTCGTGCATCCGTTCCGTCTGGCCTGAGCGCATAAGTAGCACGCCGCTCAGTACCTTGGCCCATCAAATGAACCCCTGCCTCGCACCACAGTTGATTGTGTAGCCTCGTTGGTGGGAGAACTCCGCTGCCGCCAAAGAAAGCTCGACCCACAGCCAGTACTAGAGAGAGGAAGACATGCGTACACCATCGGCGGGGTTCCGGAGTCAGGTCTGGGAGCTCCGGCTCGTCCCTGGGATGATGCTCGTGGCCTCGCCGGGCTCGGTTAGCATGTGTCGCGCCGGGGATTCCTCATCGGGGCTGTGCCAGCCGCCGCTAGATGCACTTCACCGTGGCCAGACCACCACGCTACTATCCTCCGGTAAGACCCCCCCTCACATTCGTCATAGCACCAATTAGGGTTTGCATATACTCTATGTCATGGGGAAACATCGGTGCGCCGGGGAGAAGGATCGCTGACGTGCTCTGCCGCGGAGGCGCATCCATGCGTCTCTCGCTGGTTAGTCGGAGGAACAAGAACGGGTGTGGGTCATCCGATCGTAGACGTACGCGTAGGATTGGGTCGCGCAGTAATGAGCTCGTAGCCGTTGGTTTGTAAATGTGCGCTCTGGATCAGGGCTCACGTGCTCATATCGGTGGGATCATTCTGATCCCTGGGATCATAATTTCGCGGCTGGGATTCAATCTCGGATGTCCTTGATCGTGACTGTTGGATCGGGATCCAACCATCGATAGCGCGTCCCCATTCACGTGACACCTAAATCTAATCCTGATCGCTCAGATCTGATCGAACGGATCTGATCAACCGATACCCCTTCGGTCCATCCGTTTTGTAAAAGAGACCTCCTAGAATGTGAAAACCAACCCGCAGTCCTGGCGCCAGGTGCTCTGTGTCTTAGATATTTTGCCCCGAGACCCCTGTGTTACCTGTAAATAGTGCGCCCAGTCCAAGGATTTATAAAACCCAGTAAAAGTAATTAGAAAATGGTTTTTAATATGAAAATAAATGCTAGAACTTGTTTTATAGAAAATGCATACTTAGTCCAAACTGGTCCATTCCAATTCCTATAATTTTGTAATAATGTTGTTTATCACCCTGGGTCTCTGTTTTAACATGAAAATTGTGTTAAAATCTATCTCTTAATTAATCTCGTATGAAATACATAAAACCTTAGGAAATTCATAACTTCTTCGTTTTAACTCCGATTTGATCCGTTCAAGTTGCGTTAGTCTCGTAGCAACGCCTAGATTATTATTACTCAGTTTGTACTTATGTTTGTTGTGATGTTAATTTTGTCTATATCATGTTTGTTTGTATTGCTACGACTAGCGCGAGGACACATGTCATCTGAAAGCAAGTTGGTACCTGGAATCTCAAGTGCCAGGCAAGTTGTGCCCTTGATTCACTTTTGTTACCCAATAATATTCTTTATAATCATTTACCATGCATAGGTTTAATTTTGATGGGACCCAATAGGTCACCCTAGATTGTTTATCTCATTACCTTGCTTACCCCTGAATCACATGGGTAGTTTTTGCTATTGCTTTACATGGTTTTGGGATAATATGTTATTATATCCATGTTCCAGTTATTATGTTATTTTATTTATGTTCATGTCAAGATCATTATATTATTGTTAATTGGAACATGGAGCTTAACTTGAGAATTACGTGCCACCACAAGGGTTTAATGGGACGCCCTTGGCTGACTAATTAGGAAAGCTAGTGGAAGACTACCTTACCCGAAAGGGGCTGTTGGGGCTATGCTTCGTCGCGCCGAAGGCCTTGTAGGAAGAAGCAGCTTCGGCTGAAGCTGTCCGCAGGAGATGACCGAAGGTTCCTCTTTATGAAGCTTCGGTATTACAAACCGACTTAAAGATAGAATGACCTTTTAGTCCATAAAGGTTTGAGTCAATGTTGTAAACTTTCATGAGGGGCATAATTGTAATTTTTCATAGGCTGTGTCCTGTGTCTATAAATAGATGAACAGTACCCCCGTACTGTTCACGCTGATTTGTACTCGCTCGTGCGTCACGCTTGTATTTTTGCCTTCTATCAAGCCGAAGGTACAAATGTAATTTAATATTGTTTTTATTCTTCCATGATTATATAATAAGGGCATGAAATAATGTTATGTGATTATTCATGTTATTCTTTCATGTTTCAAATGCCCAATATAATCTGTAATGATGAAGGTATGTCCTCCATGACCTTCGTTTGAAGATCGTTATATCCTAAAGGAAATAACGTTTCGAAGGACGAAGGGTATTTGTCATTGACTTTTTCTGTGTTGCCTTATTCTTAATTCATAGCATTTGAGAACAAGTCCCCAACATTGGCGCCCACCTCCGGTGAACTCACTTCCACTTTTTTGAGCTGATGGCTTCGTTCAACGATCAAGCTGGAGCTGCTTCGGCTCCGAAGCTGCTTCTTCCGATAACAGGCGGTTCATGTTCAGAGCCAGCCAACAAGAAGCAGAAGAAGGAAGCACAGAGAAGGGTACAGCATGTTGGGGTGCAAGGACCCTTCATCAAGTCGAGATGGTCTCACATTCCTATTACCTTCTCCCAAGAGGACCTTCAACTCAAGGATTACCCACACAACGATGCCATGGTTATCTTTTGTGTTATCAAAGGATTTCTGGTTCACAATGTCTTGGTTGATACAGGCAGTGCAGCTGATATCATATTTGCTAAGGCCTTCAGGCAAATGCAGGAGCCAGAAGATAAGATTCATGATGCTACGCACCCTCTCTATGGCTTCGGAGGAAGACAGATTGTAGCGCTGGGCAAGATCACCATGACAGTGACCTTCGGGTTCATCAACAACACTAGAACTGAGCAAGTTGTGTTTGACATTGTTGACATGGAATACCCTTACAATGCAATTATTGGTCGTGGCACCCTCAATGCTTTCGAGGCAATTCTTCATCCTGCCTATCTTTGCATGAAGATACCTTCGGATCAAGGACCCATCGCTATTCATGGAAGTCAGGAAGCTGCCAGAAGGGCTGAAGGAAACTGGACTGACTCAAAAGCAATCTATAACATAGATGGAGCTGAAGCTTGTGAAAAGTACAAATTCAGAAGGGAGAAAGCAGCTTCAGCAGATCAGCCGAAGCCCATGCTCTTATGTGAGGACATAGCAGAGCAGAAGGTGCTGTTGGGCTCTCAATTATCCGAAGAGCAGGAGAAAACCTTGATAAGGTTTTTGTTCAACAACAAAGATGTTTTTGCATGGTCAGCTAATGACCTCTGCGGGGTAAATAGGGATGTTATTGAACACTCGCTCAATGTTGACCCATCCTTCAGACCCAGGAAGCAGAGGCTTCGGAAAATGTCTGATGATAAGGCCGAAGGTGCTCGTAATGAAGTCAAAAGACTCCTCAGTGCAGGAGTTATCAGAGAAGTAAAGTACCCAGAATGGCTAGCTAATACTGTTATGGTAAAAAAGGCCAATGGCAAATGGCGAATGTGTATTGATTTTACAGATCTCAACAAGGCTTGTCCGAAGGACGAATTCCCATTGCCAAGGATAGACTCTTTAGTTGATGCAGCAGCTTCTTCAGAGCTCATGAGTCTGCTAGACTGTTACTCACACTACAGGAAAATAGCCGCATATTTTCGTCGAACTTATTTTCGGTGGCTATTTTCGTCGGCCTGCCGACGAAAATTATCTATTTTCGTCGGTTTAGGCTTATTTTCGTGGGTTTTTGGCCCACGAAAATTTATGCGTTTCCTGTAGTGTCAGGCTATCACCAAATCTGGATGAAGAAGGAAGATGAGCCGAAGACCAGCTTCATAACCCCAAGTGGCACATATTGCTATCTTCGGATGCCTGAGGGGCTCAAAAACGCTGGAGGAAGCTTCAGCAGAATGACTGCGAAGGTCCTCCAGCCTTAGATAGGCAGAAACATGCTAACTTATGTTGATGACATCATTGTAAAAAGCACGAAACAAAAAAATCATATTGCTGATTTGCAGGAGACCTTTGCTAGTTTCAGACAAGCTGGCTTAAAGTTGAATCCAGAAAAATGTGTCTTCGGAGTAAAGAAGGGGAAATTTCTTGGATGTTTGGTTTCAACAAAGGGAATTGAAGCTAATCCAAGTAAAATTGAAGCTATACTTCGAATGGAGCCACCAACTACAAGAAAGGGGGCCCAAAGATTGACAGGGAGGCTGGCATCTCTCAATAGATTCATATCCAGATCAGCAGAAAGGAATTTACCATTCTTCGAAGTGCTGAAGTCAGCTGAAGTCTTTCAATGGGGACCAAGCCAACAAAAAGCCTTTGAAGAGCTGAAGCAATATTTGATAGATTTAACAACATTAACTCCACCAACGCCAGGGGCTCCTTTGTTGTTATACGTGGCAGCTTCGCACTCAGCAGTAAGTGCAGCACTTGTCCAGGAGAAGCTCGATGGCCAAGTCAAGAAGCAGGTTCCAGTGTATTTTGTATCTGAAGTCCTTAGTGTATCAAAGAAAAATTATACAGAACTGGAGAAGGTATTATATGCCGTTTTGATGGTATCCAGGAAGCTTCGGCATTATTTTCAAGCATACAATATTGTTGTTCCTTCTTCGCAGCCATTGAAGGATATTATGAGAAATAGAGAAGCTACTGGAAGGATTGGAAAATGGGCTGCAGAGCTCAATGAATTTTGCATTGATTATGTGCATAGATCCTCGATCCAGTCTCAAGCTTTGGCAGATTTCATTGCCGATTGGACGCCAGGGGCTCAGGATGAAGAAACAAATAAAGATGCCGAAGTTTGGACAGTGTTTTGTGATGGCTCTTGGGGAACCTTCGGAGCAGGAGCAGCCGCTGTGTTGGTCTCACCATCCAAAGTTAAAACTTGTTATGCGGCAAGACTTGATTTTAGCTGTACAAACAATATCGCTGAGTACGAAGCTCTGCTTTTGGGCCTTCGGAAATTAAAAGCAATGGGAATCAGAAGGGCCATCCTTAAAACTGATTCTCAGGTTGTTTCGGGTCATATCGACAAGAGTTGCAAGGCTAAAGATCCGAAGCTTGAAAAATATCTAGACACGGTCCGAAGAATCGAAGCTTCCTTCGAAGGATTTTCTGTCAAAAATATCTCTCGAGGACAAAATGAGCATGCTGATTTGCTAGCTAAGTCAGCAGCACAGGGGCTGCCTTTACCTTCGGATGTGTTTTTCGAAACAATAAAGGCACCTTCAGTGGAACTCCTTGAAAGATCAGTCCTTAACATATCTCCTGTCTATAGCGAAGATTGGAGAACTGAGATCATCTCTTACCTTCAGGGTAAGTTCCTTTCAGATGACGAAGCTTATAACAGGAGGATAGAGGCAAGAGCTCGTCCATATGTCATGATAGAAGGGGAGTTGTACAAGCATGGAGTTTGCGCTCCGCTACTCAAGTGTTTATCTAGAACCGAAGGTATAGAGTTGATGAAAGAAATACATGCAGGCCTGTGTGGATCTCACATTGGATCTAGGCCGTTACTTGGAAAAGTTTTCCGCCAAGGGTTTTATTGGCCGAAGGCAGCTTCGGATGCAGCGGAATTAGTTCAAAAGTGCGAAGGTTGTCAGAAATGTGCAAGAGATCAAAAACAACCTTCGTCTTTAACACAGCTCATACAACCCATCTGGCCATTGCAAAGGTGGGGCCTTGACTTGTTAGGTCCATTACCACCGGCTCAAGGGAATTTAAGATATGTTATAGTGGCTGTGGAGTATTTTTCTAAATGGATTGAGGCAAAGCCATTAGCCACAATAACTTCGGCCACTGTCCAAAAGTTTTTCTGGCAGAATATTGTTTGTCGTTTCGGGGTACCGAAGGCCATCACTGTAGATAATGGAACACAATTCGACTCCGAAGCTTTCAGAAATTTCTGTGATCAAATTGGTACGAAGATCCATTTTGCATTAGTCAGGCATCCGGAGTCAAATGGGCTCGTTGAAAGAGCCAACGGCATTATAATGACAGGAATAATGAAGTTAATCTTCAATCAACCCAGGGGAAAGTGGCCAGATCAGTTAACCAAAGTGGTGTGGAGCCACAATACAACAACATCAAGGTCTACAGGCTTTACTCCATTCAAGTTATTATTCGGTGACGAAGCAATAACTCCGGAAGAAGCTAAAACTGGATCAATAAGAGTAGTAGCTTCGACAGAATCAGGTCCTGAAGATGCTTGTTTTGTGGAAAAAGATGCTTTAGAAGGGATCAGGCTTCAAGCTGTGGAGAATATCAATAAATATCAAGCCGAAACAGTCAAATGGCGAGATAGGAAAGTTCGGCTAAAGAATATTGAGCCGGGACACTTGGTGCTTCGGAGAGTGGCCAACCCAGACGCAGTGGGCAAGTTACAGTTGAAATGGGAGGGACCTTTCTTAGTAGCATCTTCGTCAAGACCTGGTTCATACAGATTGAAGGACATGGACGGCAACGACATTCCAAGATCTTGGAATGCGGATGAGCTTCGGCGATATTATGTGTAACTTGGTGTAACTTTTTTATGTTTTTTCTTTTTCATGGCACCCTTTTCCTTTCTAAAGGGGGAGAAAGGTTTTTAATGGGGCCATCATATGTAATTTCCTTTTTAGTTCTATAAGAGCAAAATCCCCCAAGGAATGTAAATGTAAAAGCTGAGAACGCACCATCGAGTGCCGAAAACTGAAAAGGCGAAGAAGCTCCAAAGTCGTTCCTAAGGGAATGCAGAGCTTACAGCGAAAAGTCAACGCTGATTCCGCCGAAAGTAAAAGGCGAAGAAGCTCCAAAGTCGTTCCTAAGGGAATGCAGAGCTTACAGCGAAAAGTCAACGCTGATTCCGCCGAAAGTAAAAGGCGAAGAAGCTCCAAAGTCGTTCCTAAGGGAATGCAGAGCTGATGTGTGATTGTTTCTAAGGAAATAATGGCTGAGGGTATGGCTTTGGATATGTGTTTGGACATTCATTCGCACATCACATTACATCATAGCATTTGCATTCATAAACATTCATCCAGGCATATATAGGATAATCATCATCATGGCATAAGTGATTGCTTCGGCATAAGAGAAAAGCTTCTTCGCGTACAAAAAGGAGAGCTTCGAAAGAAAGGGAAATGATGTTTTCTATGCTTCGCTGTGTACGAAAAGAAGGGAAGGTGTTTTTTCGCCTTCGGCTCAAAAAAGATAATTTCGTCCACAACGACGCACTTCACATACATCAGTAGAAGGGTAAGAGCATAATACAAGTCTACTCCTACTTAATCTTCGAGGGATTTTTAGCTTCGGCGTCACTCTTTTCAATCATCAACTTCGGCTTCGTCATCCTACATGAATTAAGTTGTTGTAAGTCAAAATCGAGATTGAAGGAAAAGGTAAGCACAAGGTATGATTTCTTACTGGTTCAAGATGACTCCGGGCTTCGTCTCCAGCCTTTTCTCGCTCGCCTTTTGTCCATATCATCTTTACAAATCTGTTAGAAATGCTTCGGGCGAGGTCAGGAATATCATCTAAAATTGTTGGTGATAGAGTGAAATTGGGCCTATTGACAATTTTTCCATGATCACAACCAGCTTTTAAGAAGACAGCAGCAGTGCCCCGAGAAGCTACCCAGGCACAGAAGTCACCGTGCCCGGCTATAACTTCGTCAAGCTCATCAATTTCACCTTCAATATGTTCGAAGGTCTTTGGTAAATCTTCAGCTGACGGGGTGAATTTCTCACTGCTAGCTCCAACTGAGTGGAAGATTTTTCTCAGTCGTTCAATACATTTGTTGCTAAATTCCAAACATTTATCTTGAAGGCTTGCCAATAATTTTTTCAAAACTGAATTTTCTTGGACTTCGGCTTCAAGTTTTGCATTTAGTTCTTGCTTTTCTTGTTCAAACTGTTCAGATTGGCAGAGAAACTTCGTATTCAATTCCGCTATTTTAGCTTCGGCTTCTGCCAATAAGCCTTCAGTTGCCTGAAGCTCAAAGTTCTTCTTTTCAATAGTAGCTAATTGCTCTTTTATTTTGCTCTCTAAATTTTCAATTATAACCTCGTGCTTTTTGTCTTCCAGATCTTGCTGCATTTTCAAAGCCTTGCTCAGCAGCATACTCTGCACGTAAACAACCTTCGTTAAGACAGGTCTACATTATCGAAAACAATAAAAGTCAAGGGAATAGTAGTTTACCTTGAAATTGGAATAAAATAAACTACCAACGATATGTTGTCGTCGGTAGCGGCTAATGTCCATTTCCAGCTTCGGAAAACCGATACTCTTTGATAGAGTACCGATGACCTTAGCTCCAGTTGGATCCCGAATGCAGTTTAATTTTTCATCGTCAATACCTCCGAAGAGGAGTGCTCCTGGTTTATATCCGCAGGATTTGGCATACTCTTTAAGCTCTTCTACTTCGGTTTTTGACAATTCTTCTCCAACCAAATTTTGGAACATGAAGGCTTCGTCCTCTGAAGCTTCGTCAACAATTTCCTTTTCTTTCCCAGACATTGCGGCCATGGCCTCTTCAGCGGCAGCAGTAGCTTCTTCTGTGGCCATGTCTAGCAGTATTTTGTCAATATGTTCAATTGTGCTTTCCAAGTTCAAACCTTCAGGCGAGGTAGCTTCGGCAGCCGCGATCTCCGAAGGTGGGTTTTCAATATTTGTTACTTCTTCAGCCGCTGGTATCTTTTGAGCTGAAGCTCTCGGTGGTGTCTTGTCAATGACTTCTGTCACTGCGATGATTCTTTGTCTCTTTGTTTTAGTTGTTTTCTTCGTTTTTTCGGGCTCCTTTTCCTTCTGAAAAAACTTTGTCAGTTGAGGCCCCAATGGACTTAGCTTCGCAGGCAGGGATTCAGTCATTACCTTTAAAATCTCTTCCACGTCAATGGCAGAGCGTGATGCCGGAGTCTCCTCTTCGTCAGATACTTTTCGCTTCGGAGATGATATTTTCTTCTTCGGAATATTCTTCTTTTTTGGTGGTTCTTCCTCATCTTCATTTAAAGCTTCGGCTCCCCTTTTCCTTTTTTGGCCCCCGGCACTTTTGTTCAGATTTTCATAGTCAGGGTATTCAAAACCCAGGGCGTCCAGCACTCGATTCAGCCTTCGCTTCGGACGGGTGCCGAAGGCCGCAGTCATCAATTGATCTTCTTTTTGGAGTAATTCCCAAGAATTTCATTGCACATTATTTCAACTGTGTCCAGCCATTCTTGGCAAGGTTTTTTAAAGTATTTCTTAAACTTGTAATAGTAAGGTAACCGCACAAGTTCCCCTTCTTTCTTCTCCCCCTCTAGCTTCGGCATTTCCCATTCTTTTAAAGTAGGAAAAACCCTGAAGGCCAAGAACTCTTGAACTAGGTCCCTAGTACTGATATGCTCTGAAATAATTTTAAACTCAGCCAGTGCAGCCCAAGTGGAACCTTCTAATGACATTTGGCATCGTGGTCTTGTTTCTCCGAAGATCAATTCAAGAGGGCTTTGTACTAGCTTCTCTTTATCTTCGTCAACCTTCACATAAAACCATTCTGATTTCCAGCCTGCCGGCCATTTGCTTCGGTAGCTGATTACAGGAAACTTTGTGGTTTTCCGATAGGCAAAATTGTAGCAACCAAAGTTATCATGTAATCCATCTTTTCTAGCCTTTGTCTGGTAATGCAGCTCGTGAACTCGACAAAAGCTATCGGCAAACGGCTCCACCGCTTGGCTTCGGAGGGCCCAGATATAAACACTAAGCCTGACGATAGCGTTAGGAGTCAACTGATGAAAGTAGATACCAAACTTCTTCAATACATCTGCAATAATCCTATGAAGGGGAAATCTCAACCCAGCCTTTAGAAAGCTCTTGAAAATGACTATTTCATCCTTCTCTGGCTTCGGGGTAGTTTCTTCCCCCCCGAAGCGAAGTAGCTTCTTCTGACTTTCACTGAAATAACCTGACTTTACCATCTTGGAGAGATCAGCCTTCGAAATGGTCGACTTTTCGAAGTCCAAGTGGCTGGGCTTACTGGGCATGGCAATACAATAATCATCTTCGGGATCAGTTTCTTCAATGTTCTCATCTTCTGCTTCGGCAGTTGCTTGTTCCGCTTCAACAGTAGGGATTTCTTCCGAAGTTACCAGTCCGGATCATTGCATTGCTTCGGAGATGGGAACAGTCTCCGAACCTTCAGCTTCGCCTCCTTCACGCTCAACCCTGGCGGTAGATCGCACTCTGGCCATTTAATTCTGAGTTTGTGGAAATTAAATACTCTTTTCTTCCAAAGTTTTCCCTTCTGACGAAGCAGGCTTCAAGTTGGAGCTTCGTTCGATTCCGAGAATCAAGCTTCGGCGATGGTTAAAAATTTTGGCAGCAAAACAGTGCAAATAGCAATGAATGCTGTGGTAACTTCACACCTACTCGTCTGTTTATATAGTGCTGCAGGTAAGAAGGCGAAACGCCAGGATTTTTACACCAGGCGGACAGTCGCCTGCACTCGCTGCGCGGTGGACCGCAGAGACCAAACAGTAACTCTGCAAAATGGGACTGCTACGCGCTCGGAAACTGAATCATTTCTCGACAACGAGCTCAGGGAAGGTGTTTTTTGGACCTTCGGCTTCCCGAAGCTTAAGAAACTTTTTTCACGGATCAAGCTCGTTACGAAAAACGATCTAGCGCCGCGAAAGGGGCTACTGTTGGGGCTATGCTTCGTCACGCCGAAGGCCTTGTAGGAAGAAGCAGCTTCGGCTGAAGCTGTCCGCAGGAGATGACCGAAGGTTCCTCTTTATGAAGCTTCGGTATTACAAACCGACTTAAAGATAGAATGACCTTTTAGTCCATAAAGGTTTGAGTCAATGTTGTAAACTTTCATGAGGGGCATAATTGTAATTTTTCATAGGCTGTGTCCTGTGTCTATAAATAGATGAACAGTACCCCCGTACTGTTCACGCTGATTTGTACTCACTCGTGCGTCACGCTTGTATTTTTGCCTTCTATCAAGCCGAAGGTACAAATGTAATTTAATATTGTTTTTATTCTTCCATGATTATATAATAAGGGCATGAAATAATGTTATGTGATTATTCATGTTATTCTTTCATGTTTCAAATGCCCAATATAATCTGTAATGATGAAGGTATGTCCTCCATGACCTTCGTTTGAAGATCGTTATATCCTAAAGGAAATAACGTTTCGAAGGACGAAGGGTATTTGTCATTGACTTTTTCTGTGTTGCCTTGTTCTTAATTCATAGCATTTGAGAACAAGTCCCCAACAGGGGCAAGGGCAGTAGGGGAGTGGTCAGTGTAGGGAGGTCCTTGGATGATTTTGCTGCGATGGCGGTCAGACAAGAACCCTGCATTGGAACTTCCTATAAACTGTAGCGGGTTTTCGGAAGCTAGTGGAACTTTGTAAAGGCCTCGTAGTGGATCCCTAGCCATTCACCTTGGTAGTGTCTAAGGGCCTAGCTAACCCTGGCGACATGGGAAACACGACTTGTGGGTAAAGGGTACAACCTCTGCAGAGTGTAAAACTGGTATACTAGCCGAGCTCACGGTCATGAGCGGCTCAGGACTCTCCGATGATTAAATTATGGAACCTAAACTCAATTTGTCATTTGCATTTGCATGGGATTATTAATTTTGTTCTATTATTTTATTATGGTTTGGTATTCACTTACACTTAGTAACTGCTAATAAAATTTTGACCAACTTATAAAAGCAATGCTCAGCTTTAACCCCTATTGTTGATCAGCCTTACACATCACATGAACTCCCACCTTTGGTGAGTTCATGCCACATTATTCCCCACAACTTGTTGAGCGATGAACATGTGTGAGCTCACCCTTGCTGTCTCACACCCCCCCACAGGAAAAGAGCAGGTGGTTCAGGAGGAGCCACAAGGCGAGGAGTATGATCTGATCTAGGTGGCGTTTCTCAGTTGACATTGGCGCCGACGATCCTTAGTTCGTGTTATATTTATCTTTTATTTTGTAATAAGACTTCCGCTATGTAATAAATGCTCTGGTTATTGTGACATTTATCTCTATACACTCTGTTATTATATATGTTGTCTTCTTGGCGCATGTATGAGATGCACCTGGCTTTGTCCCTTAAAGCCGGGTGTGACATATATATGTTGTCTTCTTTGGCGCATGTATGAGGTGCACCCGGCTTTGTCCTTTAAAACCGGGTGTTACACTCTACATCTACCATTGAGCATGTTTCCATTTGCACTAGATGTAGAGATGTTGATATTAATGCTATTCATGATCTCATGGTCTTAATTAAACAACAAAATGATCATATAGCAAAATTAGATGCAAAAATTGCCGAGCATAACTTAGAGAATGAAAAGTTTAAATTTGCTAGAAGTATGCTCTATAGTGGGAGACTGAAAGGGAAATGTGCCCTTGGGCCATTTCTAAGTATTTTGGTGATTTAGTGTCCAACACAAGTGCCTTAGTGTAAAAAGGTGAACAAAGTACGAATCAAGAATAAAGGTATGTTTCTCAGACATAGTACATTGTTTTAGAGACTAATGTATTGTGTCTAAGTGCTGGAAACAGGAAAAATCCGATTGGAAATGTCTTGGCTCGAGCAGCCAAGATTCTGCTCAGTCTGGGTGCACCGGACTGTCCGGTGGCTCACCGGACAGTGTCCGGTGGTGCACCGGATAGTGTCCGGTGCGCCAGGCTGGCTCGAGCGAAGTGGCCGCTCTCGGGATTTCACCGGCGACGTACGGCTATAATGCACCGGACTGTCCGGTGTGCACCGGACTGTCCGGTGTGCACCGGACTGTCCGGTGAGTCAACGGTCGGCCGGGCCAACGGTCAGCCGCGCGATCTGCGCGGGACACGTGGCCGAGCCAACGGCTAGAAGAAGGCACCGGACTGTCCGGTGTGCACCGGACATGTCCGGTGCGCCAACGGCTCTCTGGCTGTCAACGGTCGACTACGCTATTTAAGGAAAGAAATCGGGCACCGGACAGTGTCCGGTGTGCACCGGACTGTCCGGTGCGCCAGTCGACAGAAGGCAAGATCAGCCTTCCTTGATTGCTCTCAACGGCCCCTAGCTGCCTTGGGGCTATAAAAGGGACCCCTAGGCGCATGGAGGAGAACACCAAGCATTCCTACAACATTCCTAAGCACCAAGACATCGATTTCGCGCATTCTTTTCATTGTGATAGCATATAGAGCTCTAGTGGAGTTGTGAACTCATTGAGTTGTGTTGCGAGCTCTTGTTGCGATTTGTGTGCGTTGACACTCTGATTCTTGAGTCTTGTGTGCGTTGCTAATCCCTCCCTTGCTCCGTGTTCTTTGTGAATTTCAAGTGTAAGGGCGAGAGGCTCCAAATTTGTGGAGATTCCTCGCAAACGGGATTGAGTAAAGCAAGCAAAACACCGTGGTATTCAAGTGGGTCTTTGGACCGCTTGAGAGGGGTTGATTGCAACCCTCGTCCGTTGGGACGCCACAACGTGGAGTAGGCAAGCGTTGGTCTTGGCCGAACCACGGGATAACCACTGTGCCATCTCTGTGATTGATCCTTGTTGGTTATTGTGTTTTGTTGAGAATTTCTCTTTAGCCACTTGGCAAATTATTGTGCTAATGATTAACAAAGTTTTTGTGGCTTAAGTTTTCAAGTTTCACAGGATCACCTATTCACCCCCCCTCTAGGTGCTCTCAATTGGTATCAGAGCCGTTCTCTTCACAAAGGGACTAACCGCCCGAAGAGATGGATCCTAAGGGGAAGGGTATCGTGATCAACGATAAAGAGAAGGAATCCTTCGTCAACGAGCCGAAGGACGATAAGCCCACCGACTCCGGCTCGGGCCATAGACGAAAGGATGGGAAGAAGAAGAAGACAAGGCGCATCAAGGAAATTGTTTACTACGACAGCGATGAGTCTACTTCCTCCCAAAAGGACGATGACCACAACGACTACGAGAGAAGAAAACCGGTTAATTCGAACTTTTCGTTTGACTACTCTCGTATTCCGCAAAGTTCAAATTCACATTTGCTCTCCATTCCACTCGGCAAGCCTCCACACTTTGATGGGGAGGACTACGGATTTTGGAGCCACAAAATGCGTAGTCACCTATTCTCTCTCCATCCTAGTATATGGGAGATTGTAGAGAGTGGAATGCACTTTGATAGTTCGGATAGTCCCATGTTCATTAATGAGCAAATCCATAAGAATGCACAAGCTACTACTGTTCTTCTAGCTTCCTTGTGCAGGGACGAATACCACAAAGTGAGCGGCTTGGATAACGCCAAGCAAATATGGGACACCCTCAAGATCTCTCATGAGGGGAACGACGTCACTTTGCTCACCAAGATGGAGTTGGTGGAGGGCGAGCTTGGACGGTTCGTGATGATAAGGGGCGAGGAGCCAACTCAAACATACAACCGGCTCAAGACCCTTATCAACAAAATAAGGAGCTACGGAAGCACGCGATGGACGGACCACGACGTCGTCCGACTGATGCTAAGGTCATTTACCGTTCTTGATCCTCATTTGGTAAATAATATTCGTGAGAATCCCAGGTACACCAAAATGTCGCCCGAAGAAGTCCTTGGAAAATTAGTTAGCGGGCGGATGATGATCAAGGAGGCGAGGTACGTGGACGACGCCTTGAATGGTCCGATCAACGAGTCGCAACCCCTTGCTCTCAAGGCAACAAGAAGCAAGGAGGCGTTACCTAGTAAGGTGGCACAAATTGAGGCAGCCGGACTTAATGATGAAGAAATGGCCCTCATCATCAAAAGATTCAAGACGGCGCTTAAAGGTCGCAAGGGACAGCCAAGCAAGACCAAAGCCAAGGGGAAGCGCTCATGCTTCAAATGCGGTAAGCTTGGTCATTTTATTGCTAACTGTCCCGACAATGATAGTGATCAGGACCGAGAGAACAAGAGGGAGAAGAAAAAGAATTATAAGAAGGCAAAGGGCGAGGCTCATCTTGGCAAGGAGTGGGATTCGGATTGCTCCTCGTCCGACTCCGACAATGAAGGTCTCGCCGCCACCGCCTTCAACAAGTCATCCCTCTTTCCCAACGAGCGTCACACATGCCTTATGGCAAGGGAGAAGAAGGTATGTACTCAAGACTCTACTTATGCTTCTTCAAGTGAGGACGAATCTAGTGATGAGGATGAAATAGATTATTCATGTCTATTTAAGGGTCTAGATAGAACCAAGGTAGATAAAATTAATGAGTTGATTGATGCCTTGAATGATAAGAATAGGCTTTTAGAAAAACAAGAGGACTTGTATGAAGAACATGACAAATTTGTAGAAGCTCAAAAATCTCATGCCTTAGAAGTTAAAAGAAATGAAATGCTTTCTTATGAATTATCTTCTTGCCATGAGACAATTTCTGACTTGAGAAGCATTAATGATAATTTGAATGCTAAGTTACAAATAGCTAGTAAATCAACAACTTGTGTAGAAAATGTTGTTATTTGCAATAGATGTAAAGATTTTGATATTGATGCTTGTAGTGAACACATAGCTTCTATTGCAAAATTAAATGATGAAATGGCTAGTCTTAATGCCCAACTTAAGGCTAGCAAAAGTGATTTCGATAAACTAAAATTTGCTAGGGATGCCTACACGATTGGTAGACACCCCTCCATTAAGGATGGGCTTGGCTTCAAGAGGGAAGCCAAGAACTTAACAAGCCATAAGGCTCCCATCTCTGCCAAGGAGAAAGGGAAGGCCCCTATGGCAAATAGTACTAAAAAGAACCATGCTTTTATGTACAATGATAGAAGACAGTCTCATAGGAATTGTAATGCTTTTGATTCACATGCCTATGATTCTTATGCTATGTATGCTTCCAGTTCTTCCTATATGCATTGTAGAGATATGCCTAGGAAAAATATTCATCATGTGCCTAGAAAGAATTTTGTTCATGCTCCTAGGAAAGTTATGAATGGTCCCTCTACAATTTATCATGCTTTGAATGCTTCCTTTGCTATTTGTAGAAAGGATAGAAAGATAGTTGCTAGGAAATTAGGGGCAAAATGCAAGGGTGATAAAACTTGCATTTGGGTCCCTAAGACAATTGTGACTAACCTTGTAGGACCCAACAAGAGTTGGGTACCTAAAACCCAAGCCTAAATTTGCCTTGCAGGTTTATGCATCCGGGGGTTCAAGCTGGATCATCGACAGCGGATGCACAAACCATATGACGGGGGAGAAGAAGATGTTCACCTCCTACGTCAAGAATAAGGATTCCCAAGATTCAATCATATTCGGTGATGGGAACCAAGGCAAGGTGAAAGGTTTAGGCAAGATTGCAATATCAAATGAGCATTCTATCTCTAATGTGTTTTTAGTGGAGAGTCTTGGATATAATTTACTATCTGTTAGTCAATTATGTAATATGGGATATAATTGTTTATTTACAAATGTAGATGTGTCTGTCTTTAGAAGATGTGATGGTTCACTAGCTTTTAAGGGTGTACTAGACGGCAAACTTTACTTAGTTGATTTTGCAAAAGAAGAGGCTGGTCTAGATGCATGCTTAATAGCTAAGACTTGCATGGGCTGGTTGTGGCATCGCCGCTTAGCACATGTGGGAATGAAGAACCTCCACAAGCTTCTAAAGGGAGAACACGTGGTAGGTCTAACCAATGTTCATTTCGAAAAAGATAGACCTTGTGCAGCTTGTCAAGCAGGTAAACAAGTGGGAGGAGCACATCACAGCAAGAATGTGATGACCACTTCAAGACCTCTGGAGATGTTACATATGGACCTCTTCGGACCCGTCGCCTATCTGAGCATAGGAGGAAGTAAGTATGGTCTAGTTATTGTTGATGACTTTTCTCACTTCACTTGGGTGTTCTTTTTGCAGGATAAGTCTGAAACCCAAGGGACCCTCAAGCGCTTCCTAAGGAGAGCTCAAAATGAGTTTGAGCTCAAGGTGAAGAAGATAAGGAGCGACAACGGGTCCGAATTCAAGAATCTTCAAGTGGAGGAGTTCCTTGAGGAGGAGGGGATCAAGCACGAGTTCTCCGCTCCCTACACACCTCAGCAAAATGGTGTGGTAGAGAGGAAGAACAGGACGCTCATTGATATGGCGAGAACTATGCTTGGAGAGTTCAAGACCCCCGAGTGTTTTTGGTCGGAAGCCGTGAACACGGCTTGCCACGCCATCAACAGGGTCTATCTTCACCGCCTCCTCAAAAAGACCTCATACGAGCTGCTAACTGGTAACAAACCCAATGTATCGTACTTTCGTGTATTTGGGAGTAAATGCTACATTCTAGTGAAGAAGGGTAGGAATTCCAAATTTGCTCCCAAAGCTGTAGAAGGGTTTTTATTAGGTTATGATTCAAATACAAAGGCGTATAGGGTCTTCAACAAATCATCGGGTTTGGTTGAAGTCTCTAGCGACGTTGTATTTGATGAGACTAATGGCTCTCCAAGAGAGCATGTTGTTGATCTTGATGATATAGATGAAGAAGACATTCCAACGGCCGCAATTCACACCATGGCGATTGGAGATGTACGACCTCAGGAACAATTGGAGCAGGATCAACCGTCTTCCTCAACTATGGTGCATCCCCCAACCCAAGATGACGAACAGGTACCTCAAGTGGAGGCGCATGATCAAGGGGGAGCAAAGGATGTTCAAGTTGAAGAGGAAGAAGCACCTCCGGCACCTCCAACCCAAGTTCGAGCGATGATCCAAAGGGATCACCCCGTCGACCAAATTTTGGGTGATATTAGCAAGGGAGTAACTACTCATTCAAGATTAGTTAATTTTTGTGAGCATTACTCTTTTATCTCTTCTATTGAGCCTTTCAGGGTAGAAGAGGCCTTGCTAGATCCGGACTGGGTGTTGGCCATGCAGGAGGAACTCAACAACTTCAAGCGCAATGAAGTTTGGACACTAGTGCCTAGTCCCAAACAAAATGTTGTGGGAACAAAGTGGGTGTTCCGCAACAAACAGGACGAACACGGGGTGGTGACGAGGAACAAGGCTCGACTTGTGGCAAAAGGTTATGCCCAAGTCGCAGGTTTGGACTTTGAGGAGACTTTTGCTCCTGTGGCTAGGCTAGAATCAATTCGTATCTTGCTAGCATATTCCGCTCACCATTCTTTCAGGTTGTACCAAATGGATGTCAAGAGCGCTTTCCTCAACGGACCGATTAAGGAGGAGGTGTACGTGGAGCAACCCCCTGGCTTCAAGGATGAACGGTACCCCGACCACGTGTGTAAGCTCTCTAAGGCGCTCTATGGACTTAAGCAAGCCCCAAGAGCATGGTATGAATGCCTTAGAGACTTTTTAATTGCTAATGCTTTCAAGGTTGGGAAAGCCGATCCAACTCTTTTTACTAAGACTTGCGATGGTGATCTTTTTGTGTGCCAAATTTATGTCGATGACATAATATTTGGTTCTACTAACCAAAAGTCTTGTGAAGAGTTTAGCAGGGTAATGACGCAGAAATTCGAGATGTCGATGATGGGCGAGTTGACCTACTTCCTTAGATTCCAAGTGAAGCAACTCAAGGACGGCACCTTCATCTCCCAAACGAAGTACACGCAAGACCTGCTAAAGCGGTTTGGGATGAAGGATGCCAAGCCCGCAAAGATGCCGATGGGAACTGACGGACACACCGACCTCAACAAAGGAGGTAAGTCCGTTGATCAAAAAGCATACCGGTCCATGATAGGTTCTCTGCTTTATTTATGTGCTAGTCGACCGGATATTATGCTTAGCGTATGCATGTGTGCTAGATTTCAATCCGATCCTAAGGAGTGCCACTTAGTGGCTGTGAAGCGAATTCTTAGATATTTAGTCGCTACGCCTTGCTTCGGGATCTGGTATCCAAAGGGGTCTAACTTTGACTTGATTGGATATTCAGATTCCGACTATGCTGGATGTAAGGTCGATAGGAAGAGTACATCGGGGACGTGCCAATTCTTAGGAAGGTCTCTAGTGTCGTGGAACTCTAAGAAACAAACTTCCGTTGCCCTATCCACCGCTGAGGCCGAGTATGTTGCCGCAGGACAGTGCTGTGCGCAACTACTTTGGATGAGGCAAACCCTCCGGGACTTCGGCTACAATCTGAGCAAGGTCCCACTCCTATGTGATAATGAGAGTGCTATCCGAATAGCGGAAAATCCTGTTGAGCACAGCCGCACAAAGCACATTGACATCCGGCATCACTTTTTGAGAGACCACCAGCAAAATGGAGATATCGAAGTGTTTCGTGTTAGCACCGAGAACCAGCTAGCCGATATCTTTACCAAGCCTCTAGATGAGAAGACCTTTTGCAGGCTGCGTAGTGAGCTCAATATCTTAGATTCGCGGAACTTGGATTGAATTGTAGCATACATGTATTTATGCCTTTGATCATGTTCATTCTGCATTTTGTTGCTTATTGTGGTGCTCAAGTTGTACAAACACTCCCTGGACCTCACAAGTCCTTTTTGCAAGTAATGCACATTTTTAGGGGGAGCTGTGCTACAACTTGACTCTTTGAGACTAACCATATGCTTGAGTTTGTTAGTTCTAGTCTCAAAGGAGATTTGAAAGGGAAAAGGTGGACTTGGACCATGCAAGACTTCCACTGCTCTCCAATGATAAGAGTAACTTTTCCAAGTTCATCTTTATACCCTTATTGCCTTTGTACTCTTATTTGAAGATTTTGGTGAGGCAATGGGGTTAGAGGGCCAAGATTGGTCCCGTTTTGGTGCTTGATGCCAAAGGGGGAGAAAATAAAGGCCAAAGCAATAGATGGATCAGTTACCACTTGAGAAATTTTGAAAATAGTAGAGTAGAGCTTTTTGGTTTGTCAAAACTCTTTTATTGTCAGTAGAGTAGAGCTTTTTGGTTTGTCAAAACTCTTTTATTGTCTCTCTTATCAAATGTTGGCCTCTTGTGGAGAGAAGTGTTGATTATGGGAAAAAGGGGGAGTTTTTGAAATCCTTGCTCTTATCAAATGTTGGCCTCTTGTGGAGAGATCAAGTTTCTTTGGAAAACCTCTCTTTATGTCTCTACAAGTGGATTTGACTTAGAGATAGGAATTTGAGTTTGATTTGCAAAAACAAACCAAGTGGTGGCATAGAGTGATCCATATATGTCAAAATTGAATCAAAACAATTTGAGTTCTTGTTTGAATTGATTTTGTATTTGTTCTACTTGCTTTATGTTGTGTTGGCATAAATCACCAAAAAGGGGGAGATTGCAAGGGAAATGTGCCCTTGGGCCATTTCTAAGTATTTTGGTGATTTAGTGTCCAACACAAGTGCCTTAGTGTAAAAAGGTGAACAAAGTACGAATTAAGAATAAAGGTATGTTTCTCAGACTTAGTACATTGTTTTAGAGACTAATGTATTGTGTCTAAGTGCTGGAAATAGGAAAAATCCGATTGGAAATGTCTTGGCTCGAGCAGCCAAGATTCTGCTCAGTCTGGGTGCACCGGACTGTCCGGTGGCTCACCGGACAGTGTCCGGTGCGCCAGGCTGGCTCGAGCGAAGTGGCCGCTCTCGGGATTTCACCGGCGACGTACGGCTATAATTCACCAGACTGTCCGGTGTGCACCGGACTGTCCGGTGAGTCAATGGTCGGCCGGGCCAACGGTCAGCCGCGCGATCTGCGCGGGACACGTGGTCGAGCCAACGGCTAGAAGAAGGCACCGGACTGTCCGGTGTGCACCGGACATGTCCGGTGCGCCAACGGCTCTCTGGCTGTCAACGGTCGACTACGCTATTTAAGGAAAGAAATCGGGTACCGGACAGTGTCCGGTGTGCACCGGACTGTCCGGTGCGCCAGTCGACAGAAGGCAAGATCAGCCTTCCTTGATTGCTCTCAACGGCACCTAGCTGCCTTGGGGCTATAAAAGGGACCCCTAGGCGCATGGAGGAGAACACCAAGCATTCCTACAACATTCCTAAGCACCAAGATATCGATTTCGCGCATTCTTTTCATTGTGATAGCATATAGAGCTCTAGTGGAGTTGTGAACTCATTGAGTTGTGTTACGAGCTCTTGTTGCGATTTGTGTGCGTTGACACTCTGATTCTTGAGTCTTGTGTGTGTTGCTAATCCCTCCCTTGCTCCGTGTTCTTTGTGAATTTCAAGTGTAAGGGCGAGAGGCTCCAAATTTGTGGAGATTCCTCGCAAACGGGATTGAGTAAAGCAAGCAAAACACCATGGTATTCAAGTGGGTCTTTGGACCGCTTGAGAGGGGTTGATTGCAACCCTCGTCCGTTGGGACGCCACAACGTGGAGTAGGCAAGCGTTGGTCTTGGCCGAACCACGGGATAACCACTGTGCCATCTCTGTGATTGATCCTTGTTGGTTATTGTTTTGTTGAGAATTTCTCTTTAGCCACTTGGCAAATTATTGTGCTAACGATTAACAAAGTTTTTGTGGCTTAAGTTTTCAAGTTTCACAGGATCACCTATTCACCCCCCCTCTAGGTGCTCTCAGAGACGCCCTGGCATCAAGGATGACATTGGCTTCCAAAGGGGAGACAATGTCAAACTTAGTGCTCCTCCTAAGAAACTGTCTAACTTTGTTAAGGGCAAGGCTCCCATGCCTCAGGATAACGAGAGCTATATTTTGTACCCTGCCGGCTATCCTGAGAGCAAAATTAGAAGAATTCATTCTAGGAAGTCTCACTCTGGCCCTAACCATGCTTTTTATGTATAAGGGTGAGACATCTAGCTCTAGGCAACCAACCCGTGCTAAGTTGCCTAAGAAGAAAACTCCTAGTGCATCAAATGATCATGACATGGTAGTTGCCAAGTTTGTTGGGGGCAAACACAAGGGCTCCAAGACTTGTGTTTGGGTACCCAAAGTTCTTATGTCTAATGCCAAAGGACCCAAAACCGTTTGGGTACCTAAAGTCAAGAACTAAAATTATTTTGTAGGTTTATGCATCCGGGGGCTCAAGTTGGATTATCGATAGCGGGTGCACAAACCACATGACAGGAGAGAAGAAGATGTTGTTCTCCTCCTACGAGAAAAACCAAGATCCCCAAAGAGCGATCACATTCGGGGATGGAAATCAAGGTTTGGTCAAAGGTTTGGGTAAAATAGCTATATCTCCTGACCATTCCATTTCAAATGTTTTTCTTGTTGATTCATTAGATTACAATTTGCTTTCCGTGTCCCAATTATGTCAAATGGGCTACAACTGTCTATTTACTGATGTAGGTGTCACTGTCTTTAGAAGAAGTGATGATTCAATAGCATTTAAGGGAGTGTTAGAGGGTCAGCTATACTTGATAGATTTTGATAGAGCTGAACTCGACACTTGCTTAATTGCTAAGACTAACATGGGTTGGCTCTGGCACCGCCGACTAGCCCATGTTGGGATGAAGAATCTTCATAAGCTTCTAAAGGGAGAGCACATTTTTGGATTAACAAATGTTCATTTTGAGAAAGACAAGATTTGTAGCGCTTGCCAAGCAGGAAAGCAAGTTGGTGTTCATCATCCACACAAAAACATCATGACGACTGACAGGCCACTGGAGCTCCTACACATGGATTTATTCGGTCCGATTGCTTACATAAGCATCGGCGGGAGTAAGTACTGTCTAGTTATTATGGATGATTATTCTCGCTTCACTTGGGTATTCTGTAACACCCGGCTTTAAGGAACAAAGCCCGGTGCATCTCATACATGCGCCAAGAAGACAACATATATAATAGCAGAGTGTATAGAGATAAATGTCACAATAATCAGAGTACATATTACATAGCGGAAGACTTACAAAATAAAAGAATAAATATAACACGAACTAAGGATCGTTGGCGCCGATGTCAACTGAGAAACGCCACCTAGATCAGATCAAACTCCTCGATACTTGACTCCACTTGAAACCACATGTTCTTCTCCTGTGGGGGGGGGGTGTGAGATAGCAAGAGTGAGCTCACACATGTTCATCGCTCAACAAGTTGTGGGGAATAATGTGACACGAACTCACCAAAGGTGGGAGTTCATGAAGTGTAAGGCTTGTCAACAATAGGGGTTAAAGCTGAGCATTGCTTTTAGGTAGTTGGTCAAAATTTTATTAGCAGTTACTAAATGTAAGTAAATACCAAACCATATTAAAATAATAGAACAAAATTAATAATAAACCCATGCAAATGCAAATGACAAATTAAGTTTAGGTTCCATAATTTAATCATCGGAGAGTCCTGAGCCGCTCATGACCGTGAGCTCGGCTAGTATACCAGTTTTACACTCTGCAGAGGTTGTACCCTTTACCCACAAGTCGTGTTTCCCATGTTGCCAGGGTTAGCTAGGCCCTTAGACACTACCAAGGTGAATGGCTAGGGATCCACTACGAGGCCTTTACAAAGTTCCACTAGCTTCCGAAAACCCGCTACAGTTTATAGGAAGTTCCAATGCAGGGTTCCTGGCTGACCGCCATCGCAGCAAAATCAACCAGGGACCTCCCTACACTGACCACTCCCCTACTGCCCTTGCCCCTTTCGGGTAAGGTAGTCTTCCACTAGCTTTCCTAATTAGTCAGCCAAGGGGTCCCATTCCTCCCTTGTGGTGGCACGTGGTTCTCAAGTTAAGCTCCATGTTCCAATTAACAATAACATAATGATCTTGACATGAACATAAATAGAATAACAAAATAACTGGAACATGGATATAATGAAATATTAACCCGTAAACCACGTAAAGCAATAGCATAAACTACCCATATGATTCAGGGGTAAACAAGGTAAAATGGATAAACAGACTAGGGTGACCTATTGGGTCCCATCAAAATTAAACCTATGCATGGTAAATGATTATAAAGAACATTATTGGGTAATAAAAGTGAATCAAGGGCACAACTTGCCTGGCACTTGAGATTCCAGGTACCAACTTGCTTTTCAGATGACACGTGTCCTCGCGCTAGTCGTAGCAATACAAACAAACATGGTATAGATAAAATTAACATCACACCAAACATAAGAATATACTGCATAATAATGATCTACGCGTTGCTACGAGACTAACGCAACTTGAACGGATCAAATCGGAGTTATAACGAAGGAGATACGAATTTCCTAGGTTTTATATATTTGATACGAGATTAGCTAAGAAATAAATTTTAATACCATTTTCATGTTAAAACAAAGACACTAAGTATTAAACAATATTAATACAAAATTATAGAAACTAGAATGGATTAAAAAGGAGCTAGTATGAATTTTCTAGGAATTAAACATGTTTTAATGATTATTTTCACATTAAAATCATTTCTGAAATTAATTCATCTGCCACTGGTCTGCGCGCATGAAATATAGAAAGCGCAGGGGCAAAATCGAAAGATACCCTAGACTCAATCTACAGCACATTGGATGGCGGGTTCAATTTCATAAATGTACATGGACTCATCTGCAAAACATCGGATGAAGGGGTATCGGATGATCACCACCCTCCGATCAAACAGGGACGGCTAGGATTAAAATCTCGCACGCCCGAACCGTTACGCCACGACCGTCGTTAGATCCAGATCCTAGGGTTTAGCACCTATCCACGCCACGGCCCAACGCCTGCCATCCGATGCCATCGAACGGCCCTGGTCCGTCTTCCCCATCTAACACCTACTCACGATGACGGCGCCGCCCAAACTCATCACCGGCACGCACACCAGTGGCCGCATCAGGGCTTCCCTAGTTAAATTGAGCATGCCAAAAGAAACCATATGATAACTGAAATGGCCAGAGGGTTTTATTACCGATGTTTGCACAGGTGAACGCTCCAGCCACGATGAGGGTAGATCCGCGATAGAAAATGAGCACCGGTGAGAAATTGCCTCCAGTTCAGTGATTTCCCATAGGATTTGGTCAACGTCGAGCTTCTATAGTGTGTGGCGATGCTCCCTTTACCCCTTCCCGGGACATGAGTGACGCCGAAGGCGCTAGGCGTCGACGGCGGACCCGAGTCAGGCATAGAGGCGGCAACGGCAGCTTTGCCCACACCGGCACCCGACGTGATGACGACGTGGCCGCAGCGGCGAGCAGACCTTCTCAATTCTTCTAGGCGCACGGCGTGCACAGGCGGATGAGCAAGAGATGGCTGGGGAGGGGGCACGTCCATGAAGGGAGCTCCGCCCGGCCGCCAAAGAAGAGGAGTAGGGGCACCGGAAGCCGAGCGCCATGGATGGGCAGAAGGAGAGAAGTCTGGCAACCCGATTCGTGGAGAGGGATGAGGGATACGGCATGGCTTTTTATCCTAGGCGAAAGGGAGTTGAAGCCCGTGCACATCGGATCAGCAGGGGATCCACCCGATTTCTCGCGCTTCTGTTAGAATAGAATGAAGGTTGGGGATGACCCTGACGGGCTGACCCCACCAGACGGCGAGTGCGATATGGGCGCGCGCGATAGAAGAGCCAGGCGCCCGTGACCGAGCGCGCCCACCCGCGGTCTGACTGAAGGGTCCCGCTAGTCAGTGGCGCTGAGTCTAACTGGGCTGCGCGGAGGGGGAAAACTAATGGGCTGAATTCCGGTCCCGGAGCCCAGTTAGGTTCTTCACCCATTTTTCTTTTATATTTTTACTTTTCCCTTTTATTTTCTCTTTTAAATTCAAATTTAAATGCCAAATTTGAATTTATAAGTGTGAAGTTCATACTTAAATCAACTGTATAATTTCAAATACCGATATTAACCTGATGGAATTATTTTATATATTTATTTGATCTTATATGTAAGTATTTTCTTCTCTTGTTTTAATTCTAGAATTTTCCTTTAGGATTTAAATTCTGATTTGGGTATTAACATATTTATTTTTATATTATTTTCACATTGTCACAAAATGCACAAAAATGAAAAACCAGCATGATGCATATTTTAGTGGTATAGCTTTTAGATTAGTTATTTGTCTTTAAATATGTTACTCACTTGTGATGATAAGTAGATACAATATACACATATACATAAAGGAAATAAATTTTTTTATATGGTCTCTTACAAATTGGGTATTACATATTCTTTTTGCAGGAAAAATCACAAACCCAAGAGACTTTAAAGGGTTTCTTGAGACGGGCTCAAAATGAGTTCGGCTTGAGGATCAAGAAAATTAGAAGCGACAACGGGACGGAGTTCAAGAACTCACAAATAGAAGGCTTTCTTGAGGAGGAGGGCATCAAGCATGAGTTCTCTTCTCCCTACACACCACAACAAAATGGTGTAGTGGAGAGGAAGAATCGAACTCTATTGGACATGGCAAGAACCATGCTTGATGAATACAAGACGTCAGATTGGTTTTGGGTCGAGGCGGTGAACACCGCTTGCTACGCCATCAACCGGTTATATCTACACCGAATCCTCAAGAAGACATCATACGAACTCCTAACCAGTAAAAAGCCCAATATTTCATATTTTAGAGTCTTTGGTAGCAAATGCTTTATTCTTGTTAAAAGAGGTAGAAAATCTAAATTTGCTCCTAAAACTGTAGAAGGCTTTTTACTAGGATATGATTCAAACACAAGGGCATATAGAGTCTTTAACAAGTCCTCAGGACTAGTTGAAATTTCTTGTGACGTTGTATTTGATGAAACTAACGGCTCTCAAGTAGAGTCAGTTGATCTTGATGAGATAGGTGAAGAACATGCTCCGTGCATCATGCTAAGGAACATGTCCATTGGGGATATGTGTTCTAAGGAATCCGAAGAGCCTCCAAATGCACAAGATCAACCATCCTCCTCCACGCAAGTATCTCCACCAACTCAAAATGAGGATGAGGCTCAAGTTAATGAAGAACAAAATCAAGAAAATGAGCCACCTCAAGATGATGACAATAATCAAGGGGGAGATGCAAATGATCAAGATAAGGAGGATGAAGAACCAAGGCCGCCACACCCAAGAGTCCACCAAGCAATCCAACGAGACCACCCCATCGACACCATCCTCAGCGACATCCATAAGGGGGTAACCACTCGATCTCGTGTTGCACACTTTTGTGAGCATTACTCTTTTGTTTCCTCTATTGAGCCACACAGGGTAGAGGAAGCACTACAAGATTCGGATTAGGTGGTGGCGATGCAAGAGGAGCTCAACAACTTCACTAGAAACGAGGTATGGCATTTGGTTCCATGTTCTAATCAAAATGTTGTAGGAACCAAATGGGTCTTCCGCAACAAGCAAGACGAGCATGGTGTGGTGACAAGGAACAAAGCTCGACTTGTGGCCAAGGGATACTCCCAAGTCGAAGGTTTGGATTTTGGTGAAACATATGCACCCGTAGCTAGGCTTGAGTCAATTCGTATATTATTGGCCTATGCTACTTACCATGGCTTCAAGCTTTACCAAATGGACGTGAAGAGTGTTTTCCTCAATGGACCAATCAAGGAAGAGGTCTATGTTGAGCAACCTCCCGGCTTTGAAGACAGTGAGTACCCTAACCATGTCTATAGGCTCTCTAAGGCGCTTTATGGGCTCAAGCAAGCCCCAAGAGCTTGGTATGAATGCCTTAGAGATTTCCTTATTACTAATGGCTTCAAAGTCGGCAAGGCTGATCCTACTTTATTTACTAAGACTCTTGCAAATGATTTGTTTGTGTGCCAAATTTATGTTGATGACATTATATTTGGGTCTACTAATGAATCTACATGTGAGGAATTTAGTAGGATCATGACAAAGAAATTCGAGATGTCAATGATGGGGGAGTTGAAGTATTTCTTAGGATTTCAAGTCAAGCAACTCCAAGAGGGTACCTTCATCAGCCAAACAAAGTATACACAAGACATTCTTAACAAGTTTGGAATGAAGGATGCCAAGCCCATCAAGACTCCCATGGGTACTAATGGGCATCTCGACCTCGACACGGGAGGTAAGTCCGTGGATCAAAAGGTATACCGGTCAATGATTGGTTCATTACTCTATTTATGTGCATCTCGACCGGATATTATGCTTTCCGTATGCATGTGTGCAAGATTCCAATCCGATCCTAAGGAATCTCACCTTACGGCCATAAAACGAATCTTGAGATATTTGGCTTATACTCCTAAGTTTGGGCTTTGGTACCCTCGGGGATCCACATTTGATTTAATTGGTTATTCGGATGCCGATTGGGCGGGGTGTAAGATTAATAGAAAGAGCACATCGGGGACTTGCCAGTTCTTGGGAAGATCCTTGGTGTCTTGGGCTTCAAAGAAGCAAAATTTTGTGGCTCTTTCTACCGCCGAAGCCGAGTACATTGCCGCAGGCCATTGTTGCGCGCAATTGCTTTGGATGAGGCAAACCCTACGGGACTATGGTTACAAATTAACCAAAGTTCCTCTTCTATGTGATAATGAGAGTGCAATCCGCATGATGGATAATCCCGTTGAGCATAGCCGCACTAAACACATAGTCATTCGATATCATTTTCTTAGGGATCACCAACAAAAGGGGGATATCGAGATTGCATACATTAACACTAAAGATCAATTAGCCGATATGTTTACCAAGCCACTAGATGAACAAACTTTTACCAAACTTAGACATGAGCTCAATATTCTTGATTCCAGGAATTTCTTTTGCTAATTTACACACATAGCTCATGAGTATACCTTTGATCATGTCTCTTTTATATATGCTATGACTAATGTGTTTTCAAGTGTATTTCAAACCAAGTCATAAGTATATTGAAAGGGAATTGGAGTCTTCGGCGAAAACAAAGGCTTCCACTCCACTCTATCACTCATCCTTCGTCGTCGTTCCGAGCATCTCTCCATCTTTGGTATAATCTTCACTCATTTGTTTTATTTGCCAAAAGGGAGAAATTAGTTACTAAGGGCTTATATCTCACTCAAAGTATCCGTTTTTGGCGATTCATGCCAAAGGGGGAGAAAGTATGAGCCCAAAGCAAAAGGACCGCACCACCACCCTAATTTTAAAAAAAATGATTTTCAATTGGTAAATTTCAAATTGATATCTCTTTGTGTTCTAAAGGGGGGAGAAAGTAGTATTTTCAAAATTGAAATCTTAAAACCCTCTTGAACACTAAGAGGAGAATTCATTTGAGGGGGAGTTTTGTTTAGTCAAAGGAAAAGCATTTGAAACAAAGGGAGAAAATTTCAAAACTTGCAAATGCTAGCAAAATCTTATTCATTTACCTTTGACTACTTTGAAAAAGGACTTTGAAAATGAATTACAAAAAGAATTTGCAAAAACAAAACATACGGTGCAAGCGTGGTCCAAAATGTTAAAAATAAAGGAACAATCCATGCATATCTAGTAAGTAATGTTTATTGGCTCAACTCTAAGTAACCTTTGCACTTGCATATGCAAAATAGTTCAAATTATGCACTTCTATATTTGCTTTGGTTTGTGTTGGCATCAATCACCAAAAAGGGGGAGATTGAAAGGGAATTAGGCTTACACCTATTTCCTAAACTAATTTTGGTGGTTGAATTGCTCAACACAAATAATTGGACTAACTAGTTTGCTCTAGTCTATAAGTTATACAGGTGCTAAAGGTTCACAAAAAGCCAATAAAAAGACCAAGAAAAGGGTTCAACAAAAAGAGCAAAGGGACGACCGAAGGCACCCTGGTCTGGGGCACCGGACTGTCCGGTGCACCACCGGACATGTCCGGTGCACCAGGGTTCTCCACACGCTGAACTCCTCGCCCTCGGAAAAACGCAGAGTCGCTCCGCTATAATTCACCGGACTGTCCGGTGTACACCGGACAGTGTCCGGTGCTCCAGGAATGAAGCGACTCCGAACTCGCCAGCCTCGGGAATTCGCAACGGCTACTCCGCTATAATTCACCGGACATGTCCGGTGTACACCGGACTGTCCAGTGTAACTTCAGAGCAACGGCTACTTCGGCGCCAACGGTCACCTACCGCACATTAAATGCGCGCCAGAGCGCGCAGAAGTCAGGCACGCGCGAACAGGCACACCAGACACTCTATAGTACATGTCCGGTGCGCCACCGGACATCCAGGCGGGCCCAGCAGTCAGAGCTCCAACGGTCAGAACCCTAACGTTCGGGTGACGTGGCTGGCGCACCGGACATGTCCGGTGTGCACCGGACATGTCCGGTGTGCACCGGACTGTCCGGTGCACCATGCGACAGACAGCCTCCACCCAAACGGCTAGTTTGGTGGTTGGGGCTATAAATACCCCCAACCACCCCACATTCAAGTCATCCAAGTTTTCACACTTCAACACCTTACAAGAGCTCTAGCATTCAATTCTAGACACACCCAAGTGATCAAATCCTCTCCAATTCCACACAAGGCTTTAGTGATTAGTGAGAGAGATTTGTCATGTTCTTTTGAGCTCTTGCGCTTGGATTGCTTCTTTCTTTCTCACTTGTTCTTGTGATCAAAACTCCATTGTAACCGAGGCAAGAGACACCAATTGTGTGGTGGTCCTTGCGGGGAAGTTTTGTTCCCGGTTTGATTTGAGAAGAGAAGCTCACTCGGTCCGAGGGACCGTTTGAGAGAGGGAAAGGGTTGAAAGAGACCCGGTCTTTGTGACCACCTCAACGGGGAGTAGGTTTGCAAGAACCGAACCTCGGTAAAACAAATCCGCGTGTCACACTCTTCATTCGCTTGCGATTTGTTTTGCGCCCTCTCTCTCGGACTCATTATTATTTCTAACGCTAACCCGGCTTGTAGTTGTGATTAATTTTGTAAATTTTAGTTTCGCCCTATTCACCCCCCTCTAGGCGACTTTCAATCATGTTTGTGGGAACATTTTCATTCCATGAGGCTATATGCTTTATAAGGGTATGCACATGTTACGTCATATATTACTTCTTTGCAGCACATTTGATAATGGCATCCTCGACAGAAGAAAACATGAAGGCTTTGCTGAAACTCCTTGTAGACTGTGCCGAGGATGCCACAAAATCCCTAGGTGGTTTAGTAGATCATGCTTTAGACCACATGCATGATGAAGAGATCGTAGCTAGAACCTTGTTTGCCATGAAAGATAAACTGGAATTGCTACAGCAAGATGCCTTAGAGGCAAAAGTCCAAGCTTTTCCAGAAATTGCTAAGTACGAGGGGGATGACATAAGTGTTGAACCTACATCTCAGTCGACCCCTCCAACACTTACTGATCCATCTGTTGATGAAGAGGAGTTCTACTGCCCCGATGTCAGTGATGAGTGGTACTTCAGCGATTCTGATAGGTCTACTCGTAATAGCTACTGGAATATTTATTAGCTACATGTATTCCAGTAAAAGTTAGAGGACATCCTTTTGGACTTCCAAGTAGTCGTGTATTGTCACCAACTGTTAGGTTGTGTGCTTGCAAACGACAATAGCAGTTGTCCTCTATGTCTAAGTCTAAGTGCTACCTAGTGAGCTTTTGCTAGAATGATGTCAGAAATTCTGTAGTATGTCTACTATGTTGACTCTTATTTGTTCATGTGCAGCTGTTCCTAGTGCAACAGTTCATGAGAACTTTTTATTATTACTGCGCACGTTTAAATGCTTCGTCTCTTCTTATGTTTACCTAGTTATGTCGATTACATTTAGTTTACACCATATCACTAAATTTCTACCATGTGCACAAATACTAGAATGGACCCAGCAAACAATGCCACATCTTCGCAGCCGATGTCAAATACCTCAAGTGGCCAGCAATTTCCCCCTCCACCCCTTTATGGCCTACGACCTTCATGCACCAGACTCCTATGGTTTGCAACATGATGGGAAACCTTAATTTTCCTAATCCTGGTCAAGGTCCAACAACAATGTGGGCTCCCATTCAGACAGGAAATACTAGTTCCCAATCAACCATGATTCCGGCCCCGCAATCTGCAGTCTATTGGAATCATTACATGAACTTTGTCAGGAATCCTCTTGGTCCAATTGAAGTGAATCCTTTTCCAGAATCCTATCCTCCATCACATACTAGTACACCATTGCAGGGCCCCAATACTATACCTTCATTACCTATAAACTTGGAGTCAGATGCTGAACATAGTGTTCAGGACATCAATAGTCCAGAAAAGAATGCAGCTCCAGTTCAGAAACAAAAGAAATCAAAGGAACAAAACTTTACTGGTCCAGAAGACCTACTCCTTTGTACTACATGGTTGCAAATTAGTAGTGACCCTATTGTGCACACTGGACAAAGGAGGGAGGGGCTTTGGGCTCGAATTGAAAAAAGGTACAACGAACAAAGGGGTGACTTACCTTGTAGACTAAACAGAGCACTTAGCAGCAGATGGGACAAGATTAGAGCAGATGTGAGTAAGTTCTCAGGATACTACGTAAGAGTTCTAAGGGAGAAACAAAGTGGCTTAACTGACGACGACAAGGTTAGACATATTGTACATAATTTATTTCATGTTGTACATACTTTCATTGTAAATATTGTAATTGAACATCCATTTTTGCAGACATCCAAGGCAGCTACATTGTTTGCTCACGAGGAGAACAAACCATTTCATTATATGCATTGCTGGCATCAACTTAAGGGGGAACTGAAATGGGAGAGCATATGTCAAGGACATTCGTTTAGAGGATTAAATGCTAAATCAATTGGATCTTCTAGTTGTCCATCAGTTGATGCACCAGAATCTGATAGTGGATCTGCTGGGTTGACAGGAAAACGACCCCGTGGTCGAGATTTCAGTAAAGCTGAGAGAAAGAAAGGTGCATCTTCTTCGTCGCCAGATTACTTAAGCCGATTGCAAGAAATTACAGAAAAACAAATACAGCGGTCCATAGAAAAGGGTGAGAAGAAAGATAAGTGCACAGAAGAAGACAGGGAAATAGAGAAAAAGAGATTGGAATTGGAAGCACAAAAGTTAAGCATTCGACAAAGGGAATTGAAACTTGAAGAACTCGAATCGGCCAACAAACGATTGCAGATGCTGCTGTCAACAAAAGAAGAAGATGTTGATCCAGAAGTTTGGATTATGATGAAGGAACAAAAAAAAGGTTGCAGCAGTTCATATTTAGTTTTGAGTAAACATTAAGTTCTGTGATATGCCGTCGACCTGGTGCACGAAACATATTGAGACAATTTATCTAAGTTCATAAGTCGTGTTGGAACCATAAGTTGTGAAGGACAATAAGTCGTGAAGAACATTATTAATTTGTTGTAATATGGTTTGCAGAACATTATTAATATGATGTATGCACTGAATTTGAATGTTATGATTACACTTGCTACAAAATATGATGCATGTACTACATTTGAATGTTATGGTGTACTTGGTACATAATATTTATGTATGTACACAAAAATTAAGCCGACTGTCCAAACATATTTCATAGAATTGAGGTAATTTATTTCAATACCCATAAATACGACATGACAGTGCACATTACAATTACTTAATTGAAGTTCGAACTAAGTAGCTATCAAACGACATGTTTACATGCTTCCACGTCGAGCCCACAAATGCTCGACAAGATCATTTTGTAGTGAGCTCGATCTTTCTTGGTGACGAAGATCGAAGTGGTTAATCACCCATTCGCCCCGTCCTTCTGCAATTATTTGAGATGGTTCAATCCCTGAAGTGTTATCTCCGAAATCTATATTAGCAGCAAAAGGCCCTTCGTCTTCGACAATCATGTTGTGCATGATGATGCATGCTATGATTATCTCAGTTAAACGATTACTATCCCAACCATACGCTGGATCACGCAGCACCGCTCACCGGGCTTGAAGAACTCCAAATGCATGCTCAATATCCTTTCAGCAACTTTCCTGCATCTGTATGAAATAGACTTTCTTTTCCTCATATGGGTGTCTGATTGCTTTTACAAAAGTTGGCCAGTTGGGGTAAATACCATCAGCAAGGTAATATCCGAAGTTGTAAGCATGACCATTTATTGTGTAATTGACAGGTGGCATTCGACCGGTTGTCATGGGGTCAAATACTGGTGATCGGTGCAGCACGTTTACATCATTGTTTGTCCCAGGCATGCCAAAAAAAGCATGCCAAATCCAAAGATCATACGATGCTACAACTTCGAGTATCATCGACGCTCTACCATTTCGGCCACAAAACTGACCACGCCAGGCCGTAGGACAGTTCCTCCACTCCTAGTGCATGCAATATATGGAACCCAACATTCCAGGAAAACCCCTTGCCTCGCTATTGTGCATGATGCGTGTTATGTCAGCTTCAGTAGGGGTTCGTAGATACCACCCACTAAAATATGCAATGATTGCGCGACAAAAATGATGAAGGCATTCCCTAGCGGTAGACTCCCCAATTTGAATGTACTCGTCTACCGCATCTGAAGGTAACCCATAAGCACTACCCGCATTGCCGCACATACTTTTTGTAGGGGACCAAGTCCTAGCAAGCCTGTTGTGTCAACCCTTTGTGTAAAGTAAGTATCCTACCGTTGCAGACCTTCCATAATATGGAGAAACAAAGGCCTACTCATGCGGAACCTAAATAATGTACATAGGTTTGTTGTGAATACTATGAAAATATCATAACCTATTACTATAAAATGAAGTGTGTACCTTCTACGAAACACGTGGGGTGGATACACTGGGTTCGGGCCGAAGTAGTGATGGTGGATGAGGTTTTCTCCAGCAAAATGATCCCTGTGAATGACGTGGCGAGGTAAACCGGACCGTCGTCAGTGATGGCGTCGAGCCTCAATGTTTAGGGTAAGAAGATTGAAAAGCAAAAGTGTTTCGTCCTCACTATCACTCGAATCAGAATCATCTTCCGTATGCCTGTGAGACATACCGAACTATGGCTAACTTGATGAAGTAAACAACAATGGGCGTACATATGCGTAGAGAATGATTGCATATATATAGGCGAGAGCAAAGCGGCTTTAGGGGGAAGCTCGGGGCTTTCATTGAAAGCCAACCGTGCCTTTCTTTGAAAGCCAACGGTGGCTTTCGTTCGTGCGTACGACTGGTCTGGTTTGCTTGCAATGTAAGCGTGGTTCAATATATTACATCCCAATATATATGAAAACTTATGCCGGACCACATTTGTTAAGTAATGTATGCATTTTGCAATTAAATGTTAAATGAAATGTTTTTTCTATATTATGCGAAATTTAAAACAAATAAATAAATATATTTTTTTCTTATTTAATACGAGCGCTACATGCCTAACGTGTGAAAAGGAAAATATATAAATAGAAAATGAAGTTGGTTATGTTAGTTATATGGAAATGTATATTTAATGAGTAGAGGGATATATAGGGGAAAATTTAGGGGGAACGGTTGCGGGACGAGTGAATATAGGGGAGAGAATCTTGCTGACGTGGCTGCATAGTAACATTTAGGGGGAACGCTTGCGGATAGCCTAAGGGTTCAGAGTAGGGTCGGCGCTCCCTCGTCAGATTCAGGGGGTGTTTGGTTAGAGGGACTAAATATTAGTCTCTAGTTTTTAGTCTTATTTAGTCCTCTTTTTGTTAAACACTAGAACTAAAATATGGACTAAAAGGATTTAGTCTTTAGTCCTTCATATAGGTGCTAAAAGAGACTAAAAGCCCATAATTATCCTATACCTTCCCTCTGTAGTATTCGGTTGCGAGAGCATGTTTGTATGGACAGCTAATATTTGTGAGTGTATTCCAAGGACATTTAAGTCTTTGGACAGTGTATTTAATGACTTTAGAATCTGTTTAGTCCCTAGAATCAAATATATAGGGACTAAAGTTTAGTCTTAGGACTAATTGAAACCAAACATGGCCTCAGGTCTCCTCTGTCAAAGGTAAACTTCATGTATTAAGAAACTTTTATTTGGATAGTAAACTGCTCGATGTCAAAGGTAAATATATTTTTTATTGTTGGATTTAGATTAATGCTTGGACTGCGTTATGCAATATAGGTGAACATTGTACGATGTATTTTTAGATGGAAAAAAACGCCAAAGCGAATATGCATGTGAAATTGTACGATGTACTTTTAGATGGAAAAAAAAACACCAAAGCGAATATGTGAAATTGTACGATGTATTTTTAGATGGAAAAAACACCAAAGAGCATTGCAAAATAGCCCTAAAGCTTGATAAATTTTCACAGCCTAAACTAAAGTGCTTGCACAATGCTCTGGCTTCAAGTCACCACGAGAGTGTTGAAACTCCAAGGAGGCGTGGGGTCGTGCAGGGCCAGCCAGTGGACAGGACTTGCGCTGGAATTCTCTTCCAAGTCTCTCCCGACGCTTTCGTAAGCACAGAGGAAAATCTTGCGGTTTAGCTAGCTGCAGCCCAAGCATATTCATTTTCAAAACTATTGGAAAACTATGTACGCGTAGTCATTTGAATATTGTTTTTTTAATAAGAAGGCCGACGGGCAACGAGCTGCATTTTGTTCCTTTCTCGCTAACAATCATTTGGGAACTTGTCCAAACTCTGGTCAGGTCTCTCCTCTGGTCCTTGTCCCACAGAGAAACTTGATTCCGTCTCTTTCGTTCCCTCATGCTCCACAGTCCACATACAACAAGCAGATAAGCACACAAGAGTCAAACGACAACGGTCTGTAGGAAATAACAGGCAAGCCCACATCGCGGGCCCCACTTTTGTCCTTTTTCGGCAGGAATTCATTGCCTTGTGTAGACTGACAGATGGACTGGAGCTGATCGATTGCTCGTCGTGTCAACGTGGCCTGCCTAATCCGGGATTAATTAGCAGTAGGCGTAGAGAGCGACTAGCTGAGCTAGCTAGTCTGATGATGTAAACTGGCTAGCTAGGCTACTTGCTGATATGATAACAATGTTAATTTTATTTTATTTTAGAGGGTGTTTGGTTTCTAGGGACTAATGTTTAGTCCCTTCATTTTATTCTATTTTAGTATATAAATTGATAAATATAGAAACTAAAATAGAGTTTTAGTTTCTATATTTGATAATTTTGTAACTAAAGCGGAATAAAATGTAGGGACTAAAAATTAGTTCATAGAAACCAAATACCCCCTTAAGCTACTCATCAAGTTGGGGCCGTGATGCATCCCATGCCACTACTCACTCATCGCCATCGGAAGTGGACTTGCGTGCCGGACAGACATCGGATGTTTCATCCATTACCAGAGTCAAACCCTAGTGACGATTAGCCTGGCTATGTTATATTGTTATTACCTAAGAGTTAAGAGGCACTTCCTAGTGCGTTTCGTGCCAAATCCAACATGGGAAGGAAAGCCAGGACAAGGCACAAGAGGTTAAAGCGGGCTCGATAGGCCCTGGCCCTTCCCAATCAATGCTTGATAATCCCTTCGTTTCGTTTTAGTTGTCGCTGGATAGTGCAAAATTGAACTATCCAGCGACAACTAAAAAGAAACGGAGGGAGTACTAAATTACTAGCTACCCCATAAGCGGTTAAGGACATAATGAGACACTGTTCGATTTGGAACCACTAAACATACTTTAGTCATTTTTAGTCCCTAAAAAAACAAACAAGGTGACTGAAACCTTCAACTAGAGTTTAATTCTCTAGTCATCAAAGAGTGACTAAAGGCCGGTGGATATTTACATCCCTTACTCTCTCTACCTCTTTAATGCACGTGAGCAGCCATGGTGAAGGCATGACGTGCGTAAATCACATGGCGTACGGTGAAGTTCCAAGCACCTAGTCATGCATTAGTTAAGGGTAATACAACCAATATATACAATAATTAATGCTCTTTAGTCAGGTTTAGTCAATGAAACCAAACATGGTATTTTAGTGACTAAACTTTAGTCACTAAAATTTAGTCAGGTGACTAAACAAACCAAACGGGGTCTACATCATTCTCATCTCCTTGGGAAGACATTGAGGAGTATTTCTCATTTGAGCGAATTTGGGGTTCGTCTAGGTACTAGCTTGACTCTAGACTCTAGGAGGTCTTGAGTCAATAGTAGCTATAGGTCTGGGGGCTAGAGGGACTTAGACCCCGTTTGGTTTGGGGTGACTAAAGTTTAATGACACTTTTAGTCCCTAAAGAAGCAAACATGGTGACTAAAGAGGGTGACTAAACTTAATTTCTTTAGTCACCTAGGGGTGATTAAAAGGAACTAAAGTAGGATTTTTACCTCATTGGCCCTCTCCTCTTTCTGAGTGCAACATGCATCCACTAATTAACAAGGGCAATGCAGTCATTATTCACACCAATTAATGCATTTTAGTTAGGTTTAGTCACTGTAACCTGAGAGCACCTAGAGGGGGGAGGGTGAATAGGTGATCCTGTAAAAACTTAAACTCAAAGCCACAAACTTGATTAAGTGTTAGCGCAATGAAGCCAAGTGGCTAGAGATGAGTTCTTGCAAAACACAATAACCACAAAGAGATCAACACAGAGAGGCACAGTGGTTTATCCTGTGGTTCGGCCAAGTCCAACACTTGCCTACTCCACGTTGTGGCGTCCCAACGGACGAGGGTTGCACTCAACCCCTTTCAAGCGGTCCAAAGACCCACTTGAATACCATGGTGTTTTGCTTTCGTTTCACTATATCCCGCTTGCGAGGAATCTCCACAACTTGGAGCCTCTCGCCCTTACAATTTGATTATCACAAAGAATCACGGAAGTAAGGTTGGGATGAGCAACACACACAAGACACAAAAACAAGGCAACAATACGCACACAAGTCACAACACGAGCTCTCAACACAACTCAAAGAGTTCTCTACTCAAATGGAGCTCTAGTTGCTATCACAAAGAATCGAATGCGCGGAAATGAAGTCTTGGTGCTTAGGAATGCTCAAGGGATGCTTGGTGTACTTCTCCATGCGCCTAGGGGTCCCTTTTATAGCCCCAAGGCAGCTAGGAGCCGATGAGAGCAATCCAGGAAGGCGATTCTTGCCTTCTGTCGACTGGCGCACCGGACAGTCCGGTGCACCACCGGACACTGTCCGGTGCAGATTTCTTTCCTATTCTGGCGCAGCCGACCGTTGGAGACTTGGAGCCGTTGGCGCACCGGACACTGTCCGGTGCACACCGGACAGTCCGGTGCCCCCATCCGACCGTTGGCTCGGCCACGCGTCACGCGCAGATTGCGCGCCCGACCGTTGGCTCACCGGACAGTCCGGTGAATTATAGCCGTACGCTGTTGACTTGGTTCCCGATAGCGGCGACTTCGCCACAGCCGACTCACCGGACACTGTCCGGTGCACCACCGGACAGTCCGGTGATTTATAGCCATACGCCGCCGTCGAGACCCGAGAGCAGCCAGCTGATCAGATGCCAGCCTGGCGCACCGGACACTGTCCGGTGCACCCAAACTGAGCAGAGTCTTGGCTGCTCGAGCCAAGTCTTTTCCAATTGAATTTTCTCTGATTCTAGCACTTAGACAAATATGTTAGTACACAAAAACCAATGTACTAAGTCTAGAATCATACCTTTGTGTTGACTTTGCACTTCTTCCACCATTTGGCATAGTTTCACACTTAAACCATTTGTGTTGGCACTTGATCACCAAAATACTTAGAAATGGCCCAAGGGCACATTTCCCTTTCAATCTCCCCCTTTTTGGTGATTTATGCCAACACAACAAAAAGCAACTAAAAGAAGTGCAATATCAATGCAAATGAGAACACAAATTTGTTTTAATTCGAATTTGGCATATTTGGATCATTCTTTGCCACCACTTGGTTTGTTTTTGCAAATCAAACTCAAATTCCTATCTCTAAGTCACAGTCACCTGCTAAGACATAAAGAGAGGTATTCCAATAGAAATTGATCAAGAATTCAAAAACTCCCCCATTTTCCCATAATCAAGCATTCTCCCCACAAGAGACGGACTTTTAGCACTAAGAGACAATAAGAGTATTTTGACAAAACAAAACTCTATTCTACTATTTTCAAAATTCTCAATTGGTAGCTGATCCATTTCTTGCTTTGGCCTTATTTTCTCCCCCTTTGGCATCAAGCACCAAAACGGGACCAATCTTGGCCCTTAAACCCCATTGCCTCACCAAAATCTTCAAATAAGAGTACAAAGGCAATAAGAATATGGAGATGAACTTGGAGTGAGTTACCCTCTCATCGGAGTGCAGTGGAAGTCTTGCATGGTCCAAGTTCACCTTTTCCCTTTCAATCCACCTTTGAGACTAAATCAAGCAAGCTCAAACACATGGTTAGTCTCAAAGGGTCAAGTTGTAGCACACCTCCCCCTAAATATGTGCATCACTCGCAAATGGACTTTTGAGGTCCGGGGAGTGTTTGTACAACTTGAGCACCATAAATAAACAACAAAATGCATAAGGGAACATGATCAAAGCATAAGACACATGTATGCTACACATCAATCCAAGTTCCGCGAATCTAAGACATTTAGCTCACTACGCAGCCTGCAAAAAGTCTTCTCATCTAAAGGCTTGGCAAAGATATCGGCTAGCTGGTTCTCGGTGCTAATATAAAACACTTCGATATCTCCCTTTTGCTGGTGGTCTCTCAAAAAGTGATGCCGGATGTCAATGTGCATTGTACGGCTGTGCTCAACAGGGTTGTCCGCCATGCGGATAGCACTCTCATTGTCACATAGGAGTGGGACTTTGCTCAGATTGTAGCCAAAGTCCCGGAGGGTTTGCCTCATCCAAAGTAGTTACGCGCAACACTGTCCTGCGGCAACGTGCTCGGCCTCAGCGGTGGATAGGGCAACGGAGATTTGTTTCTTAGAGCTCCACGACACGAGGGACCTTCCTAGAAATTGGCATGTCCCTGATGTACTCTTCCTATCGACCTTACATCCAGCATAAACGGAGTCTGAATATCCAATTAAGTCATAGGTAGACCCCTTTGGATACCAGATCCCGAAGCAAGGCGTAGCGACTAAATATCTAAGAATTTGCTTCATGGCCACTAAGTGACACTCCCTTGGATCGGATTGAAATCTAGCACACATGCATACACTAAGCATAATATCCGGTCTACTAGCACATAAATAAAGCAAGGAACCTATCATGGACCGGTATGCTTTTTGATCAATGGACTTACCTCCTTTGTTGAGGTCGACATGTCCGTCAGTTCCCATTGGAGTCTTTGCGGGCTTGGCGTCCTTCATCCCAAATCGCTTGAGTAAGTCTTGCGTATACTTAGTTTGGGAGATGAAAGTGCCGTCCTTGAGTTGCTTCACTTGGAACCCAAGGAAGTAGTTCAACTCGCCCATCATCGACATCTCAAACTTTTGAGTCATCACCCTGCTAAACTCTTCACAAGACTGTTGGTTAGTAGAACCAATTATTATGTCATCGACATAAATTTGGCACACAAATAAGTCACCATCACATGTCTTAGTGAAAAGAGTTGGATCGGCTTTCCCAACCTTGAAAGCATTAGCAATTAAAAAGTCTCTAAGGCATTCATACCATGCTCTTGGGGCTTGCTTAAGTCCATAGAGCGCCTTAGAGATCTTACACATGTGGTCGGGGTACCGTTTATCCTCAAAGCTAGGGGGTTGCTCCACGTACACCTCCTCCTTGATTGGCCCGTTGAGGAAAGCGCTCTTAACATCCATTTGATACAACCTGAAAGAATGGTGAGCGGCATAGGCTAACAAAATACGAATCGACTCTAGCCTAGCCACAGGAGCAAAAGTCTCCTCAAAGTCCAAACCTGCGACTTGGGCATAACCTTTTGCCACAAGTCGAGCCTTGTTCCTCATCACCACCCCGTGCTCATCCTGTTTGTTGCGGAACACCCACTTGGTTCCCACAACATTTTGCTTGGGACGCGGCACCAGTGTCCAAACTTCATTACGCTTGAAGTTGTTGAGCTCTTCCTGCATGGCCAACACCCAGTCCGGATCTAGCAAGGCCTCTTCTACCCTGAAAGGCTCAATAGAAGAGACAAAAGAGTAATGCTCACAGAAATTAGCTAATCTAGAGCGAGTGGTTACTCCCTTGCTAATTGAGAGCACCTAGAGGGGGGTGAATAGGTGATCCTGTAAAACTTGAAACTTAATCCCACAAAACTTGATTAGGCGTTAGCACAATAAAGCCAAGTGGCTAGAGAGGAGTTCTTGCAAAATACGATAACCACAAGAAGATCAGCACAGAGATGGCATAGTGGTTTATCCCGTGGTTCGGCCAAATCCAATACTTTCCTACTCCACGTTGTGGCGTCCCAACGGACGAGGGTTGCACTCAACCCCTTTCAAGCGGTCCAAAGACCCACTTGAATACCATGGTGTTTTGCTTTCACTTTACTATATCCCGCTCGCGAGGAATCTCCACAACTTGGAGCCTCTCGCCCTTACACTTTGATTATCACAAAGAAGCACAGAAGTAAGGATGGGATGAGCAACGCACACAAGACACAAAATCAGAGCAACACACGCACACAAGTCACAACACGAGCTCTCAACACAGCTCAAAGAGTTCTCTACTCAAATGGAGCTCTAATTGCTATCACAAAGAATCGAATGCGCGGAATTTAAGTCTTGGTGCTTAGGAATGCTTAGAGAATGCTTGGTGTACTCTTCCATGCGCCTAGGGGTCCCTTTTATAGCCCCAAGGCAGCTAGGAGCCGTTGAGAGCATTCCAGGAAGGCAATTCTTGCCTTCTGTCGCCTGGCGCACCGGACAGTCCGGTGCACCACCGGACACTGTCCGGTGCGGATTTCTTTCCTTCTGTGGCGTAGCCGACCGTTGAAGATCCAGAGCCGTTGGCGCACCGGACACTGTCCGATGCACACCGGACAGTCCAGTGCCCCCTTCTGACCGTTGGCTCGGCCACGCGTCGCGCGCGGATTACGCGGCCGACCGTTGGCCCGGCTGACCATGGGCTCACCGGACAGTCCGGTGCACCACCGGACAGTCCGGTGATTTATAGTCGTACGCCGTTAATCGCTTCCCGAGAGCGACGACTTCGGCTGTGAATGGCTCACCGGATAGTCCGGTGCACCACCGAACAGTCCGGTGATTTATAGCCATACGCCGTTGATCGCTTCCCGAGAGCAGCCTATTGACAGTCGCCAGCCTGGCGCACCGGACACTGTCCGGTGCACCCAGTCTGCGCAGAGTCTTGGCTGCATAGCCAAGTCTTTTCCAAATTGGTCTTTTCCTGTTTCTAGCACTTAGACATAATACATTAGTCTCTAAAACAATGTACTAAGTCTTAGAAACATACCTTTACTCTTGATTTGCACTTTGTCCATCAATTGGCATAGATTAACACTTAAGCACTTGTGTTGGCACTCAATCACCAAAATACTTAGAAATGGCCCAAGGGCACATTTCCCTTTCAATCTCCCCCTTTTTGGTGATTTATGCCAACACAACAAAAAGCAACTAAAGAAGTGCAACATCAATGCAAATGAGAACACAAATTTGTTTTGATTCAAATTTGGCATATTTGGATCATTCTTTGCCACCACTTGGTTTTGTTTTTGCAAATCAACCTCAATTTCCTATCTCTAATTCGAACACACTTGTTGAGACATAAAGAGAGTTGTTCCAAGAGAAATTGATCAAAGATTTCAAAAACTCCCCCTTTTTCCCATAATCAACTATTCTCCCACAAGAAGCCAACTTTTGACAAAAGAGACAACAAGAGAGTTTTGACAAACCAAAAGCTCTATTCTACTATTTTCAATATTCTCAAGTGGTAGCTGATCCATTTATTGCTTTGGCCTTATTTTCTCCCCCTTAGGCATCAAGCACCAAAACGGGATCAATCTTGGCCCCTAAACCCCATTGCCTCACCAAAATCTTCAAATAAGAGTACAAAGGCAATAAGAATATCGAGATGAACTTGGAGTGAGTTACCCTCTCATCGGAGTGCAGTGGAAGTTGAAAGGGAATTAGGCTTACACCTATTTCCTAATAGATTTTGGTGGTTGAATTGCCCAACACAAATAATTGGACTAACTAGTTTGCTCTAGTCTATAAGTTCTACAGGTGCCAAAGGTTCATGATAAGCCAATAAAAAGACCAAGAAAAAGGTTCAAACAATAGAGCAAAGGGACAACCGAAGGCACCCTGGTCTGGCGCACCGGACTGTCCGGTGTGCCACCGGACAGTGTCCGGTGCACCACCGGACAGTGTCCGGTGCACCAGGAGACTCCAAGCTGAACTCTTCACCTTCGGGAAATCTCAGAGGCGCTTCGCTATAATTCACCGGACTGTCTGGTGTACCACCGGACAGTGTCCGGTGCTCCAAGGGAGAGCGACTTTGAACTCGCCAGCTTCGGGAATCCGCTCCGCTAAAATTCACCGGACTGTCCGGTGAGTCACCGGACAGTGTCCGGTGTGACAGCAGAGCAACGACTAGTTCGCGCGCAACGGTCGACTGCAACGCATTAAATGCGCGCATGCGTGCGCAGAGGAGCAGGGCACGCGCGGGTGGCACACCGGACAGCCAGGCGGGCCCACAAGACAGAGCTCTAACGGTCGAACCCCAATGGCCTGGTGACGTGGCTGGCGCACCGGACAGTGTCCGGTGCGCCCGTCGTCTACAGCCTCCACCAACGGTCAAGTTTGGTGGTTGGGGCTATAAATACCTGAGAGCACCTAGAGGGGGGGGGGGGGTGAATAGGTGATCCTGTAAAAACTTCAAACTTAAGCCACAAAAACTTGTTAAGCGTTAGCACGATTAATGCCAAGTGGCTAAGGTGAAGTCTCAACAAAACACAATACCACAAGAATCAAGCACAGAGGGACACAGTGGTTTATCCCGTGGTTCGGCCAAGCCAATGCTTGCCTACTTCCACGTTGTGGCGTCCCAACGGACGAGGGTTGCAATCAACCCCTCTCAAGCGGTCCAAAGACCCACTTGAATACCACGTTGTTTTGTTGTTCCTTTCACTATCCCGTTTGCAAGGAATCTCCACAAATTGGAGTCTCTTGCCCTTACAAGTATATGATCACAAAGAAAGCACAGAGTAAGGGAGGGAAGCAACACACACAAATCCACAACAAAAGCGCACACACACGGCCAAGACTCGAGCTCGAATGACTATCTCAGAGTTCACACTAGAACAGAGCTCGAATCACTTAGAATCACAAACGAATGCGCAAAGAACTTGTGTGGATGATCAAGAATGCTCAAGAGTTGCTTGTGTGTCTCCTCCATGCGCCTAGGGGCTCCTTTTATAGCCCCAAGGCAGCTAGGAGCCGTTGAGAGCAAATCCGGAAGGCCATCCTTGCCTTCTGTCGTCGGGGGCACCGGACAGTCCGGTGCACACCAGACACTGTCCGGTGCCCGATTTGTTTCCTTATCTGGCGCTGCCGACCGTTGCAGCCCGTTGGAGATCTGCGAGCCGTTGGCGCACCGGACAGTCCGGTGCACACCGGACAGTCCGGTGCCGTCTTCCGACCGTTGGCTCGGCCACGTGTCTCGCGCGGATTGCGCGGCCGACCGTTGGCCCTGGCCGACCGTTGGCTCACCGGACAGTCCGGTGCACACCGGACAGTCCGGTGAATTTTAGCCGTACGCCGTCGGCGAATTCCCGAGAGCGGCCAGTTCGAGCCGAGTCAGCCTGGCGCACCGGACACAGTCCGGTGCACACCGGACAGTCCGGTGCTCCAGACCGAGCTGGGACTTGGCTGCACACAGCCAAGTCATTCTCTCCCCTTTTCTCTTTTTCTTCTTTCTGTTTCTAACACTTAGACAAATATGTTAGTCCACAAAACCAATGTACTAAGGCTTAGAAACATACCTTTACTTCATGATTTGCACCTTGTTCATCCATGTACACAAATTCACAATTAAACACATGTGTTGGCACTCAATCACCAAAATACTTAGAAATGGCCCAAGGGCACATTTCCCTTTCAATCTCCCCCTTTTTGGTGATTTATGCCAACACTACATAAAGCCACTAGAACAAGTGCAAACTCAATTCAAATAACACTTAAATTTATTTTGAATCAATTTTGGCATATATGGATCATCCTTTGCCACCACTTGGTTTGTTTTTGCAAATCAAACACAAATCTCTATCTCTAAGTTAAACACACATGTTTAAGCATAAAGAGAGTCATTCAAAAAGAGATTGATCAAGGATTTCAAAAACTCCCCCTTTTTCCCATAATTACTACTTCTCCCCACAAGAAGCCAACTTTTGACAAGAGAGACAACAAAAGAGTTTTGACAAACCAAAAGCTCTATTCTACTAATTTCAAAATCTCTCAAGTGGTAGCTGATCCATTTATTGCTTTGGCCTTTATTTTCTCCCCCTTTGGCATCAACCACCAAAACGGGATCAATTTTGGCCCTTTAACCCCATTGCCTCACCAAAATCTTCAATTAAGAGCAAATGGCAATAAGAGGTCATGAGATGAACTTGGAATAAGTTACCCCTCATCGGAGTGCAGTGGAAGTCTTGCATGATCCAAGTCCACCTTTTCCCTTTCAATTCTCCTTTGTGACTAACACAAGCAAACTCAAACATATGGTTAGTCTCAAAGGGTCAAGTTGTAACACATCTCCCCCTAAACATGTGCATCACATTGCAACGGACTTGTGAGGTCCAGGGAGTGTTTGTACAACTTGAGCACCATAATAAGCAACAAAATGCAGAATGAACATGATCAAAGGCATGAATACATGTATGCTACAATTCAATCCAAGTTCCGCGAATCTAAGACATTTAGCTCACTACGCAGCCTGCAAAAGGTCTTCTCATCTAAAGGCTTGGTAAAGATATCGGCTAGCTGGTTCTCGGTGCTAACATAAAACACTTCGATATCTCCCTTTTGCTGGTGGTCTCTCAGAAAGTGATGCCGGATGTCAATGTGCTTTGTGCGGCTGTGCTCAACAGGATTTTCCGCTATTCGGATAGCACTCTCATTATCACATAGGAGTGGGACTTTGCTCAGATTGTAGCCAAAGTCCCTGAGGGTTTGCCTCATCCAAAGTAGTTGCGCGCAACACTGACCTGCGGCAACGTACTCGGCCTCAGCGGTGGATAGGGCAACGGAAGTTTGTTTCTTAGAGTTCCATGACACCAGGGACCTTCCTAAGAATTGGCACGTCCCTGATGTACTCTTCCTATCGACCTTACATCCAGCATAGTCGGAATCTGAGTACCCAATCAAGTCAAAGTTAGACCCCTTTGGATACCAGATCCCGAAGCAAGGCGTAGCGACTAAATATCTAAGAATTCGCTTCACCGCCACTAAGTGACACTCCTTAGGATCGGATTGAAATCTAGCACACATGCATACGCTAAGCATAATATCCGGTCTACTAGCACATAAATAAAGTAAAGACCCTATCATTGACCGGTATGCCTTTTGATCAACGGACTTACCTCCTTTGTTGAGGTCGGTGTGTCCGTCGGTTCCCATCGGCGTCTTTGCGGGCTTGGCGTCCTTCATCCCAAACCTCTTTAGCAGATCTTGCGTGTACTTCGTTTGGGAGATGAAGGTGCCGTCCTTGAGTTGCTTCACTTGGAACCCAAGGAAGTAGTTTAACTCGCCCATCATCGACATCTCGAATTTCTGCGTCATCACCCTGCTAAACTCTTCACAAGACTTTTGATTAGTAGAACCAAATATTATGTCATCGACATAAATTTGGCACACAAACAAATCACCATTACAAGTCTTAGTGAAAAGAGTTGGATCGGCTTTCCCAACCTTGAAAGCATTAGCAAGTAAGAAATCTCTAAGGCATTCATACCATGCTCTTGGGGCTTGTTTAAGTCCATAGAGCGCCTTAGAGAGCTTACACACGTGGTCGGGGTACCGCTCATCCTCGAAGCCAGGGGGTTGCTCCACGTACACTTCCTCCTTTATTGGCCCGTTGAGGAACGCGCTCTTCACATCCATTTGGTACAACCTGAAAGAATGGTGAGCGGCATATGCTAGCAAGATGCGAATGGATTCTAGCCTAGCCACAGGAGCAAAAGTCTCCTCAAAGTCCAAACCTGCGACTTGGGCATAACCTTTTGCCACAAGTCGAGCCTTGTTCCTTGTCACAACTCCGTGCTCGTCCTGTTTGTTGCGGAACACCCACTTGGTTCCCACAACATTTTGCTTGGGACGAGGCACCAGCGTCCAAACTTCATTGCGCTTGAAGTTGTTGAGTTCCTCCTGCATGGCCAACACCCAATCCGGATCTAGCAAGGCCTCCTCTACCCTGAAAGGCTCAATAGAGGAGACAAAGGAGTAATGTTCACAAAAATTAACTAATCGAGACCGAGTAGTTACTCCCTTGCTAATGTCACCCAGAATTTGGTCGACGGGATGATCCCTTTGAATCATCGCTCGAACTTGGGTTGGAGGTGCCGGTTGCGCTTCTTCCTCCATCACATGATCGTCTTGTGCTCCCCCTTGATCACACGCCTCCTTTTGATGAACCTGTTCATCGTCTTGAGTTGGGGGTTGCACCGTCGTTGAGGAAGAAGGTTGATCTCGTTCATCCTGTTCCTGTGGCCGAATGTCTCCAATCGCCATGGTTCGTATAGCGGCCGTCGGAACATCTTCTTCATCTACATCATCACAATCAACAACTTGCTCTCTTGGAGAGCCATTAGTCTCATCAAATACAACGTCGCTAGAGACTTCAACCAAACCCGATGATTTGTTGAAGACCCTATACGCCTTTGTATTTGAATCATAACCTAATAAAAACCCTTCTACAGCTTTGGGAGCAAACTTAGAATTTCTACCTTTCTTTACTAGAATGTAGCACTTGCTCCCAAAAACACGAAAGTAGGATACATTGGGTTTGTTACCGGTTAGTAGCTCATATGACGTCTTCTTGAGGAGGCGGTGAAGATAGACCCTGTTGATGGCGTGGCAAGCCGTGTTCACGGCTTCCGACCAAAAGCACTCGGGGGTCTTGAACTCTCCAAGCATCGTCCTCGCCATATCGATTAGCGTCCTGTTCTTCCTCTCTACCACACCATTTTGCTGTGGTGTGTAGGGAGCGGAGAACTCGTGCTTGATCCCTTCCTCCTCAAGAAACTCCTCCACTTGAAGGTTCTTGAACTCGGACCCGTTGTCGCTCCTAATCTTCTTCACCTTGAGCTCAAACTCATTTTGAGCTCTCCTGAGGAAGCGCTTGAGGGTCCCTTGGGATTCAGACTTATCCTGCAAAAAGAACACCCAAGTGAAGCGGGAAAAGTCATCAACAATAACTAAACCATACTTACTTCCTCCTATGCTTAGATAGGCGACGGGTCCGAAGAGGTCCATATGCAGCAGCTCCAGAGGTCTTGACGTGGTCATCACATTCTTGCTGTGATGTGCTCCTCCAACTTGTTTACCTGCCTGACAAGCTGCACAAGGTCTATCTTTTTCGAAATAAACATTGGTTAGACCTATCACGTGTTCTCCCTTTAGAAGCTTGTGGAGATTCTTCATCCCCACATGTGCTAAGCGGCGATGCCACAGCCAGCCCATGCAAGTCTTAGCCATTAAGCATGCATCTAGACCGGCCTCTTCTTTTGCAAAATCAACTAAGTAAAGCTTGCCGTCTAGTACACCCTTAAAAGCTAGTGAACCATCACATCTTCTAAAGACAGACACATCTACATTTGTAAATAAACAATTATATCCCATTTGACATAATTGACTAACAGATAGCAAATTATATCCAAGACTCTCCACTAGGAATACATTTGATATAGAATGCTCATTAGAAATTGCAATTTTACCTAACCCTTTTACCTTGCCTTGATTCCCATCACCGAATATAATTGAATCTTGGGAATCCTTATTTTTGACGTAGGAGGTGAACATCTTCTTCTCCCCCGTCATATGGTTTGTGCATCCGCTGTCGATAATCCAGCTTGAACCCCCGGATGCATAAACCTGCAAGGCAAATTTAGGCTTGGGTCTTAGGTACCCAACTCATGTTGGGTCCTGCAAGGTTAGCACAAATGTCTTTAGGGACCCAAATGCAAGATTTATCTCCCTTGCATCTAGCCCCTAATTTCCTAGCAACTACCTTCTTACCCTTTCTACAAATAGCAAAGGGAGCATTACAAGCATAATAAATGGTAGAAGGTTCATTCCCTACTTTCCTAGGAGCATGAATAACATTCTTTCTAGGTACATGAGCAATATCTCTCCTAGGCATATGTACAACATTTCTCCTACACATATCTCTACCATGATTATAAGAAGAACTAGAAGCAAACATTGCATGAGAATCATAAACATGTGAATCAAAATGATTATAGGCATTTCTAGCATGTCTCCTATCATAATACATAAAAGCATGATTCTTTTTAGCATTACTAGCCATCGGGGCCTTCCCCTTCTCCTTGACGAAGATGGGAGCCTTATGGCTTGTTAAGTTCTTGGCTTCCCTCTTGAAGCCAAGCCCATCCTTAATTGAGGGATGTCTTCCAATTGTATAGGCATCCCTTGCAAATTTTATCTTTTCAACTTCACTCTTGCTAGTCTTAAGTTGAGCATTAAGACTAGCCACTTCATCTTTTAGTTTTGAAATTGAAACTAAGTGTTTGCTACAAGTGTTAACATCAAAATCTTTACACCTAGTGCAAATTGTAACATTTTCAACACAAGACTTAGATTTATTTGTTACTTCTAATTTAGCATTTAAATCATGGTTAACACTTTGTAAAGTAGCAATGGTTTCATGACAAGAAGATATTTCACTAGAAAGCACTTCATTTCTTTTCACTTCTAAAGCATATGATTTTTGTGCCTCTATAAACTTATCATGTTCATCATACAATAAATCCTCTTGCTTCTCTAAAAGCCTATCCTTTTCATTCAAAGCATCAATCAATTCATTGATTTTATTTATCTTAGATCTATCTAAGCCTTTGAACAAGCAAGAATAATCTATGTCATCATCGTCACTAGACTCACTATCACTAGAAGAAGTATAAGTGGAGTCTTGAGTACTCACCTTCTTCTCCCTTGCCATAAGGCAAGTGAGACGCTCGTTGGGGAAGAGAGCCGATTTGTTGAAGGCAGTGGCGGCGAGTCCTTCGTTGTCGGAGTCGGAGGAGGAGCAATCCGAGTCCCACTCCTTTCCTAGATGCGCCTCGCCCTTTGCCTTCTTGTATTGCTTCTTCTTCTCTCTTTTGTTCCCCTTTTCCTGGTCACTTTCATTATCGGGACAGTTAGCAATGAAATGACCAAGCTTACCGCATTTGAAGCATGAGCGCTTCCCCTTGGCTTTGGTCTTGCTTGGTTGTCCCTTGTGACCTTTAAGCACCGTCTTGAATCTCTTGATGATGAGAGCCATCTCTTCATCATTGAGCCCGGCCGCCTCGACTTGCGCCACCTTGCTAGGTAGCGACTCCTTGCTCCTCGTTGCTTTTAGAGCAATGGGTTGAGGCTCGTGGAGTGGTCCGTTCAACGCGTCGTCGACGTATCTTGCCTCCTTGATCATCATCCGCCCGCTCACGAATTTTCCAAGTACTTCCTCGGGCGTCATCATCGTGTACCTGGGATTCTCACGAATATTGTTCACGAGATGAGGATCAAGTACGGTAAAGGACCTGAGCATTAGGCGGACGACGTCGTGGTCCGTCCATCGCGTGCTCCCGTAGCTCCTTATCTTGTTGATGAGGGTCTTGAGCCGATTGTATGTTTGCGTCGGCTCCTCGCCCCTTATCATGGCGAACCGTCCAAGCTCTCCCTCCACCAACTCCATCTTGGTGAGCAAGGTGACGTCGTTCCCCTCATGAGAAATCTTGAGGGTGTCCCAGATCTGCTTGGCATTGTCCAAGCCGCTCACCTTGTGATACTCGTCCCTGCACAAAGAGGCTAGCAACACAGTAGTAGCTTGTGCATTTTTATGAATCTGTTCATTAATAAACATAGGGCTATCCGAGCTATCAAATTTCATTCCACTTTCCACAATCTCCCAAATGCTTGGATGGAGAGAAAACAGGTGAGTACGCATTTTGTGGCTCCAAAATCCGTAATCCTCTCCATCAAAGTGAGGAGGTTTGCCAAGTGGAATGGGAAGCAAATGAGTATTTGAGCTATGCGGAATACGCGAATAATCAAAAGAAAAGTTTGAGTTAACCGTCTTTTGTTTGTAGTCGTTGTGGTCCTCGTCCTTTTGGGAAGAAGTAGACTCGTCGCTGTCGTAGTAGACAATCTCCTTGATGCGCCTGGTCTTCTTCTTCTTCCCTTCCTTCCGTTTTTGGCCCGAGCCGGAGTCGGTAGGCCTGTCATCCTTCGGCTCGTTGACGAAGGTCTCCTTCTCTTTATCGTTGATCACTATACCCTTCCCCTTAGGATCCATCTCTTCGGGCGGTTAGTCCCTTTGAGAAGAGAACGGCTCTGATACCAATTGAGAGCACCTAGAGGGGGGGGGGTGAATAGGTGATCCTGTAAAAACTTCAAACTTAAGCCACAAAAACTTGTTAAGCGTTAGCACGATTAATGCCAAGTGGCTAAGGTGAAGTCTCAACAAAACACAATACCACAAGAATCAAGCACAGAGGGACACAGTGGTTTATCCCGTGGTTCGGCCAAGCCAATGCTTGCCTACTTCCACGTTGTGGCGTCCCAACGGACGAGGGTTACAATCAACCCCTCTCAAGCGGTCCAAAGACCCACTTGAATACCACGTTGTTTTGTTGTTCCTTTCACTATCCCGTTTGCAAGGAATCTCCACAAATTGGAGTCTCTTGCCCTTACAAGTATATGATCACAAAGAAAGCACAGAGTAAGGGAGGGAAGCAACACACACAAATCCACAACAAAAGCGCACACACACGGCCAAGACTCGAGCTCGAATGACTATCTCAGAGTTCACACTAGAACAGAGCTCGAATCACTTAGAATCACAAACGAATGCGCAAAGAACTTGTGTGGATGATCAAGAATGCTCAAGAGTTGCTTGTGTGTCTCCTCCATGCGCCTAGGGGCTCCTTTTATAGCCCCAAGGCAGCTAGGAGCCGTTGAGAGCAAATCCGGAAGGCCATCCTTGCCTTCTGTCGTCGGGGGCACCGGACAGTCCGGTGCACACCGGACACTGTCCGGTGCCCGATTTGTTTCCTTATCTGGCGCTGCCGACCGTTGCAGCCCGTTGGAGATCTGCGAGCCGTTGGCGCACCGGACAGTCCGGTGCACACCGGACAGTCCGGTGCCGTCTTCCGACCGTTGGCTCGGCCACGTGTCTCGCGCGGATTGCGCGGCCGACCGTTGGCCCTGGCCGACCGTTGGCTCACCGGACAGTCCGGTGCACACCGGACAGTCCGGTGAATTTTAGCCGTACGCCGTCGGCGAATTCCCGAGAGCGGCCAGTTCGAGCCGAGTCAGCCTGGCGCACCGGACACTGTCCGGTGCACACCGGACAGTCCGGTGCTCCAGACCGAGCTGGGACTTGGCTGCACACAGCCAAGTCATTCTCTCCCCTTTTCTCTTTTTCTTCTTTCTGTTTCTAACACTTAGACAAATATGTTAGTCCACAAAACCAATGTACTAAGGCTTAGAAACATACCTTTACTTCATGATTTGCACCTTGTTCATCCATGTACACAAATTCACAATTAAACACATGTGTTGGCACTCAATCACCAAAATACTTAGAAATGGCCCAAGGGCACATTTCCCTTTCAATACCCCAACCACCCCCACATTCAAGTCATCCAAGTTTTCCACTCTTCTACACCATACAAGAGCTAGCATTCAATACAAGACACACCAAAGAGATCAAATCCTCTCCCAACTCCACACAAAGCTTTAGTGATTAGAGAGAGTGATTTGTCGTGTTCATTTGAGCTCTTGCGCTTGGATTGCTTTTCTTTCTCATTCTTTCTTGTGATCATCTCAATTGTAATCAAGGCAAGAGACACCAATTGTGTGGTGGTCCTTGCGGGGAAGTTTGGTTCCCGTGAGATTGAGAAGAGAAGCTCACTCGGTCCGTGGGACCGTTTGAGAGAGGGAAAGGGTTGAAAGAGACCCGGTCTTTGTGACCACCTCAACGGGGAGTAGGTTTGCAAGAACCGAACCTCGGTAAAACAAATCATCGTGTCTCGCTCTTTATTCGCTCACGATTTGTTTTGCGCCCTCTCTCTCGGACTCGTTTCTATTTCTAACGCTAACCCGACTTGTAGTTGTGATTAACTTTGTAAATTTCAGATTCGCCCTATTCACCCCCCTCTAGGCGACTTTCAATTGGTATCGGAGCTCGGTGCTTCATTAGAGCCTAACCGCTCGAAGTGATGTCGGGAGATCACGCCAAGAGGGAGATGGAGACCGGCGACAAGCCCACTACAAGCCACAGGAAGACTTCATCGGAAGAGTCCCGCAACAAGGGGAAGGGGAAGGAGAAGAAATCCTCTTCCCACAAGTCGCATCGGAGAGGTGACAAGCACAAGAAGATGAGGAAAGTGGTCTACTACGAGACCGACTCTTCATCACCATCGACCTCCGGCTCCGACGCGCCGTCCGTTACTTCTAAGCGCCATGAGCGCAAGAAGTATAGTAAGATTCCCCTACGCTATCCTCATATTTCAAAGCGTACTCCTTTGCTCTCCGTTCCATTAGGCAAACCACCGATTTTTGACGGTGAAGATTATAATATGTGGAGTGACAAAATGAGGCATCATCTAACCTCACTCCACACAAGCATATGGAATGTTGTTGAGTTTGGTGTACAGGTACCATCCGTAGGGGATGAAGACTACGACTCGGACGAAGTGGCCCAAATTCACCACTTTAACTCCCAAGCCACCACTATACTCCTCGCCTCTCTAAGTCGAGAGGAGTATAATAAGGTGCAAGGGTTAAAGAGTGCGAAGGAAATTTGGGACGTACTCAAGACCGCGCACGAAGGAGACGAGGTGACAAAGATCACCAAGCAGGAGACGATCGAGGGGGAGCTCGGTCGCTTCATGCTTCACCAAGGGGAGGATCCACAAGCTATGTACAACCGCTTGAAGACCTTGGTGAACCAAGTGCGCAACCTCGAGAGCGAAAAATGGGATGACCATAAGATGGTCAAGGTTATTCTTAGATCCCTCGTATTTCTTAACCCTACGCAAGTTCAATTAATTCGAGGTGATCCTAGATATAAGCTAATGTCTCCCAAGGAAGTTATAGGAAAATTTGTGAGCTTTGAGCTAATGATTAAAGGCTCAAAGAAAATCATCGAGCAAGGCACCTCCTCCACGCCCGAAGCACAACCGGTGGCATTCAAGGCAACGGAGGAGAAGAAGGAGGAGTCTACATCAAGTAGACAACCAATCGACGCCTCCAAGCTCGACAATGAGGAAATGACGCTTATTATCAAAAGCTTCCGCCAAATCCTCAAGCAAAGGAGGGGGAAAGATTACAAGCCCCGCTCCAAGAAAGTGTGCTCCAAATGTGGTAAGCCCGGTCATTTCATTGCTAAATGTCCATTATCTAGTGATAGTGACAGGGGCGACGACAAGAAGAGGAGAAGAAAGGAGAAGAAGAGGCACTACAAGAAGAGGGGCGGCGATGCCCATGTGTGCCGCAAGTGGGACTCCGAGGAGAGCTCCTCTGACTCCTCCTCCGACGAGGACGCCGCCAACATCGCCGTCACCAAGGGACTTCTCTTCCCCAACGTCGGCCACAAGTGCCTCATGGCAAAAGACGGCAAAAAGAAGAAGGTTAAATCCAAATCCTCCACTAAATATGAGTCCTCTAGTGATGATAATGCTAGTGATGAGGAGGATAATTTGCGTACCCTTTTTGCCAACCTAAACATGCAACAAAAGGAAAAATTGAATGAATTAATTAGTGCTATTCATTAAAAGGATGATCTCTTGGACTCTCAAGAGGACTTCCTAATTAAGGAAAATAAAAGACATGTTAAGGTTAAGAATGCTTATGCTCTAGAAGTAGAAAAATGTGAAAAATTATCTAGTGAGCTAAGCACATGCCATGATATTATTGCTAACCTTAGAAATGAGAATGCTAAACTTATTGCTAAGGTTGATTCTAATGTGTGTAATGTTTCAATTCCCAATCTTAGAGATGATAATGTTGATTTACTTGCTAAGATTGAAAAATTGAATGATTCTCTTGCTAGCCTTAGAATTGAAAATGAAAAATTAATTGCTAAGGCTAAATATTTTGATGTTTGCAATGTTACTATTTCCAACCTTAGAAGTGAAAATGATATATTACATGCTAAGGTTGTAGAATTAAAATCTTGCAAACCCTCTACATCTACCGTTGAGCATGTTTCCATTTGCACTAGATGTAGAGATGTTGATATTGATGCTATTCATGATCATGTGGCTTTAATCAAACAACAAAATGATCATATAGCAAAATTAGATGCTAAAATTGCCGAGCATGAACTTGAAAATGAAAAAATTAAATTTGCTCGTAGTATGCTTTATAGTGGGAGACGCCCTGGCATCAAGGATGGCATTGGCTTCCAAAAGGGAGACAATGTCAAACTTAATGCCCCTCCTAAGAAATTGTCTAACTTTGTTAAGGGCAAGGCTCCCGTGCCTCAGGATAACGAGGGTTACATTTTGTACCCTGCCGGTTATCCTGAGAGCAAGATTAGGAGAATTCACTCTAGGAAGTCTCACTCTGGCCCTAATCATGCTTTTATGTATAAGGGTGAGACATCTAGCTCTAGGCAACCAACCCGTGCTAAGTTGCCTAAGAAGAAAACTCCTAATGCTTCAAATGGTCATGACATTTCATTTAAAACTTTTGATGCATCTTATGTTTTCACTAACAAATCCGGCAAGGTAGTTGCCAAGTTTGTTGGGGGCAAACACAAGGGCTCCAAGACTTGTGTTTGGGTACCCAAAGTTCTTGTGTCTAATGCCAAAGGACCCAAAACCGTTTGGGTACCTAAAGTCAAGAACTAAAATTGTTTTGTAGGTTTATGCATCCGGGGGCTCAAGTTGGATCATCGATAGCGGGTGCACAAACCACATGACAGGGGAGAAGAAGATGTTCTCCTCCTACGAGAAAAACCAAGATCCCCAACGAGCTATCACATTCGGGGATGGAAACCAAGGTTTGGTCAAAGGTTTGGGTAAAATAGCTATATCTCCTGACCATTCCATTTCCAATGTTTTTCTTGTTGATTTATTAGATTACAATTTGCTTTTCGTATCTCAATTATGTCAAATGGGCTACAACTGTCTCTTTTACTGATGTAGGTGTCACTGTCTTTAGAAGAAGTGATGATTCAATAGCATTTAAGGGAGTGTTAGAGGGTCAGCTATACTTGGTAGATTGATAGAGCTGAACTCGACACTTGCTTAATTGCTAAGACTAACATGGGTTGGCTCTGGCACCGCCGACTAGACCATGTTGGAATGAAGAATCTTCATAAGCTTCTAAAGGGAGAGCACATTTTAGGATTAACAAATGTTCATTTTGAGAAAGACAGGATTTGTAGCGCATGCCAAGCAGGGAAGCAAGTTGGTGTTCATCATCCACACAAGAACATCATGACGACTGACAGGCCATTGGAGCTCCTACACATGGATCTATTCAGCCCGATAGCTTACATAAGCATCGGCGGGAGTAAGTACTGTCTAGTTATTGTGGATGATTATTCTCGCTTCACTTGGGTGTTCTTTTTGCAGGAAAAATCACAAACCCAAGAGACTCTAAAGGGATTCTTGAGACAGGCTCAAAATGAGTTCGGCTTGAGGATCAAGAAAATTAGAAGCGACAACGGAACGGAGTTCAAGAATTCACAAATTGAAGGCTTCCTTGAGGAGGAGGGCATCAAGCATGAGTTCTCTTCTCCCTACACCCCACAACAAAATGGTGTAGTGGAGAGGAAGAATCAAACTCTATTGGACATGGCAAGAACCATGTTTGATGAGTACAAGACGCCAGATCGGTTTTGGGCCGAGGCGGTTAACACCGCTTGCTACGCCATCAACCGGTTATATCTACACCGAATCCTCAAGAAGACATCATACGAACTCCTAACCGGTAAAAAGCCCAACATTTCATATTTTAGAGTCTTTGGTAGCAAATGCTTTATTCTTGTTAAAAAGGTAGAAAATCTAAATTTGCTCCTAAGACAGTAGAAGGCTTTTTACTAGGATATGATTCAAACACAAGGGCATATAGAGTCTTTAACAAGTCCTCAGGACTAGTTGAAGTTTCTTGTGACGTTGTGTTTGATGAAACTAACGGCTCTCAAGTAGAGCAAGTTGATCTTGATGAGATAGGTAATGAAGAGGCTCTGTGCATCGCGCTAAGGAACATGTCCATAGGGGATGTGTGTCCTAAGGAATCCGAAGAGCCGCCACATGCACAAGATCAACCATCCTCCTCCACGCAAGCATCCCCACCAACTCAAAATGAGGACGAGGCTCAAGTTGATGAAGGAGAAAATCAAAATGATGAGCCACCTCAAGATGACGGCAACGATCAAGGGGGAGATGCAAATGATCAAGACAAGGAGGATGAAGAACCAAGGCCGCCACACCCAAGAGTCCACCAAGCAATCCAACGAGATCACCCCGTCGACACCATCCTCAGCGACATTCATAAGGGGGTAACCACTAGATCTCGTGTTGCACATTTTTGTGAGCATTACTCTTTTGTTTCCTCTATTGAGCCACATAGGGTAGAGAAAGCACTCCAAGATTCGGATTGGGTGATGGCGATGCAAGAGGAGCTCAACAATTTCACTAGGAACGAGGTATGGCACTTAGTTCCACGTCCTAATCAAAATATTGTAGGAACCAAATGGGTCTTCCGCAACAAGCAAGATGAGCATGGTGTGGTGACAAGGAACAAAGCTCGACTTGTGGCCAAGGGATACTCTCAAGTCGAAGGTTTGGATTTTGGTGAAACCTATGCACCCGTAGCTAGGCTTGAGTCAATTCGCATATTATTAGCCTATGCTACTTACCATGGCTTCAAGCTTTACCAAATGGATGTGAAGAGTGCCTTCCTCAACGGACCAATCAAGGAAGAGGTCCATGTTGAGCAACCTCCCGTCTTTGAAGACAGTGAGTACCCTAACCATGTCTATATGCTCTCTAAGGCGCTTTATGGGCTCAAGCAAGCCCCAAGAGCATGGTATGAATGCCTAAGGGATTTCCTTATTGCTAATGGCTTCAAAGTCGGAAAGGCCCATCCTACTTTATTCACTAAAACTCTTGACAATGATTTGTTTGTATGCCAAATTTATGTTGATGATATTATATTTGGGTCTACTAACGAATCTACATGTGAAGAATTTAGTAGGATCATGACACAAAAATTTGAGATGTCAATGATGGGGGAGTTGAAGTATTTCTTGGGATTTCAAGTAAAGCAACTCCAAGAGGGCACCTTCATTAGCCAAACGAAGTATACTCAAGACATTCTAAACAAGTTTGGGATGAAGGATGCCAAGCCCATCAAGACACCCATGGGAACCAATGGGCATCTCGACCTCGACACGGAAGGTAAATCCGTCGATCAAAAGGTATACCGGTCGATGATAGGTTCATTACTCTACTTATGTGCATCTCGACCGAACATTATGCTTTCCGTATGCATGTGTGCAAGATTCCAAGCCGACCCTAAGGAATCTCACCTTACGGCCGTAAAACGAATCTTGAGATATTTGGCTTATACTCCTAAGTTTGGGCTTTGGTACCCTCGGGGATCCACATTTGATTTAATTGGTTATTCGGATGCCGATTGGGCGGGGTGTAAAATTAATAGAAAGAGCACATCTGGGACTTGCCAGTTCTTGGGGAGATCCTTGGTGTCTTGGCGGATAATCCCGTTGAGCATAGCCGCACTAAACACATAGCCATTCGGTATCATTTTCTAAGGGATCACCAACAAAAGAGGGATATCGAGATTGCATATATTAACACTAAAGATCAATTAGCCGATATCTTTACCAAGCCACTAGATGAACAAACTTTTACCAAACTTAGGCATGAGCTAAATATTCTTGATTCTAGGAATTTCTTTTGATGTCTTGCACACATAGCTCATAAATATACCTTTGATCATGTCTCTTTTATATATGCTATGACTAATGTGTTTTCAAGTGTATTTCAAACCAAGTCATAGGTATATTGAAAGGGAATTGGAGTCTTCGGCGAAAACAAAGGCTTCCACTCCACTCCACAACTCATCCTTCGCCGTCGCTCCAAGCAATTCTTCGTCTTTGGTATAATCTTCACTCATATGTTATTTACCAAAGGGGGAGAAAGTAGTCAAAGGGCTTATATTTCACTCAAACATCCGTTTTTGGCGATTCATGCCAAAGGGGGAGAGTATTAAGCCCAAAGCAAAAGGACCGGACCGCACCACCACCAAATTTTAAAACTTATGATTTTCAAATTGATATCTCATTGTGTTCAAAAGGGGGAGAAAGTAGTGTTTTCAAAATTGATATCTTAAAACCCTCTTGAACACTAAGAGGAAGATTTTTATTTAGGGGGAGTTTTGTTTAGTCAAAGGAAAAAGCATTTGAAACAAGGGGAGAAAATTTCAAATCTTGAAAATGCTTCGCAAAATCTTATTCATTTACCTTTGACTATTTGCAAAAGGACTTTGAAAAGCATTTACAAAAAGAATTTGCAAAACAAAACATGTGGTGCAAGCGTGGTCCAAAATGCTAAAAATAAAGAAACAATCCATGCATATCTAGTAAGTAATATTTATTGGCTCAATTCTAAGTAACCTTTGCACTTACATTATGCAAACTAGTTCAATTATGCACTTCTATACTTGCTTTGGTTTGTGTTGGCATCAATCACCAAAAAGGGGGAGATTGAAAGGGAATTAGGCTTACACCTATTTCCTAATAGATTTTGGTGGTTGAATTGCCCAACACAAATAATTGGACTAACTAGTTTGCTCTAGTCTATAAGTTCTACAGGTGCCAAAGGTTCACAATAAGCCAATAAAAAGACCAAGAAAAAGGGTTCAAACAATAGAGCAACGGGACAACCGAAGGCACCCTGGTCTGGCGCACCGGACTGTCCGGTGTGCCACCGGACAGTGTCCGGTGCACCACCGGACAGTGTCCGGTGCACCAGGGGACTCCAAGCTGAACTCTTCACCTTCGGGAAATCTCAGAGGCGCTTCGCTATAATTCACCGGACTGTCCGGTGTACCACCGGACAGTGTCCGGTGCTCCAAGGGAGAGCGACTCTGAACTCGCCAACTTCAGGAATCCGCTCCGCTAAAATTCACCTGACTGTCCGGTGTGACAGCGGAGCAACGGCTAGTTCACGCGCAACGGTCGACTGCAACGCATTAAATACGCGCCTGCGCACGCAGAGGAGCAGGGCACGCGCGGGTGGCACAACGGACAGCCTACAGGGCCTGTCCGGTGCACCACCGGACAGCCAGGCGGGCCCACAAGTCAGAGCTCCAACGGTCGAACCCCAACGGCCTGGTGACGTGGCTGGCGCACCGGACAGTGTCCGGTGGCGCACCGGACTGTCCGGTGCGCCCGTCGTCTGCAGCCTCCACCAACGGTCAAGTTTGGTGGTTGGGGCTATAAATACCCCAACCACCCCCGCATTCAAGTCATCCATGTTTTCCACTCTTCTACACCTTACAAGAGCTAGCATTCAATACAAGACACACCAAAGAGATCAAATCCTCTCCCAACTCCACACAAAGCTTTAGTGATTAGATAGAGTGATTTGTCGTGTTCATTTGAGCTCTTGCGCTTGGATTGCTTTTCTTTCTCATTCTTTCTTGCGATCATCTCAATTGTAATCAAGGCAAGAGACACCAATTGTGTGGTGGTCCTTGCGAGGAAGTTTGGTTCCCGTGAGATTGAGAAGAGAAGCTCACTCGGTCCATGGGACCGTTTGAGAGAGGGAAAGGGTTGAAAGAGACCCGATCTTTGTGACCACCTCAATGGGGAGTAGGTTTGCAAGAACCGAACCTCGGTAAAACAAATCGTCGTGTCTCGCTCTTTATTTGCTCACGATTTGTTTTGCGCCCTCTCTCTCGGACTCATTTCTATTTCTAATGCTAACCCGGCTTGTAGTTGTGATTAACTTTGTAAATTTCAGATTCGCCCTATTCACCCCCCCTCTAGGCGACTTTCAGAAGTCTTGCATGATCCAAGTTCACCTTTTCCCTTTCAATCCTCCTTTGAGGCTAAATCAAGCAAGCTTAAACACATGGTTAGTCTCAAAGGGTCAAGTTGTAGCACATCTCCCCCTAAATATGTGCATCACTCACACATGGACTTTTTAGGTCCGGGGAGAGTTTGTACAACTTGAGCACCATAAATAAAAAAATGCATAAGGGAACATGATCAAAGCATAATACACATGTATGCTACACATCAATCCAAGTTCCGCGAATCTAAGACATTTAGCTCACTACGCAGCCTGCAAAAGGTCTTCTCATCTAAAGGCTTGGTAAAGATATCGGCTAGCTGGTTCTCGGTGCTAATATAAAACACTTCGATATCTCCCTTTTGCTGGTGGTCTCTCAAAAAGTGATGCCGGATGTCAATGTGCTTTGTGCGGCTGTGCTCAACAGGATTATCTACCATGCGGATAGCACTCTCATTATCACATAGGAGTGGGACTTTGCTCAGATTGTAGCTAAAGTCCCTGAGGGTTTGCCTCATCCAAAGTAGTTACGCGCAACACTGTCCTGCGGCAACATACTCGGCCTCAGCGGTGGATAGGGCAACGGAAGTTTGTTTCTTAGAACTCCATGACACCAGGGACCTTCCTAAGAATTGGCACGTCCCTGATGTACTCTTCCTATTGACCTTACATCCAGCATAATCGGAGTCTGAATATCCAATTAAGTCAAAGGTAGACCCCTTTGGATACCAGATCCCAAAGCAAGGCGTAGCGACTAAATATCTAAGAATTCACTTCGCGGCCACTAAGTGACACTCCCTTGGATCGGATTGAAATCGAGCACACATGCAAACACTAAGCATAATATCCGGTCTACTAGCACATAAATAAAGCAAGGAACCTATCATGGACTGGTATGCTTTTTGATCAACGGACTTACCTCCTTTGTTGAGGTCGACGTGTCCGTCAGTTCCCATCGGAGTCTTTGCGGGCTTGGCGTCCTTCATCCCAAACCGCTTTAGCAAGTCTTGTGTGTACTTCGCTTGGGAGATGAAGGTGCCGTCCTTGAGTTGCTTCACTTGGAACCCAAGGAAGTAGTTCAACTCGCCCATCATCGACACCTCAAACTTTTGAGTCATCACCCTGCTAAACTCTTCACAAGACTTTTGGTTAGTAGAACCAAATATTATGTCATCGACATAAATTTGGCACACAAATAAGTCACCATCACAAGTCTTAGTGAATAAAGTTGGATCGGCTTTCCCAACCTTGAAAGCATTAGCAATTAAAAAGTCTCTAAGGCATTCATACCATGCTCTTGGGGCTTGCTTAAGTCCATAGAGCGCCTTAGAGAGCTTACATAAGTGGTCGGGGTACCGTTCATCCTCGAAGCTAGGGGGTTGCTCCACGTACACCTCCTCCTTGATTGGCCTGTTGAGGAAAGCGCTCTTCACATCCATTTGGAACAACCTGAAAGAATGGTGAGCGGCATATGCTAGCAAAATACGAATGGACTCTAGCCTAGCCACAGGAGCAAAAGTCTCCTCAAAGTCCAAACCTGCGACTTGGGCATAACCTTTTGCCACAAGTCGAGCCTTGTTCCTTGTCACCACCCCGTGCTCGTCTTGTTTGTTGCGGAACACCCACTTGGTTCCCACAACATTTTGCTTGGGACGAGGCACCAGTGTCCAAACTTCATTTCTCTTGAAATTGTTGAGCTCTTCTTGCATGGCCAACACCCAGTCCGGATCTAGCAAGGCCTCTTCTACCCTGAAAGGCTCAATAAAAGAGACAAAGGAGTAATGCTCACAAAAATTAGCTAATCTAGAGCGAGTGGTTACTCCCTTGCTAATGTCACCCAAAATTTGGTCGACGGGATGATTCCTTTGAATCGTCGCTCGAACTTGGGTTGGAGGTGCCTGGGGTGCTTCTTCCTCTTCAACTTGGACATCCTGTGCTCCCCCTTGATCACATGCCTCCTCTTGATGAACCTGTTCATCGTCTTGAGTTGGGGGATGCACCATTGTTGAGGAAGAAGTTTGATCTTGCTCCTTGAGTTCCTGCGGTCGCACATCTCCAATCGCCATGGTGCGTATTGCGGTCGTTGGAACGTCTTCTTCATCTACATCATCAAGAGCAACAACTTGCTCTCTTGGAGAGCCATTAGTCTCATCAAATACAATGTCGATAGAGACTTCAACCAAACCCGATGATTTGTTGAAGACTCTATACGCCTTTGTATTTGAGTCATAACCTGACAAAAACCCTTCTACCGCTTTGGGAGCAAATTTGGAATTCCTACCCTTCTTCACTAGAATGTAGCATTTACTCCCAAAAACTCGGAAATACGAAACATTGGGTTTGTTACCGGTTAGTAGCTCGTATGACGTCTTCTTGAGGAGGCGATGAAGGTAGACCCGGTTGATGGCGTGGCAAGCCGTGTTCACGGCTTCCGACCAAAATCGCTCGGGCGTCTTGAATTCTCCAAGCATTGTCCTCGCCTTGTCAATGAGTGTCCTGTTCTTCCTCTCTACCACACCGTTTTGCTGTGGTGTGTAGGGAGCGGAGAACTCGTGCTTGATCCCTTCCTCCTCAAGGTACTCCTCCACTTGAAGGTTCTTGAACTCGGACCCGTTGTTGCTCCTTATCTTCTTCACCTTGAGCTCAAACTCATTTTGAGCCCTCCTTAGGAAGCGCTTGAGGGTCCCTTGGGTTTCAGATTTATCCTGCAAAAAGAATACCCAAGTGAAGCGGGAAAAATCATCAACTATAACAAGACCATACTTACTTCCTCCTATGCTTAGATAGGCGACAGGTCCGAAGAGGACCATATGAAGCAACTACAAAGGTCTTGATGTGGTCATCACATTTTTGGTATGATGAGAGCTTCCCACATGTTTACCTACTTGACAAGCTGCACAAGGTCTATTTTTTTCGAAGGTAACATTTGTTAGACCTATCACATGTTCTCCCTTTAGAAGTTTGTGAAGGTTCTTCATCCCCACATGTGCTAAGCGGTGATGCCACAGCCAGCCCATGCTAGTCTTAGCAATTAAGCATGCATCTAGACCGGCCTCCTCTTTTGCAAAATCAACTAAATAGAGTTTGTCGTCTAATACACCCTTAAAAGCTAATGAACCATCACTCCTTCTAAAGACAGACACATCTACATTTGTGAATAAGCAGTTATATCCCATATTACAAAGCTGACTCACAGACAACAAGTTATATCCAAGCGACTCAACTAAAAACACATTGGAAATGGAGTGCTCGGATGAAATAGCTATTTTTCCTAACCCTTTCACTTTGCCTTGATTCCCGTCACCGAATATGATTGAGTCTTGGGAATCTTTGTTTTTGACGTAGGAGGTGAACATCTTCTTCTCCCCCGTCATGTGGTTTGTGCATCCACTGTCGATAATCCAGCTTGATCCCCCGGATGCATAAACCTGCAAGGCAAATTTAGGCTTGGGTCTTAGGTACCCAACTCTTGTTGGGTCCTACAAGGTTAGTGACAATATCCTTAGGGACAAATGCAAGTTTTATCTCCCTTGCATTTTGCCCCTAATTTCCTAGCAATCACCTTTCTATCCTTTCTACAAATTGCAAAAGAAGCATTGCAAGCATGATAAATTGTAGAAGGTTCATTGTTTACTTTCCTAGGAACATGAACAACATTTCTTCTAGGCATGACATTTTTCCTAGTCAAATTTCTATTATGCATAATAGAGAAACTTGAGGCAATCATTGCATTTGAATTGTAAGCATTACAACTCCTATCATAATGAACATTTCTAGAAAATTTCCTGTCGTGGTACATGAAAGCATGGTTCTTTTGACAACTATTAGTCATAGGGGCCTTCCCTTTCTCCTTGGCGGGAATGGGAGCCTTATGACTAGTTAAGTTCTTGGCTTCCCTCTTGAAGCCAACCCCATCCTTAATTGAGGGGTGTCTACCAATAGTGTAGGCATCCCTTGCAAATTTTAGTTTGTCAAATTCACTCTTGCTAGTCTTAAGTTGGGCATTAAGACTAGCCACTTCATCATTTAATTTTGCAATAGAAACTAGGTGTTCACTACAAGCCTCAACATTAATATCTTTACACCTATTGCAAATCACAACGTGTTCTACACAAGAGTTAGATCTATTTGCTACTTCTAGTTTAGCATTTAAATCATCATTAACACTTCTTAAACTAGAAATTGTCTCATGGCAAGTAGATAGTTCAAAAGAAAGCATTTCATTCCTTTTAACCTCTAAAGCAAGAGATTTTTGTGCCTCTACAAATTTATCATGTTCTTCATACAAAAGATCCTCTTGCTTTTCTAACAATCTATTCTTATCATTCAAAGCATCAATGAATTCATTAATCTTATCAATTTTAGATCTATCTAAGCCCTTGAACAAACTAGAGTAATCTATTTCATCATCGCTAGATTCATCATCACTAGAAGAAGCATAAGTAGACTTTCGAGTACATACCTTCTTCTCCTTCGCCATGAGGCATGTGTGACGCTCGTTGGGGAAGAGGGATGATTTGTTGAAGGCTGATGCGGCGAGTCCTTCGTTGTCGGAGTCGGACGATGAGCAATCCGAGTCCCACTCCTTGCCAAGGTGTGCCTCGCCCTTAGCCTTCTTGTAAGCCTTCTTCTTTTCCCTCTTCTTATCTTGTTCCTGGTCACTATCGTTATCGGGACAATTAGCGATAAAATGACCAATCTTACCACACTTGAAGCAGGAGCGCTTTCCCTTCATTTTGTTCTTTTTGGGATGCTCCTTGCGGCCCTTTAGCGCCGTCTTGAAGCGCTTGATGATGAGGGCCATCTCTTCCTCATTTAGCCCCGCCGCCTCAACTTGTGCCACCTTGCTAGGTAGCGCCTCCTTGCTACTCGTTGCCTTGAGAGCAATGGCTTGAGGCTCATGAATTGGACCATTCAATGCATCGTCGACGTATCTTGCCTCCTTGATCATCATCCGCCCGCTTACAAACTTCCCAAGTACTTCTTTGGGCGACATCTTGGTGTACCTGGGATTCTCACGAATATTGTTTACAAGATGTGGATCAAGGACAGTAAAGGACCTTAGCATTAGGCAGACGACGTCATGGTCCGTCCATCGTGTGCTTCCATAGCTCCTTATTTTGTTGATGAGGGTCTTGAGCCGGTTGCACGTTTGGGTTGGCTCCTCTCCCCTGATCATTGCGAATCTCCCAAGTTCGCCCTCCACCAACTCCATCTTGGTGAGCATGGTGACGTCATTTCCCTCATGTGATATCTTGAGGGTGTCCCAGATCTGCTTGGCATTGTCCAAGCCGCTCACCTTATTGTATTCTTCCCTGCTCCAGAGATGCTAAAAGGACAGTAGTAGCTTGTGCATTTTTATGGATTTGTTCATTGATAAACAAAGGACTATCCGTGCTATCAAATTGCATTCCATTTTCTACTATCTCCCATATACTCGGATGGAGAGAGAACAAGTGACTACGCATTTTGTGACTCCAAAATCCGTAGTCCTCCCCATCAAAGTGTGGAGGTTTGCCAAGAGGAATGGAAAGCAAATGTGCATGTGAACTATGTGGAATACGATAATAATCGAAAGAGAAGTTTGAATTAACCGTCTTCTTTTTCTCGTAGTCGTTGTCGTCATCCTTTTGGGAAGAGGAAGATTCGTCGCTGTCGTAGTAGACTATCTCCTTGATGCGCCTTGTTTTCTTCTTCTTCCCGTCTTTTCTTTTGTGGCCCGAGCCCGAGTCAGTAGGCTTGTCATCTTTTGGCTCGTTGACGAAGGACTCCCTCTCCTTATCATTGATCACAATCCCCTTGCCCTTAGGATCCATCTCTTCGGGTGATTAGTCCCTCACGTGAAGAGAACGGCTCTGATACCAATTGAGAGCACCTAGAGGGGGGGGGGTGAATAGGTGATCCTATAAAACTTGAAACTTAATCCCACAAAACTTGATTAGGCGTTAGCACAATAAAGCCAAGTGGCTAGAGAGGAGTTCTTGCACAATACGATAACCACAAGAAGATCAACACAGAGATGGCACAGTGGTTTATCCCGTGGTTCAGCCAAGTCCAATACTTGCCTACTCCACGTTGTGGCATCCCAACGGATGAGGGTTGCACTCAACCCCTTTCAAGCGGTCCAAAGACCCACTTGAATACCACGGTGTTTTGCTTTCACTTTACTATATCCCGCTCGCGAGGAATCTCCACAACTTGGAGCCTCTCGCCCTTACACTTTGATTATCACAAAGAAGCATAGAAGTAAGGATGGGATGAGCAACGCACACAAGACACAAAATCAGAGCAACACACGCACACAAGTCACAACATGAGCTCTCAACACAGCTCAAAGAGTTCTCTACTCAAATGGAGCTCTAATTGCTATCACAAAGAATCGAATGCGCGGAATTTAAGTCTTGGTGCTTAGGAATGCTTAAAGAATGCTTGGTGTACTCCTCCATGCGCCTAGGGGTCCCTTTTATAGCCCCAAGGCAGCTAGGAGCCGTTGAGAGCATTCCAAGAAGGCAATTCTTGCCTTCTGTCGCCTGGCACACCGGACAGTCCGGTGCACCACCGGACACTGTCCGGTGCGGATTTCTTTCCTTCTGTGGCGCAGCCGACCATTGAAGATCCAGAGCCGTTGGCGCACCGGACACTGTCCGGTGCCCCCTTCTGATCGTTGGCTCGGCCACGCATCGCGCGTGGATTACGCGGCCGACCGTTGGCCCGGCTGACCGTGGGCTCACCGGACAGTCCGGTGCACCACCGGACAGTCTGGTGATTTATAGCCGTACGCCGTTAATCGCTTCCCGAGAGTGACAACTTCGCCTGTGAATGGCTCACCGGACAGTCCGGTGCACCACTGGACAGTCCGGTGATTTATAGCCGTACGCCGTTGATCGCTTCCCGAGAGCAGCCAGTTGACAGTCGCCAGCCTAGCGCACCGGACAGTCCGGTGCACCCAGACTGCGCAGAGTCTTGGCTGCATAGCCAAGTCTTTTCCAAATTGGTCTTTTCCTGTTTCTAGCACTTAGACACAATACATTAGTCTCTAAAACAATGTACTAAGTCTTAGAAACATACCTTTACTCTTGATTTGCACTTTGTCCATCAATTGGCATAGATTAACACTTAAGCACTTGTGTTGGCACTCAATCACCAAAATACTTAGAAATGGCCCAAGGGCACATTTCCCTTTCACTATTGTCACCAAAAATCTGGTCGACGGGATGGTTCCTTTGAATCATCGCTCGAACTTGAGTTGGAGGAGCTTGTGGTGCTTCTTCCTCTTCAACTTGGACATCTTGTGCTCCCCCTTGATCACACGCCTCTTCTTGAGGAACCTGTTCATCATCTTGAGTTGGGGGTTGCACCATTGTTGAGGAAGAAGGCTGATCTTGTTCCTTGTGTTCCTGCAGTCGCACGTCTCCAATCGCTATGGTACGAATCGCGTCCGTTGGAACATCATCCTCATCTACATCATCAAGCTCAACTTGCTCTCTTGGAGAGCCATTAGTCTCATCAAATACAACGTCGCTAGAGACTTCAACCAAACCCGATGATTTGTTGAAGACTCTATACGCCTTTGCATTTGAGTCATAACCTAACAAAAACCCTTCTACAACTTTGGGAGCAAATTTTGAATTTCTACCTTTCTTCACCAGAATGTAGCATTTACTCCCAAAAACTCGAAAATATGAAACATTGGGTTTGTTACCGGTTAGAAGCTCGTATGATGTCTTCTTGAGGAGGCGATGGAGATAGACTCGGTTTATGGCGTGGCAAGCCGTGTTCACAGCTTCCGACCAAAACCGCTCGGGCGTCTTGAATTCTCCAAGCATCGTCCTCGCCATGTCTATGAGCGTCCGGTTCTTCCTCTCTACCACACCATTTTGCTGTGGTGTGTAGGGAGCGGAGAACTCGTGCTTGATTCCTTCCTCTCAAGGTACTCCTCCACTTGAAGGTTCTTGAACTCGGACCCGTTGTCGCTCCTTATCTTCTTCACCTTGAGCTCAAACTCATTTTGAGCTCTCCTTAGGAAGCGCTTGAGGGTCCCTTGGGTTTCAGATTTATCCTGCAAAAAAGAATACCCAAGTGAAGCGGGAAAAATCATCAACAATTACTAAACCATACTTACTTCCCCTGATGCTGAGGTAGGCGACGGGTCCGAAGAGGTCCATATGCAGCAGCTCCAGGGGTCTTGATGTAGTCATCACGTTCTTGATGTGATGAGCACTTCCCACTTGTTTACCTGCTTGACAAGCTGCACAAGGTCTATCTTTTTCGAAATGCACATTTGTTAGACCTAACACATGTTCTCCCTTTAGAAGTTTGTGAAGGTTCTTCATCCCCACATGTGCTAGACGGCGATGTCACAGCCAGCCCATGCTAGTCTTAGCGATTAAGCATGCATCTAGACCTGCCTCCTCCTTTGCAAAATCAACTAAATAGAGTTTGTCATCTAGTACACCCTTAAACGCTAATGAACCATAACTCCTTCTAAAGACAGACACATCTACATTTGTGAATAAGCAATTATATCCCATATTACATAATTGACTAACCGACAAAAGATTATAACCTAGCAACTCTACTAAAATACATTGGAGATAGAGTGCTCATTTGAGATGGCAATCTTGCCTAGGCCTTTAACCTTGCCTTGATTCCCGTCACCGAATATGATTGAATCTTGGGAATCTTTATTCTTGACGTAGGAGGTGAACATCTTCTTCTCCCCCGTCATGTGGTTTGTGCATCCGCTGTCGATAATCCAACTTGATCCCCCGGATGCATAAACCTAAAAGGCAAATTAGGCTTGGGTCTTAGGTACCCAACTCTTGTTGGGTCCTACAAGGTTAGTGACAATAGTCTTAGGAACCCAAATGCAAGTTTTATCTCCCTTACATTTGGCTCCCACCTTTTTAGCAATCACCTTTTTATTTTTACATGAAAGAATAAACTTAGCATTGCAAGCATGAAAGACAGTGGTAGATCCATTATAAACTTTTCTAGGAGCATGAGACATGACATTCTTCCTAGATCTACCATTAAAGTTTGAACTCGAGGCAATCATGGCATGAGAGTGGAACACATTACAACTCCTATCATAATGAACATTTCTAGAATCTTTCATAGCCATAATTCTACCATGCATATAAGAACTAGAAGCAGTCATAGCAAGAGAATCATAAGAATAATTCCTACAACCATTTCTAGAGAATTTCCTATCGCTATACATGAAAGCATGGTTATTTTTAGCACTATTAGTCATTGGAGCCTTCCCTTTCTCCTTGGCGGAGATGGGAGCCTTATGACTTGTTAAGTTCTTGGCTTCCTTCTTAAAGCCAAGCCCATCCTTAATTGAGGGGGTGTCTACCAATAGTGTAGGCATCCCTTGCAAATTTTAATTTATCAAATTCATTTTTGCTAGTCTTAAGTTGAGCATTAAGACTAGCCACTTCATCACTTAGTTTAGAAATAGAAACTAGGTGTTCACTACAAGCATCAACATTAAAATCTTTACACCTATTGCAAATCACAACATGTTCTACACAAGAGGTTGATTTATTAGCTACTTCTAACTTAGCACTCAAGTCATCATTAATACTTTTTAAGCTAGAGATAGATTCATGGCATGTAGACAATTCACATGAAAGCACTTCATTTCTTTTAACTTATAGAGCAAGAGAATTTTGCGCACTAACAAATTTATCATGCTCTTCATATAAAAGGTCCTCTTGCTTTTCTAACAATCTATTCTTCTCATTCAAAGCATCAATTAATTCATTGATTTTATCAATTTTGGTTCTATCTAAACCTTTGAATAAACATGCATAGTCTATTTCATCATCGCTAGATTCATCGTCACTTGAAGAAGCGTAAGTACTAGTATTACGAGTGCTTACCTTCTTTTCCCTTGCCATGAGGCAGGTGTGATGCTCGTTGGGGAAGAGGGATGATTTGTTGAAGGCTGAGGTGGCGAGTCCTTCGTCATCGTAGTTGGACGATAAACAATCTGAGTCCCATTCCTTGCCAAGGTGTGCCTCGCCCTTAGCCTTCTTGTAGGTCTTCTTCTTTTCTCTCTTCTTTTCTTGATCCTGGTCACTATCATTATCGGGACAATTAGCAATAAAGTGACCAACCTTACCGCACTTGAAGCAGGAGCGCTTTCCCTTTGTCTTGTTCTTTTTGGGATGCTCCTTGCGACCCTTTAGCGCCGTCTTGAAGCACTTGATGATGAGGGCCATTTCTTCCTCATTGAGCCCCGCCACCTCAACTTGCGCCACCTTGCTAGGTAGCGCCTCCTTGCTACTCGTTGCCTTGAGAGCAATGGCTTGAGGCTCATGAATTGGACCATTCAACGCCTCATCGACGTATCTTGCCTCCTTGATCATCATCCGCCCGCTTACGAACTTTCCAAGTATTTCTTCGGGCAACATCTTGGTGTACCTAGGATTTTCATGAATATTGTTTACAAGATGTGGATCAAGGACAATGAAAGACCTTAGCATTAGGCGGACGACGTCGTGGTCCGTCCATCGCGTGCTTCCATAGCTCCTTATTTTGTTGACGAGGGTCTTGAGCCTGTTGTATGTTTGGGTTGGCTCATTAATGAAGGACTCCTTCTCCTTGTAGTTGTTGATCACCATCCCCTTGCCCTTAGGATCCATCTCTTCGGGCGATTAGTCCCTTTTGCGAAGAGAACGACTTCGATACCAATTGAGAGCACCTAGAGGGGGGTGAATAGGTGATCCTGTAAAAACTTAAACTCAAAGCCACAAACTTGATTAAGTGTTAGCGCAATGAAGCCAAGTGGCTAGAGATGAGTTCTTGCAAAACACAATAACCACAAAGAGATCATGTAACACCCGGATTTTAGGGATCCAAAACCCGGGCGTAAACATAATCACCAGGTGTGCTGGGACCAAGTCTCACACATATGATGAATCATGGCACAGGATCGAATGTCACAACTTTATATATAACAGAAGTTCTATACAAAATAAATAATTACATTATAAGGAGACAACGGTCCAGCAACCCAAAGTTGACTGGGAGACGATGACCTAGATCTCTCACGAACTCATCACGGCATCCTCCATGAGCATCATCCTGCGGTACCTGATCTTGACCTGTGGTGTGTGTGAGACAGCAAGAGTGAGCTCACATACGTTCATCGCTCAACAAGTTGTGGGGAATAATGTGCATGAACTCGCCAAAGGTGGGAGCTCACGTGAAGTGTAAGGCTTACCAAAGAAGATGGTTAGAGCTGAGCATTGCTTTTAAAGTTGGTCAAAATTTTATTAGCAATTACTAAGTATAAGTAAATACCAACCCAATTAAGTAGTAGAACAAAAGTAACACCTCACCTGCAATGCAATGCATATGACAAATTGAATTTAGTTCCATAAATTAATCATGTGAGGGTCCGAGCTGCTCATGACCGTGAGCACGGCTAGTATACCAGTTTTACACTCTGCAGAGGTTGCGCATCTTTACCCACAAGTCATGTTACCCATCTGCCAAGGGATCGCGACTTCCCATACACCTCTACCGAGGAGGCGAGGCAGGGTAACACTACGAGGCCTTTACAAAGTTCCACTAGCTTCAGAAAACCCGCTACAGTTTATAGGAAGATCCAGTGCAGGAATCCCTTGCAGGACCGCCATCGCAGCAAAGTCCTCCCGAGGGCCTCCCTACACTGACCTCTCCCCTACTGCCCTTGCCCCTTTCGGGTAAGGTAGTCTTCCACTAGCTTTCCTAATTAATCAGCCAAGGGCGTCCCATTCCACCCTTGTGGTAGCACTGTTTTCCCGGGTGGTCGCTCCATGTTCCAATTAACATAATGATCTTAACATGAACATTAAATAACAACTAATAACAAAAAGTGTAATCATGAATAGTGTATCTCCATACCCAAAACCACATATAGCACTAGCAAGTACTACCCAGAAAGATCAGTGGTAAACAAGGTATAAAGATAGACAAACTAGGGTAACCTATTGGGTCCCATCAAAATTAACCTATGCAGATCATTATGATTAATCAGAACATGGCTGGGTAAAAAGAAGTGATCAAGGGCACAACTTGCCTGGGCCTTGAGATTCCAGGTACCAGGATGATCTTCAGATGACTCGTGACCTCACTGCTAGTCGTAGTAATACAAACAAACAGTGTAGGCAAAATTTAACATCACACCAAACAAGTAAACAAAATACATAATAATAATCTACACATTAAAATAAGATTCTAGGAACAGGAATCATTAATTTTGAAGTTATAGATTTTAAGTTATGGATTTTCTAATGTTTTATGTGTTTAATACAAGATTAAGTATTAGATAAATTTAAATGAGCCTTTCATGCCAAAACAGAGGCACAAAATGATGAAGAATATTATTACAAAATTTTAGAAACTGGAATGATTCAATTTGGAGCTAAAATAAATTTTCTATGAATTATCTAAGTTCTAGCAATTATTTTCATATTAAAAATCTAATTTCTAATTCATTTAATCACTTTAATTCTGCACTGGACTGGGCCTCAATTATAAGAAAGGTCAGGGGGCTCGGCGCAAGAAACCTGAGACACAAGGAACAGGGTCCCTGGACGGCGGGTTTATTCCGTGAAAGCCGAGGGGCTCATATGAAAAACGACCCGGCCGAAGGGGGTAAGGAGGGCTCTCGGCCGTTGGATCGGCGTTTGAGGGCTCAGATTAGATCGGTTTAATCCTGAACCGGTATGCGATCCCCGCGGTTGGATCTAAAATCAAGGGCAGGGATTTAAAGAAGTCGAGATCCCCCCAGAGCCACACGATCGAGATCAAACGGCCCATAACTATTCTGGGTGAATCGGTATCCACATCTAATCGTGGCCACACGCCCACGATCCAACGGCACATGGGAGTCTTCCCCGCCCGGTGGCCAGGCACAGCCGAAGAGCACCACCCGCGGTGGCGGGCTCCGGCGAGCTCGACCAAAAGGAGCACTGGTGCACGATACACAAATCGGAGAGCGCGTAACATCCCACGAGGGACGGCGAAATCGGAAAGCGAGCAATTCTTACCTAATTCGCGGTGCAGAGGCGCTGTCCACGGCGAGGCGCGGGTGAGCGGCAAGGCTGTGCTCCGGTGAGCAATTGCTCCGGCCACGGTGGTGTCCAACTTGAATTGGAGGCGCGGACAGCTTCCACAGGCGAAGACGATACTCCACGACCCGACTCCAAGAGCGGAGACCCCCCAGCGGCGGCTATCCCCGGCGGCGGCCTACGCTTCTCTCCTTTCTCTCTCGGTGTCCGGCTTGCAAAGGGCTATGGCTCAGGGTCACGGGCGCTCGAGTTTTATAGCTCGGAGGAAGGGATAAGTCCGCGCGATGAGCACGGCCGTTAGCTCCGCCCACGGCGTGAATTTCGCGCGAGAAAGACGACCACGGACTCCGCGCGCCATGAGCGGGTTGTTCTTGTGCGCGCGAGGTTGTTTGTTCGGGTCAGCGCGGATCTTGTGAAGTTCGGCCGAGGAGATGACGGCGAATCCCGACAGGACCCGGTTGTTGCGTGACCGCGCTTCCCCGGATTTCACATCGCCCGCCGCGACCGAGCTCGCCCGAGCCGAGCGGCGAAGGAAGGGGGAAGACCCTGACAACGCGGCCCCGCATGGAAGTGGGAGGTGGATTGGCTGAGCGTGCACATGTGACTGACAGGCTGGGCCCACCTGTAAGCCGCGTGGGGAAGCGAAGAGGGAAGTGCGCTGGCTGACGTGCGGGCCCCATATGTCGGCGCCGGTCACCAGGCAGGGCAACGCGGGCCAAAAACAGTTGTGGGCCGAAAAACGGGATCCGAGGCCTAGGTAAGTTTTTCTTCTTTTCCTTTTTATTTTCTATTTTCTTTTCTCCATTTTCAAATCCAATTTGAGTTCAAATTTCAAAATCAAATTCTTGGGTAAATTCTCCTCAGATTAAAAGTATATCTTGTAAACTCTAGTCTTACTTTTATTTATACTTTTTATTTTGTATATACTTTCCTTTTCTTCTTGTTTTCAAAACCCAAATTCCAATTCAAATCAAACCAGGTTTTAAATTCTAGATTTCAAATTTATGCACAAGTTAAACTTTCACATGATGCACAATTACTACATAGTGTTTCTTTATTTATTTTATTATGATTATTTACCTTTAAAAAGGGTGAATTATAAAGTTTAATTATTTATCAATGGTATTTTGCTCAGATTTCTTCTATCAATCCCAAATTCAGAATTTTGGGTGTTACAAATCCTACCCCCCTTAAAAATAATCTCGTCCTCGAGATTTGTAAGGAAAAAGGGTGCATGTTCATATTGATTCAACACATATGCATAAACAAAATCTCGGCATGATGCATATCTTATTAGCAAAACACAGGGTCAAATGGACCTTATTATTATTACTAAAATAGTAAAATACTACTACTGGCTAAACTAATATTTAGGTCTTACAAATAGTAAAATATATATATATATATATGTATCTATATCTATGTTTATCTCTTTATTCTTGTTGCTCGTTGACTTCTTCACCGACTACTTCATCTCCAACTGGCTCTTCTTCTTGAATTTCAAGTTCACCGGGTTCAGCTTCTACTTCTGCATGATGGGCATATCCCCGGTTGATAGATAGGGGCTGACTCTTTCCTGCCGAGGCTTGTCCTTGTTTCATCGGAGCCGGTGTAGTGTAGGCAGCTCTGTTGGGACAGTAGTTGGCGTAGTGTCCCGGTTGTCCACACTTGAAGCATGTTCTGATGGCGGTTGTGTTGGGAGCAACGGTTCCTCCTGGAGTGCTTGCTTTTGGAGGAGCAGTTGGTGTCTGTTGAGTTTGTTGTCCAGAACTGCCACTAGCTGGTGTATTGGGAGTGGTAGTATAGCGAGGACGGGAACTACTTCCAGCCGGCCCTTGGTTGATAGCCTTTCTTTTCTCTCCAAATATACTCCTCTTGTTTTCTACAGCAATAGCTTTGTCAAGTAGCCTTTGGAAGGATGGAAATGTGTGCGATACCAGTTGATATTGCAAGGGTCCAATTAATCCGTCCAGAAAGAGCTCCTGCTTTTGCTCATCATCTTCAACATCTCTGGGAGCATATCGAGATAACTGAATGAAATTGTCCCTATATTCACTCACGGACATACTTCCTTGCTTGAGAGATAGAAACTCCTTCCTCTTAATCTTCATGAGTCCAGCAGGAATATGGTAATTCCTGAATTGTGTGGAGAATTCTTCCCAGGTAATGGTATCGGCAGCAGCATGAGCTGCACAGTACGCATCCCACCAATCCGCAGCGGGACCAGCAAGACGACCCGATGCATAGAGTACTTTCTCTCGGTCCGAGCACTGGGCTATGTTGAGCATCTTCTCTATGGACTTTAACCAGTCATCTGCTTGCAGTGGATCTGCGGAGTTGGAGAAGGTTGGTGGTTTGTGGCTCATGAATTCCCGGTGCTTGTCCCGGGGTGGGACTGGTGGTGGAGGTGGAGGCAATGGCACTTGTTGTTGTTGCTGCTGTTGTTGAAGTTGTTGCTGCAGCTGCTGTTGTTGTACTCTCCTCTCCTGGCGTATCTCTTCCCGTTCTTGGCGCATTTCCCGACGTGCATCCTCTCTTTCCTGGTGCATTTCTTGGCGTTCTTGCCGCATTTGGGTGCACATATCTGCCATAGTGTCAGCCATTTGCTGCATCATTCTCATTTGAGCTGCGACTAGTGGATCAACTCCGCCTTGTGGAGGATTAGGAGGATTCATCTCTGCTGACTGTGGTTGAGGTTGTCGATTAGCAGGCAAATCAATTCCACCACCCCGCCTGGTATTGACCATCTAAGTTAGAAGCATATGGTAAGATAGCTTTGCAAGGGAATCATTTAGTAGACAGAATGAATAAGCTAATAGTTGGTTATGTACTGGAATTTCTTTGGCAGGGCTGGGCTAGATATTCTATGTCAAGACTAGGGTAATTAGTTGTACGAGGTGAATGTCCAAAGGTAAGATAGAATATGTCAAGATGAGATAGATACGGAATACTACATATATTTTCTAAGGGGATAATCTAGTTTGTCTAGTTATCTTACAAATGCTATCTTTTATACCTAGATGTATATGCAGATGTAGTTGTGGACATTACTCCACAACCCATCACACTCAATCAAAGATCCAAATCAGACAGATATCATAAGAACAAACATTCAAATACATAGACACTTATAAAAATAGTTTTGTTTTTGTTCCCAGGATTAGGTCTCCTATTCCTAAAGGTCACTTCAGTCACAGGATTTCAAAGTGTGAAATCCACATTTGTCTTTAGAAAAGAAAAGATAAGAATAATCAGAGTAAAGCGGAAATAGATGAGAAAAGATTAAGAAAAGTTTAGAAAGAATCAGAGTAGCAAAGATAAACAGATAATGGTTGTCCAGTTCTATCTAGGTTTCGTCCTACAGTCAACATTCCTCTGATACCACTTCTGTAACACCCGGATTTTAGGGATCCAAAACCCGGGCGTAAACATAATCACCAGGTGTGCTGGGACCAAGTCTCACACATATGATGAATCATGGCACAGGATCGAATGTCACAACTTTATATATAACAGAAGTTCTATACAAAATAAATAATTACATTATAAGGAGACAACGGTCCAGCAACCCAAAGTTGACTGGGAGACGACGACCTAGATCTCTCACGAACTCATCACGGCATCCTCCATGAGCATCATCCTGCGGTACCTGATCTTGACCTGTGGTGTGTGTGAGACAGCAAGAGTGAGCTCACATACGTTCATCGCTCAACAAGTTGTGGGGAATAATGTGCATGAACTCGCCAAAGGTGGGAGCTCACGTGAAGTGTAAGGCTTACCAAAGAAGATGGTTAGAGCTGAGCATTGCTTTTAAAGTTGGTCAAAATTTTATTAGCAATTACTAAGTATAAGTAAATACCAACCCAATTAAGTAGTAGAACAAAAGTAACACCTCACCTGCAATGCAATGCATATGACAAATTGAATTTAGTTCCATAAATTAATCATGTGAGGGTCCGAGCTGCTCATGACCGTGAGCACGGCTAGTATACCAGTTTTACACTCTGCAGAGGTTACGCATCTTTACCCACAAGTCATGTTACCCATCTGCCAAGGGATCGCGACTTCCCATACACCTCTACCGAGGAGGCGAGGCAGGGTAACACTACGAGGCCTTTACAAAGTTCCACTAGCTTCAGAAAACCCGCTACAGTTTATAGGAAGATCCAGTGCAGGAATCCCTTGCAGGACCGCCATCTCAGCAAAGTCCTCCCGAGGGCCTCCCTACACTGACCTCTCCCCTACTGCCCTTGCCCCTTTTGGGTAAGGTAGTCTTCCACTAGCTTTCCTAATTAATCAGCCAAGGGCGTCCCATTCCACCCTTGTGGTAGCACTGTTTTCCCGGGTGGTCGCTCCATGTTCCAATTAACATAATGATCTTAACATGAACATTAAATAACAACTAATAACAAAAAGTGTAATCATGAATAGTGTATCTCCATACCCAAAACCACATATAGCACTAGCAAGTACTACCCAGAAAGATCAGTGGTAAACAAGGTATAAAGATAGACAAACTAGGGTAACCTATTGGGTCCCATCAAAATTAACCTATGCAGATCATTATGATTAATCAGAACATGGCTGGGTAAAAAGAAGTGATCAAGGGCACAACTTGCCTGGGCCTTGAGATTCCAGGTACCAGGATGATCTTCAGATGACTCGTGACCTCACTGCTAGTCGTAGTAATACAAACAAACAGTGTAGGCAAAATTTAACATCACACCAAACAAGTAAACAAAATACATAATAATAATCTACACATTAAAATAAGATTCTAGGAACAGGAATCATTAATTTTGAAGTTATAGATTTTAAGTTATGGATTTTCTAATGTTTTATGTGTTTAATACAAGATTAAGTATTAGATAAATTTAAATGAGCCTTTCATGCCAAAACAGAGGCACAAAATGATGAAGAATATTATTACAAAATTTTAGAAACTGGAATGATTCAATTTGGAGCTAAAATAAATTTTCTATGAATTATCTAAGTTCTAGCAATTATTTTCATATTAAAAATCTAATTTCTAATTCATTTAATCACTTTAATTCTGCACTGGACTGGGCCTCAATTATAAGAAAGGTCAGGGGGCTCGGCGCAAGAAACCCGAGACACAAGGAACAGGGTCCCTGAACGGCGTGTTTATTCCGTGAAAGCCGAGGGGCTCATATGAAAAACGACCCGGCCGAAGGGGGTAAGGAGGGCTCTCGGCCGTTGGATCGGCGTTTGAGGGCTCAGATTAGATCGGTTTAATCCTGAACCGGTATGCGATCCCCGCGGTTGGATCTAAAATCAAGGGCAGGGATTTAAAGAAGTCGAGATCCCCCCAGAGCCACACGATCGAGATCAAACGGCCCATAACTATTCTGGGTGAATCGGTATCCACATCTAATCGTGGCCACACGCCCACAATCCAACGGCACATGGGAGTCTTCCCCGCCCGGTGGCCAGGCACAGCCGAAGAGCACCACCCGCGGTGGCGGGCTCCGGCGAGCTCGACCAAAAGGAGCACTGGTGCACGATACACAAATCGGAGAGCGCGTAACATCCCACGAGGGACGGCGAAATCGGAAAGCGAACAATTCTTACCTAATTCGCGGTGCAGAGGCGCTGTCCACGGCGAGGCGCGGGTGAGCGGCAAGGCTGTGCTCCGGTGAGCAATTGCTCCGGCCACGGTGGTGTCCAACTTGAATTGGAGGCGCGGACAGCTTCCACAGGCGAAGACGATACTCCACGACCCGACTCCAAGAGCGGAGACCCCCCAGCGGCGGCTATCCCCGGCGGCGGCCTACGCTTCTCTCCTTTCTCTCTCGGTGTCCGGCTTGCAAAGGGCTATGGCTCAGGGTCACGGGCGCTCGAGTTTTATAGCTCGGAGGAAGGGATAAGTCCGCGCGATGAGCACGGCCGTTAGCTCCGCCCACGGCGTGAATTTCGCGCGAGAAAGACGACCACGGACTCCGCGCGCCATGAGCGGGTTGTTCCTGTGCGCGCGAGGTTGTTTGTTCGGGTCAGCGCGGATCTTGTGAAGTTCGGCCGAGGAGATGACGGCGAATCCCGACAGGACCCGGTTGTTGCGTGACCGCGCTTCCCCGGATTTCACATCGCCCGCCGCGACCGAGCTCGCCCGAGCCGAGCGGCGAAGGAAGGGGGAAGACCCTGACAACGCGGCCCCGCATGGAAGTGGGAGGTGGATTGGCTGAGCGTGCACATGTGACTGACAGGCTGGGCCCACCTGTAAGCCGCGCGGGGAAGCGAAGAGGGAAGTGCGCTGGCTGACGTGCGGGCCCCATATGTCGGCGCCGGTCACCAGGCAGGGCAGCGCGGGCCAAAAACAGTTGTGGGCCGAAAAACGGGATCCGAGGCCCAGGTAAGTTTTTCTTCTTTTCCTTTTTATTTTCTATTTTCTTTTCTCCATTTTCAAATCCAATTTGAGTTCAAATTTCAAAATCAAATTCTTGGGTAAATTCTCCTCAGATTAAAAGTATATCTTGTAAACTCTAGTCTTACTTTTATTTATACTTTTTATTTTGTATATACTTTCCTTTTCTTCTTGTTTTCAAAACCCAAATTCCAATTCAAATCAAACCAGGTTTTAAATTCTAGATTTCAAATTTATGCACAAGTTAAACTTTCACATGATGCACAATTACTACATAGTGTTTCTTTATTTATTTTATTATGATTATTTACCTTTAAAAAGGGTGAATTATAAAGTTTAATTATTTATCAATGGTATTTTGCTCAGATTTCTTCTATCAATCCCAAATTCAGAATTTTGGGTGTTACAGATCAACACAGAGAGGCACAGTGGTTTATCCCATGGTTCGGCCAAGTCCAACACTTTCCTACTCCACGTTGTGGCGTCCCAACGGACGAGGGTTGCACTCAACCCCTTTCAAGCGGTCCAAAGACCCACTTGAATACCACGGTGTTTTGCTTTCGTTTCACTATATCCCGCTTGCGAGGAATCTCCACAACTTGGAGCCTCTCGCCCTTACAATTTGATTATCACAAAGAATCACGGAAGTAAGGTTGGGATGAGCAACACACACAAGACACAAAAACAAGGCAACAATACGCACACAAGTCACAACACGAGCTCTCAACACAACTCAAAGAGTTCTCTACTCAAATGGAGCTCTAGTTGCTATCACAAAGAATCGAATGCGCGGAAATGAAGTCTTGGTGCTTAGGAATGCTCAAGGGATGCTTGGTGTACTTCTCCATGCGCCTAGGGGTCCCTTTATAGCCCCAAGGCAGCTAGGAGCTGATGAGAGCAATCCAGGAAGGCAATTCTTGCCTTTTATCGATTGGCGCACCGGACACTCTCCGGTGCGGATTTCTTTCCTATTCTGGCGCAGCCGACCGTTGGAGACTTGGAGCCGTTGGAGCACCGGACACTGTCCGGTGCACACCGGACAGTCTGGTGCCCCCATCCGACCGTTGGCTCGGCCACGCGTCACGCGCGGATTGTGCGGCCAACCGTTGGCGCGCCCGACCATTGGCTCACCGGACAGTCCGGTGACACACCGGACAGTCCGATGAATTATAGTCGTACGCTGTTGACTTGGTTCCCGAGAGCGGTGACTTCGCCGTAGCCGACTCACCGGACACTGTGCGGTGCACCACCGGACAGTCCGGTGATTTATAGTCGTACGCCGCCGTTGAGACCCGAGAGCAGCCAGCTGATCAGATGCCAGCCTGGCGCACCGGACGCTGTCCGGTGCACCACCGGACAGTCCGGTGCACCCAGACTGAGCAGAGTCTTGGCTGCTCGAGCCAAGTCTTTTCCAATTAAATTTTCTCTGATTCTAGCACTTAGAAAAATATGTTAGTACACAAAAACCAATGTACTAAGTCTAGAATCATACCTTTGTGTTGACTTTGCACTTCTTCCACCATTTGGCATAGTTTCACACTTAAACCATTTGTGTTGGCACTTGATCACCAAAATACTTAGAAATGGCCCAAGGGCACATTTCCCTTTCATAACCAAACGAGGTACTTTAGTTACTAACTAAAGTTTAGTCAGGTGACTAAAGAAACCAAACAGAGCCTTAGCCCAAGATAATAGGGTGAAAGGACGCCTACAAGGATGCTGTCAGGACCACTGGTGCTTAGTGCATGGACTAGGCCCCTCATTGCGCAGATTTGGCAGTTTGAACTGTTGCTTTGGTATCCTATAACCTCAAGACTAGTTTTAAACTTATGGGGTGGTGTTAGGAAGATGGTCCACGAAAATGATGCCCACCATGGATGAACAAGTACATACCGTGTCTTAGCCGTTCTAAAGCACTACCTCATGCTCCTACACCTACCACATCTACTTTAGTTTGAGATGGCTAGGTCACATGTCATGCCGTGTTTGTCCAATACTTTGAAGAGCATTGTTCTCCCCTATCCTTGTGTCGAAGCTACTATGGCTGTGCAAAGACTAGGGATTAATCTAGAGTTCTAGGGCCTCAAGCGCTCTTGCATTGGTAGGGCCTAACCATGGCTAGAGGCTCCCAAGATTCATTGAGGTCTCGGTACATCACAATAGTTACATGGATCCCAAGTCTTGGACTATAACAATCTTATAGGTCAAGCATAGACAACCAAGTGTTTTTATACATGCAAACAGACGTATATGTACTACTTTGTATGAAAATAAGGAACAATTAATACGATTTGCCTTTTTATCAGAGTTGTGTTAGCCACAAGATGCCCGGACCAATGTTAGTTTTATGGAGGCCCTAAAGCAAATTCCTAAGAATCAACCCTGCAAGAAATCTTATATAGAAGCAAAAAAGCCCCCCCCCCCCAAAGTGGAGTATAATCTAAATATTTAAAAGAAAAATTATCTATACCCGAGAAAAGGGCCTCTAGATCTCACCATTGGCGCTAGGGGAGTCTCCAAACTCAATCGCTCTATTGTGAAAACCACTTGAATAGGCCTTGTTCGGGACTATGTCCTTTTAAGCTAGGCCTGCCACACATATCATCTTGCTTCCCATTATACTTCCACATGACACCTTTTATGCCTTTGGAGCGGAGCAATCCGCCAAGCCAGAAAGTGTGCTAGCATCATAGATTTCGAGAGCCTAGCCCTCACAGGTCGTTCTTCTATCCTCAACAACACTGGCTCTCAGCCTTCGTCCATCTTGGGGACGTAACCGTAACCAAAATTCCTATAACAGAGGACTCGTAACAGTATTGTTTTCGTTAAGACATTATCGTTTTCGAAAATTACCGATTTTAAAATTTAAATTTTAAATATCTATTAATACTGTATTGTAGTCACCAATAAATAGATTAATTATGAAACCGGGTAAATTTCCGACTGTATGGCAATCGTTTTCGTATAGACGATATCGTTTTGACCGTTTCCGATCGTTTTCACCCTATCCACATATGTCTCCCCCACTAACATCTTTATAAAAACTGCTTTCACGGGTCATCACATATATCTAGGTTGTTCTCCAATATTCCCACTTCTCATAAAAGTCCATGGAAATATATGAAAGGGGGAGGAATGTGACAACATCTACCCCTTTGAATGTTGTTGTCGACAACATCGAAGATGGAAAAGGAAGCTAGGTCAAAGAGGAAGAGGTTAAAGTTGATTCGATGCTCCATAGGCCCAAACGAGTGACGTGGTCAAACAAATTGTACTTCAACCTAGAGTGGGTGACACGACTGTCTAAAGATGGGCTGAAGGAGGGCAATGCTAACACTAACTAGAAGAGAGGGAAGAATGAACACGATACTGGCCAGATGTGACCGGAGAGCTGGACTAAGGGTAGAGCTAGGAAAAATTTAGGAGAGACTGAATTAAACCACTTTTTCGATATAAACTTATTAAATGACTCATAATAGACATATATAATAGTTCAAAGTAGCATTATAATGAAACATCGAAATAATATTATATCGAAATATCGAATGAATGATAAAATCTATAAAATACATAATAAGATTATACTATATATATTTGTTTGGCACCAAAAGGAGCATGCGGACGGTCCGGCCCTGAGGCCGGACAGTCCGCGCCTGTGGGCCGGACGGTCCGCACGTGCGTAGAATAGAATAGGGTTCCGAGTTTTGTGCTATGTTTGTTAGCTAGATCCGCGGAATTGGCTCGGAATTCAGTTGTGTAAAGGGTCCAGCCCCCCTCCTCTATAAATAGAGAGGTATACGGCCGATTTGTAAGAATCAATCGAATCAATACAACTTCTATTTCGCATTTATTTCCTGTATAATTAGGAGTAGTTCTAGTCTAGTTCTAGTTTAGCCTCTCGATCCCCAAATTCTCCGCCTCTCCTCGACTCTACGTCGATTAGAGGAGTCTAGGTCGGCCTGCCCGAGCCTAGACAACTCCTAGGATCTCTCCTCCCCGATGGGGTCCCTCTCGGGAGCGAGATCCAGGCGCCGCCGGCGATCTTCTGCCGCCCCTGCGCACACGCGGACCATCCGGCCCTAGGGCGCGGACCATCCGGCCGTCAGGCAGGGAACCCGAGCTCCTGCACCAGGTCGCGGACCGTCCGGCCCTGTGCCGCGGACCGTCCGCGCCTGACCAGAGAGCACCGCCGCCTCACGCCAGGTCGTGGACCGTCCGGCCCTGTGCCGCGGACCGTCCGCGCTTGACCAGAGAGTACCGCCGCTGGTTCTTTTAAAGTGATTGGCGCCTCCAAAAAGGTGTCAACATACTTTTTGGCGACTCCGCTAGGGACAATAAATATAGACGCATCAAATCGGCCCTCAATGGACGGTTCAAGGGATAGCTCTGATATTTCCCCAAGCAACATCATTGAGCCGACTTGAGAAACCTTGCCGGCTGACAAACAGCTCCAGTTTGAGAAGCACAAGGAGCGTATGATCCAGGAGGCAAAAGCAAAATTCTTGGCCAACTTCAAAGTGGACAGGAACAACAAGGTCGTCCGACATCGAGCGACGGATCCGGCTTCGCTCCAACCCACACCAGATATCCCCAATGTAAGTAATACCAACGAGCTACAATCTCTTAGAAATTATGTAGAAGAGCAACGTGAACAAATGCAGAACATCATAGGGGGTATGCAAAGCGATTTTAAGAGACTAGTACATGCATTTGATAAATCTAATATCGCAAATTTTCCTTCGCACGAGGTTGAGTTAGAGGGTAACACGCGTAATACATCGGCTACAGGTTGTCTCGACCAGTCACAACCCCTTTATGGGATGCCGATGGACACATACCCTGAGCAACCGCAAATCGGCAGCAAATCAGCCGATCTGCACATGCCCGGACCGTCCGCACGTGAGCGCGGACCGTCCGGGCCAGCAACAGTCGGGCCTATTTTTAATGAGTTACCTAGATATGCGCCCGAGCCACCACACACGGCACAGAACCTAAACTACCCAGTCGGACGGTCCGTATACAACGATGGACGGTCCGCATATAACCACGGACGGTCCGGGTACATATCCGGACAGTCCGCGCATGAGTCTTTTGAGGAGTATTATTACCTGAATCCTCACCCGTCCCAGCAACACTTCCCATCATACTATGCAATGCACCAGCCCATTAATTCAAGATCCAGAGCCCAGGAAAGCTTTCCGGCCCCACCTAGGAGGCCGGAAAGAAACGATCAAACCTATGACCCATATAGGGCAAATGGAAATGCACCACGTAACTCAAACCAATGGGGGGAAAGACAACATGCTAATGTCCAGCCAACCCCACCTATGTTTGACCAGAGAGCCGGTGGTCTCGCACCAGCTGCCATTGATATAGTGAGGGAAGAAATAGCTGGGGTGTTCCGAGATAAGCTCGGAGTAAGCATGATCCCTGGGGGGCAATCATATCGGAAACCTTACGACAACCGATTTGATCACCACCCATACCCACAGGGAACCAGGATACCCGAGTTCTCGAAATTTTCGGGTGACCAGGGAAAGAGCACGCGCGAGCACGTAGGACAGTTCCTAGCACAATTAGGAGAGTTGGCCGACACAGGCATTTCACGTACGTTTATTTTCATTATCTTTAACAGGAACTGCGTTTGCATGGTACGCCACTTTACCTCCTAATTCCATTTCATCATGGGGGGATCTAGAACAAAAATTTCATGATCATTTTTTCTCTGGTGACTATGAATTGGATTTAGTAGATTTAGTGTCATTGCGACAAGCAAAAGATGAATCAGTTAATGATTACATCCGGAGATTCTGAGATACAAGAAACCGATGCTTCCAAATTCATTTAGCAGAAAAATAGCTAGCAGGATTAGCCTTTAATGGTCTACGATATTATTTAAAAGAAAGATTAGAAGGCATCCAATTTTTTACACTAGCACAGTTACACCAGAGAGCTTTGGCTTGTGAAAGCCGAAGCAAAGAAACTGCTAAAACAATTCGTCATAACGTACATATAGTAGAATGCGACCAAAGTAGCTCAGATGACGAATCAGCAGAAGTGTATGCTGCTGAAATGGTTTGGCCAAAGCAGGCCAAATCTTCAGCTTGTTCTTCCTTACAACCGGTTCAAAAGAAATGGCAAGAGGAGGTTAAGTTTACATTTAATGTTGGTAAGTGTGATAAAATATTTGATGAGTTACTCAAAAATGGCAACATTAAAATAAATCACACTGTTCCATCCGCCGACGAGTTAAAACGTCGTGCATACTGCAAGTGGCATAATTCATTTTCTCATGCCACAAATGATTGTAATGTATTCCGTCGACAGATTCAATCGGCCATTAACGAGGGATGATTAAAATTTCAGGAAATGCAGGTGGATACAGAGCCCTTTCCGATGAACATGATTGACTTCGAGGGCAAGAAAGTCTTGGTTCGGCCAAACACAGCCGATAAAGGCAAAGGCAAAGAGACAATCATCGGCAATGCTAAAGAGGCCGATGGGGATCGTAAAGTTTCTTGCAGAAAAGTGGTAGCCGAGAAGACTCCCGATGGAGGGGAGACCCTGAAGGTGACCATCACAGCCTCTAGCACTGGGGGGCAAGCGCAGACAGGGAGACAGATGGAGGAACCCGTGCTGCGCATCCTGGACAGTCCGGCACATAAGCGCGGACGGTCCGGGACCCCACCGGACGGTCCGGAGAACTCCAGCGGACAGTCCGGCCGTACTCAGGACTCACAACGGCCACGTACTTTCAAACCACGACGACCAAAGATAGGTACGTGGAAAACAAATACATTCATGGCAGCTGGTCGGTTGGTTAAAGCCGGCCCAACTTTTGATCAATTATTGTCTAAATATGTAAAAAAGAAGGCCGGCCCCAGTGACCGGCCAGCAAAGCGACCCCGCTCACCCATTCATGAGCAACGTCATGTCAGGCAGATTGGACCACCCCACCAATCGGAAGAAATGAAAGGTCATACTGTACAATTGAGACCTAAATAGGCACCTCCACCCCCTTATCCGCCTATGCCATATTTATACACATATTTACCTCCACCATATGTCCCAAATCAAATGTGGGGCATGCCACCATATCCATTTGGGATGCCACAGTACCCCGCCTGGGGGGCACCCCAAACATCTATTTTTGACAGGTTGACGCCACCAGTACAAGACCAATTGAGCACTGCTCAATCCGGTCACCAGGCACAGACCCAACAGGATTGCCGGACTACTCGGCCTCCAAGGCCGACCAATCCGGCAGGGGGGCATGTACCTGCAGCAACCAAAAGGACAACAAAGAAGGACGTCATCAAAATAGGTACTGCAGATGTTGTCATACAGGAAGATAATAAAGGGCCGATGATTTTTGGTGAATCGGCCAACATAACCAAAAAAGAAGATACGGCTACCATCAAAACAGCCGATCCAAAATACTCCATGCCTCGATGGTGCCCAGCGGGATTGACACGGTCCCAGAAGCGGAAATTACAGCGCCTAAGAGCGAAGGAGAGCCAGAAAAAGGAGGCGGAAAAGATATTCAATGACACACATCCACAGTACCCGCCACCGCAAAAGAAATGGAGACCAAAGGCCGTTGAGGAAAATCAAACGGCCACAAAAATAGAAAATGAAACAACACTTGTACAGCACCTGCAGGTATGGCAGGTAGCCTGGCCAGCAAGACTAGGCAATCTGCACCAGGCGCGGACCGTCCGCCCACGGAGTCTGGACCATCCGCACCGCACCAGGAAGCCTCCAACGACACGCCAACATCAATGGAAGAAGACGACCTACTGGGAGAAGACTTGGTCGACTACGAGGCTTCTCCAGAATGCCCAGGTATGGATATAAATGTTATTATATTTTCTACCGATTGTACTATTATCGGCAACGATGAACCTGTTGTTGCCCAGTTCGATTTCGGTCCTAAAGAAGCCGCCTTTACTAAACCAAAGGAATCGGTAAATCATTTAAAGCCGCTCTTCGTGCGCGGTCACATTGATGGAATACCGATTGCTAAGATGTTGGTAGATGGAGGGGCGGCTATAAATCTAATGCCTTATTCGTTATATAGAAAAAACATGTCAAGACCAACATGACCCTCAGCGGTGTTGGGGATAGTTCGATTAAGGCCAGGGGAGTCACGTCCGTTGAATTAACCATCGGGACTAAGACTCTTGCTGCTGCATTCTTCGTCGCTGATGTAGAAGGAAATTACAGTTTAATTCTGGGCAGAGATTGGATTCATGCCAATCAATGTATACCTTCTTCATTACATCAAATGCTAATACAATGGGTAGGCGATGAGGTAGAACAAGTACATGCTGATGTATCGGCCTGCATCGCTGTGGCCGATGCCCCTGTACTCTGGACTTATGAGACTGCTACATGTCTCACAGGAGTAGATTTTTCTGATTATCAGTTCATAAGTATAGATAAGAAAGGTTTCATTCCTGTAATGCTAGAGCCGATGGAGAATCGGCTAAATCCTAAATAGAGTTTAAATGATGAATACACACAAAGTTTATGAGTCTTTGGTCATGGACAGTTCGGATCCCAAAGCCGGATGGTCTGGTCTTTCCCAAAACAGTTCGGACTTTAAGATCGAACATCTACCGCAGCGAAAAGACAGTATTATGGATGATCCGGTCCCCGAGACCGGAAAGTCCGCCATCACACAAAGACCATCTGATTCCTCTGTAGGGGACATGATAGAGGAATTCAGAGATCTTGATAAACTAGGACAGGGATTTAAATCGACCGATCCTTTGGAGGAGATTGACATAGGAGATGGTAACACTCCAAGGCCGACTTTTGTAAACAAGACAATGGAGACCGATCCTAGAAATGAGATGATCGGTCTATTGAAGGAATATTCAGATTGTTTTGCTTGGGATTACACTGAGATGCCTAGACTAAGCCGAGAGATCGTCGAACATCGGCTGCCTATTAAGTCCGATTTCAGACCTTTCAAGCAGAAAGCTAGAACCTTTCGTCCAGATCTTCTCCCACGAATCAAGGACGAAATCCACCGGCTGCTAGAAGCTAATTTTATTAGACCTTGCATATACGCAGAGTGGGTCTCCAATATTGTGCCGGAAGAGAAGGAGTTAGGTAAGCTTAGGGTATGCATTGATTTTCGCAATTTAAATAGAGCAACTCCTAAAGATGAATATCCTATGCCCATAGCCGACACATTAATCAATAATGCATTAGGAAATAAAATTATTAGCTTTCTTGATGGTAATGCTGGATATAACTAGATTTTCATGGCCGAAGAGGATGCGTCTAAAACGGCCTTTATATGTCTAGGCTTCATTGGTTTATTTGAATGGGTTGTCATGACATTCGGTCTTAAAAATGATGGTGCTACTTATCAGAGGGCTATGAATTTGATCTTCCATGAGTTGTTAGGAAACACTGTGGAAGTCTACATTGATGATATTGTAGTCAAATCGGCTGAGTTTGGTCCTCATGTAGCTGATTTGCGCAAAGCCTTTGATAAAATGCGTCGGTATGGTTTGAAAATGAACCCACGTTGTTGGGGACCATAATTAGGGGTACCCCCAAGACTCCTAATCTCAGCTGGTAACCCCCATCAGCACAAAGCTGCAAAGGCCTGATGGGCGCGATTAAGGTCAAGGCTCAGTCCACTCAAGGGACACGATCTCGCCTCGCCCGAGCCCAGCCTCGGGCAAAGACAGCCGACCCGGAAGATTCACGCCTCGCCCGAGGGTCCCCACAAGCAACAGACGCACCATCGACTCGCCCGAGGCTCAGCTCGGGTAGGCTTCGCGGAGAAGCAACCTTGGCCAGATCGCCACGCCAACCGACCGTATCGCAGGAGCATTTAATGCAAGGATCGCCTGACACCTTATCCTGATGCGCGCTCTTCAGTCGACAGAGCCGAAGTGACTGCAGTCACTTCGCCGCTCCACTGACCGACCTGACAGGAATACAGCGCCGCCTGCCCCGCTCCGACTGCCGTGCCACTCGCTAGAGTGAGGTCGACAGTGGCTAAGTCCAGCCTCGGGCGACATAGGAAGCTCCGCCTCGCCCGACCCCAGGGTTCGGCCCCCGTCTCGGCCATGGAAGATGGACTTCGCCTCGCCCGACCCTAGGGCTCAGACTCAACCGCGACTTAGAAGACGACGAACTCTGCCTCGCCCAAACCAGAGCTCGGACTCAGCCTCGGCTCCAGAAGACGACGAACTCCGCCTCGCCCGACCCCAGGGCTCGGACTCAGCCTCGACCTCGGAGGAACCGCCACCTCGCCCAAACTCGGGTCCGAACCGGCCACGTCGCCAGGGGGCCATCATTACCCTGCCCCTAGCTAGCTCAGGCTACAGGGAACAAGACCGGTGTCCCATCTGGCTCGCCCCAGTAAACAAGTAATGATGATACCTCGCACGCTCCATGACGACGGCAGCTCCCAGCCCCTTACGTCAGCAAGGAGACGTCAGCAGGGATCCGACACCCCCGACAGTTGTACCTCCGCAGGGCTCTAGCGCTCCTCCGACGGCCACGACATCATATGAACAGGGTGCCAAAACCTCTCCGACTGCCACGACGGCATGTACTTAGGGCTCTAGCTCCTCTCAGCTAGACACGTTAGCACACTGCTACACCCCCCATTGTACACCTGGACCCTCTCCTTACGCCTATAAAAGGAAGGTCCAGGGCTCTCGTACGGGGAGGTTGGCCGCGCGGGAGAACGGGTCGACGCATAAGGCTCTCGCTCTCTCTCTCTCTCCCACGCGAACACTTGTAACCCCCTACTGCAAGCGCATCCATCCGCCCTTGGCGTAGGACAACACGAAGGCCGCGGTTTCCCCTCACTGTTCTCCCCCCTTTGTATCTTGTCTCGCGCCGACCCATCTGGGCTGGGACACGCAGCGACAATTTACTCGTCGGTCCAGGGACCCCCCAGGGTCGAAACACCGACAGTTGGCGTGCCAGGTAGGGGCCTGCTGCGTGTTGACGAACAGCTTCCCGTCAAGCTCCAGATGGGTAGTCTCCAGCAACCTTTCCAACCCGGGACGATGCTCCGCTTCGGGAGTCTTGAGTTCATGTCCCTCGACGGTAGCTACGACATGATACTCCTTCCTCCACCGCGCGACAGCGGCAATGGCGGTCGTCAGCCCGCTCGCCGGCGGCGGAATCAACGACGTCTTCCCCACATGGCGGAAGAACAACATCCGGGTTTGTCCCATCACCTCCCCCACCGACGGAGGAGGAGGCAGGGCAACCATGGCCAAGCAGGAGGCGACACCTCATCGGATGTCGAGCAAGTCGACGACGCCGGCACCCCAGCGGGGGACACGTCGGGCTTCGACCTTGCGTCTGAGATGAAGACGAGCGTCGTTTCCCCGCAACACGCCAACCTCAAGCAGACGAACGATGCCAGCACGCTCGCGAAGGACTTGCTGGGCGTCACCTTCGTACCTGAGACAACGGTGCAGTCCGCCCCTGACGCGACTTTGTCACCGCCCATCGACCAAGAGGTACCGACCGATTCCCATCTCGTACCTTTTGGATTCAGCTTCGACCCACCAAGCGACCTCGCCTCGGTGGAAGCCTCCATAGAGGCATGTACCAACCCTCCGGGGTACCATATGCGGTCGCCCTGGGATAGATTGACGGCCATCTCGACCTACGGACCCTCGGGTTCCGAGGAAGATGACGAGCCCGACTTTTTGTTGGGATTTCTCCGGGCTCGGTAACCCCAGTGCCATGCGGGACTTCATGACCGCATGCAACTACTGCCTCTCCGATTGTTCCGATGGTAGCCGCAGCTTCGGCGATGAGGACTGCGGCCCAAGTCGTGAATGTTTCCACGTCAATCTAGGGGGTCCCGGCGAAGGCAACCATCTTGGTATGTCGGAAAACGGCGATCCACCTAGGCCTGCGCCTCGCGTTGACATCCTTCGGGAGCTAGCTGTGGTCCCAGTCCCTGCGAGGGGTCAGGACGCACAGCTCGAGCAAATCCGCGGGATGCAAGCCAGGCTCGACGAGGGAGCAGGAACACTTGAGCAGTTCCGCCGGAACATCGGGCAGGAATAGGCAGACCAAGCTCCGGCTAGAGAAGCGCGTCATCTACCCTAGGGCATCCAGCATCGCATTGCCGACGACGTCAGGGCAAGGCCGCCACCGGCTTCCAGTGGGGTCGGCCAGAACCTAGCTGTAGCAGCAATACTACTCCGCGCGATGCCGAAACCATCGACCACCGAAGGGCGGCGTATCCAGGGAGAGCTCAAGAATCTCCTAGAGGATGCCGCGGTCCGACGGGCCAAAAGCTCTGCCTCCCGAAGGCAGAGGTACCCCTCGGAGCATCGCGCCACGACTTCCCGATTCGTGCGGGAAGCCTCGGTCCACACCGGGCGCACGCGCAACACGGCGCCTGCGGCCCCGGGTCGCCTCAGCAACGAGCACCACCACCGCAACCGTCGAGCCCACCTCGACGAGAGGGTGCGCCGAGGCTACCACCCCAGGCGTGGGGGACGCTACGACAGCGGGGAGGATCGGAGCCCCTCGCCCGAACCACCCGGTCCGTAGGCTTTCAGCCGGGCCATACGACGGGCGCCGTTCCCAACCCGGTTCCGAACCCCGACTACCATCACAAAGTACTCGGGGGAGACGAGGCTGGAACTGTGGCTCGCGGACTACCGACTGACCTGCCAGCTGGGTGGAACGGACGATGACAACCTCATCATCCGCAACCTCCCCTGTTCCTCTCCGACACCGCTCGAGCCTGGCTGGAGCATCTGCCTCCGGGGCAGATCTCCAACTGGGACGACCTGGTCCAAGCCTTCGCTGGCAACTTCCAGGGCACGTACGTACTCCCTGGGAACTCCTGGGATCTCCGGAGCTGCCGCCAGCAGCCGGGAGAGTCTCTCCGAGACTACATCCGACGATTCTTGAAGCAGCGCACCGAGCTGCCCAACGTCACCGACTCGGACGTCATCGGCGCGTTCCTCGCCGGCACCACCTGCCGCGACCTGGTGAGCAAGCTAGGTCACAAGACCCCCACTAGGGCGAGTGAGCTGATGGACATCACCACCAAGTTCGCCTCTGGCCAGGAGGCGGTTGAGGCCATCTTCCGAAAGGACAAGCAGCCCCAGGGCCGCCAGCCGGAAGACGTCCCCGAGGCGTCCGCTCAGCGCGGCACCAAGAAGAAGAACAAGAAGAAGTCGCAAGTGGAACGCGATGCCACCGACACGGACCTTGTCGCCGCCGCTGAGTACAAGAACCCTCGGAAACCTCCTGGGGGTGCCAATCTCTTCAATAAGATGCTCAAGGAGCCGTGCCCCTATCATCAGAGGCCCGTCAAGCGCACCCTTGAGGAGTGTGTCATGCTTCGGCGTCACTTTCACAAGGCCGGGCCACCTGCGGAAGGTGGCAGGGCCCACAACAATGACAAGAAGGAGGATCACAAGGCAAAGGAGTTTCCCGAGGTCCACGACTGCTTCATGATCTATGGTGGGCAAGTGGCGAACGCCTCGGCTCGGCACCGCAAGCAAGAGCGTCGGGAGGTCTGCTCCGTAAAGGTGGCGGCGCCAGTCTACCTAGACTGGTCCGACAAGCCCATCACCTTCGACCAGGGCGACCACCCCGACCGCGTGTCGAGCCTGGGGAAATATCCGCTCGTTGTCGACCCCGTCATCGGCAACGTCAGGCTCACCAAGGTCCTCATGGACGGAGGCAGCAGCCTCAACATCATCTATGCCGAGACCCTCGGGCTCCTGCAGATCGATCTATCCTCGATCCGGACAGGCGCGGCGCCTTTTCACGGGATCATCCCCGGGAAACGTGTCCAACCCCTCAGACAACTCGATCTGCCCGTCTGCTTCGGGGCTCCCTCCAACTTCCGAAGGGAAACCCTCACGTTCGAGGTGGTCGGGTTCCAAGGAACCTACCACGCAGTGCTGGGGAGACCATGTTACGCCAAGTTCATGGTCGTCCCCAACTACACCTACCTCAAGCTCAAGATGTCGGGCCCCAACGGGGTCATCACCGTCGGCCCCACGTACCGACACGCGTACGAATGCGATGTGGAGTGCATGGAGTACGCCGAGGCCCTCGCTGAATCTGAGGCCCTCGTCGCCGACCTGGAAAGCCTCTCCAAGGAGGCGCCAGATACGAAGCGCCACACCAGCAACTTCGAGCCAGCAAAGACGGTTAAGTCCGTCCCTCTCGACCCCAGCAACGACGCCTCCAAGCAGATACGGATCGGCTCTGAGCTCGACCCCAAATAGGAAGCAGTGCTCGTCGACTTTCTCTACGCAAACGCCGAAGTCTTTGCGTGGAGTCCCTCGAACATGCCTGGCATACCGAGGGATGTCGCCGAGCACTCGCTGGATATCCGAGCTGGAGCCTGACCCGTGAAACGGCCTCTGCGCCGATTCGACGAAGAAAAGCGCAGAGCCATAGGCGAGGAGATCCACAAGCTGATGGCCGCAGGGTTCATCAAAGAGGTATTCCATCCCGAATGGCTTGCCAACCCTATGCTTGTGAGAAAGAAAGGAGGGAAATGGCGGATGTGAGTAGGCTACACTGGTCTAAACAAAGCATGTCCGAAGGTTCCCTACCCTCTGCCTCGCATCGATCAAATTGTGGATTCCACTACTGGGTGCGAAACACTGTCTTTCCTTGATGCCTACTCAGGGTATCACCAAATCAGGATGAAAGAGTCCGACCAGCTCGCGACTTCTTTCATCACACCTTTTGGCATGTACTGCTATGTTACTATGCCATTTGGTTTGAGGAATGCGGGTGCGACGTACCAAAGGTGCATGAACCACGTGTTCAGAGAGCACATTGGTCGGACCGTCGAGGCTTACGTTGATGACATCATAGTCAAGACGAGGAAAGCCTCCGACCACCTCTCCGACCTTGAAACGACATTCAAGTGTCTCAAGGCGAAAGGCGTAAAACTCAATCCTGAGAAGTGCGTCTTCGGAGTCCCCCGAGGCATGCTCTTGGGGTTCATCATCTCCGAGCGGGGCATCGAGGCCAACCCGGAGAAAATCGCGGCCATCACCAACATGGGGCCCATCAAGGACTTGAAAGGCATACAGAGGGTCATGGGATGCCTTGCGGCTCTGAGCCGCTTCATCTCGCGCCTCGGCGAAAGAGGCCTACCCCTGTACCGTCTCTTAAGAAAGACCGAGTGCTTCACTTGGACCCCTGAGGCCGAGGAAGCCCTACATCAACCCTCAGTCAAGACCAACGACATGCCCGAGCCCGAGAAGGTCTCGGCCCTGCCCGAGGCGCCCTCGGCCTAGCCCGAGGCACCCTCGGCCCCCGAGGGTGAGGCACTGCGAGTCGAGGGAGAGCGCAATGGGGTCTCGCCTGATCGAGACTGGCAGACCCCGTACCTGCAATATCTCCACCGAGGAGAGCTGCCCCTCGACCGAGCTGAAGCTCGGCGATTGGCACGGCGCGCCAAATCATTCGTCTTGCTGGGTGACGGGAAGGAGCTCTACCACCGCAGCCCCTCCGGCATCCTCCAGCGATGCATATCCATCGCCGAAGGCCAGGAGCTCTTACAAGAAATACACTCGGGGGGCTTGCGGTCATCACGCAGCACCTCGAGCCCTTGTTGGAAATGCTTTCCGACAAGGTTTCTATTGGTCGACCACGGTGGCCGACGCCACTGGAATTGTCCGCACCTGCCAAGGGTGTCAATTCTACGCAAGGCAGACGCACCTACCCGCTCAGGCTCTGCAAACAATACCCATCACCTAGTCGTTTGCTGTGTGGGGTCTGGACCTCGTCGGTCCCTTGTAGAAGGCACCCGGGGGCTACACGCACCTACTGGTTGCCATCGACAAATTCTCCAAGTGGATCGAGGTCCGACACCTAAACAGCATCAGGTCCAAACAGGCGGTGGCATTCTTCACCAACATCATCCATCGCTTCGGGGTCCCGAACTCCATCATCACCGACAACGGCACCCAGTTCACCGACAGAAAGTTCCTGTACTTCTGCGAGGATCACCACATCCGGGTGGACTGGGCCACCGCGGCACACCCCATGACGAATGGGCAGGTAGAACGTGCCAACGGCATGATTCAGCAAGGACTCAAGCCGAGGATCTACAACGACCTCCACAAGTTCGGCAGGCGATGGATGAAGGAGCTCCCCTTGGTGGTCTGGAGCCTGAGGACAACGCCGAGCCGAGCCACGGGCTTCACACCGTTCTTTCTAGTCTATGGGGCCGAGGCCATCTTGCCCACAGACTTAGAATACGGTTCCCCGAGGACGAGGGCGTACGACGACCGACGCAACCAGACCAACCGAGAAGACTCACTGGACCAACTGGAAGAGGCTCGGGACATGGCCTTACTACACTCGGCGCGGTATCAGCAGTCCCTGCGACGCTACCACGCCCGAGGGGTTTGGTCCCGAGACCTCCAGGTGGGCGACTTGGTGCTTCGGCTGCGACAAGACGCCCGAGGGCACCACAAGCTCACGCCTCCCAGGGAAGGGCCATTCATCATCGCCATGATTTTGAAGCCCGGAACATACAAGCTGGCCAACAGTCAAGGCGAGGTCTACAGCAACGCTTGGAACATCCGACAGCTACGTTGCTTCTACCCTTAAGATGTTTTCAAGTCGTTCATGCACCTCGTTTACATACGCCAATAAAGTCTAACCATCAAGGAAGGGTTAGCCTTGCCTCGGCAAAGCCCGACCCTCCCTCGGGGGCTAGAAGGGGGGAACCCCCTCCGCGTCAAAATTTTCCTCAAAAAAAAGTCTTCCATCAAAACGACTTTCGCGTCTCCCGACTATATCAGTAACAGGACCCCAAGAAACGAATAAGAGTGCATGTAAGTGGCAAGGCCGACTGAGCCGAGGGACTCCTACGCCTCTGGGATACGGATACCTCACTCGTCGCCTACCGCGAAAAATAACTCTTACTTGGGTAAGCAATCCTGCTACTGACGAACGAGTCCAGATACGCAAAACAGGAGGAAAAGAGACACAACCTTGTATTACGATGATAAAGTGTTCGGGCCTCGGCGGCCGCAAAAGACACATATGCATTCAAAATAAACTGCTCCGGCAGAATCAGGCGTCGCCTGGAGAAGGAGCCGCGCCCTCGGCTTCGTTTCCACCCTCGGCGAGATCCACCCCGGCCTCGGACGACGGCGCAAGCGGGAGGATCTCTGCTTCGAAGGTGGTCGCCAACACCGCACTTGGGCCCGCGGCGGCCGTATCAAGCCTCTGGACTTCGGCCAGGGCAGCTTCATCTTCGTCGGGAAGTAGGGATGAAAACGGTCGAAAACGATCGGAAGAAAGCTCAACCACTTTCACTTTCATATTATTTTTTCGAAAACGATAGCGGTACGATATTTGACGGTAACGAAAACGGCGACGATATTTAACGATAACAAAAACGATAACTAAAGGATCGAAGACGCATCGAAATCGATCGAAAACCATCAAAACGATATTTAAAAACGATAAACTCATAAACATGTCAAGCCATAGAACATGATAATATCTATAAATCTTGATCATATAACAATACTTACTATTACGGCATAATCACAATACCTATATATTATATAGCATCCAAAAAAGTGAAATAGCCATAAGTCCATATTCCATAAATATCATAGTCCATATTCCATAACCATAGGCCTAGAAATAAAATGATACATTGCAAGTCCACAACCACAAGTGGCAAGACAATCCACAAAGACCAGAAGTTTATCTCACTAAAGTACTAAACGTCAAATGACATATGTCATGTGATAAGTTTCAGACTCAAGCACAGAAGCACTCACTCACTGACTCATTCAGACAACCAGATACAAACTGGCATACATAGATACATAGCATAGTGCCATAGTGCATTGCAATACTTATAGCTGAATCTCTGGAATGTCGTCATCATCTTCCACCTGATCACGTCCCAATTCTGAAAATTCATCCTAATTTTGAAACAAATATGTGTTAGCACTCATATAATCCAAATCTGACACAAACATGTAGCAGTTCTGAATATTAGCGGATAGCGGGCCCACATTTTATTACCTCAAACTCACTGGCCAAATTGTTCTTAATGGCATCAAGAACCTCAAGGTCGGTAGGCAGCGAAGAAATATTTCTAGAACCTGAAAATTAACAGGTAATGAATGAATAAAACTATAAAAGTACATTGAGAACTAAGAATCAGTTTACAACTTTTACCTTTTCTAGATGCAACTATCCAATCTTTAGTGCACACAAGTGCTTCTACAATGTCAGGATCAAGGCGGCTTCGATATGGATCGATAACACGACCACCGGCACTAAATGCCGACTCAGATGCAACCGTTGAAACTTGCATTGCCAACACATCACGAGCAAGTAGTGAGAGGATTGGATATTCGTCAGCTTGATTTTTCCACCATGCTAGGATATCAAATGCATTTAGGTTGGCTTTAGAAGTCTTCAATGGTGGTTGAGATAAATACCTATCTAATTCAGTTGATTCCACACCAGCACCACATGACTCATTGTCAAATAGACAGTTATCAAGCTCCTCATCCATGTTGTTCACAAACTGATTTAAAATTGGAGGTGCATATCCTTGATCGGTATTGTTCTGTGAAATAGGTGCAGCCGAAACATAGCACTGAAACAAGTTCTTTAGGACACCAATAAACTTGTCAATTTCAGACTGGTAGGTAATCCTATAGATCCTTTTCAAGTAAAATTCCACCATTTTTTTCTTGAACCTAGGATCAAGAACATTTGCTACAGCAAGAGCAACATTGGACTTCTTCCAATACTTATCAAACTTGAAAGTCATAGCATTTGCCATTTCACAAATAATATTATCACTACTATTGCACCAATCAAATAGCAAAAGCTTAACCTCACAAAATCCTCTAAAAAACATATTGGCAGTTGGATATGTTGTACCAGAAAATATCTCAGTTAGTTCAAAGAATTTTTTTCAAGAAAGGAATCAACATAGCAGCCTTGTCCCATTCATTAGGTGAAGGTGCAATACTACCATACCTACGACGATCAATAGAAGTGAGCCTCTCAAAAGCATCCTTGTAGTAGAGAGCATCCCTCAACATTAAAAAAGTTGAATTCCACCGTGTAGACACATCAACTGAGAGAGAAGGTTTGGTGTCCAACCCACATTCAGTGGCACATTTCATAAACTCCTCCCATTGAAGTGGTGATCCCTTAACAGCAACAACAAAAGCTCGAATCTTTTTAGTTGCAGAGGCAATCACACGCATACCATCTTTAACTACCAAATTCAGAATGTTATTAGCACATCTCACATGAAAAAAGAGCCCATCGCATACTAAAGGACTTTGCTTCTTGAGTTCTACAATTAAATCCTTAACAGCCACTTCATTTGCAGAGGCATTATCCAAAGTCAAAGAGAACATATTTTTCTCAACATACCATTTCAATAGACAAGAACTCACTGTATAAGACAACCTCTCACCTGTATGTCGCCCTTGAACATGAAAGAAATTGATAATTCTTTTCTGAATTTTCCATTCATCATCAATCCAATGAAGAGTGACACACATGTAACCCTTGTTCTGGTTGGATGTCCACATATCCATAGTTGCACTAAAGCGGCTTCGGATGGTTTTGAAGTATGCATACAACTTATCCTTCTCAGCTAAATAGTAGTCCATTATATCCTTTCTAACAGTGACACGAGACTTTAAAGGAAAATGTGGCCGCATCGATTTGACCCATTCTACAAATACTTCATGCTCAACCATATTGAAAGGATACTCATGAACAATCATAGCTTCATAGAACTTTTTCAAGCTAGCCTCTTGATCATACTTGTAAGGTTTAACTATAGCAATTCCTGTCTCACTATCCGTACCGGTTGTGAGATGCTGTTGTCCTTTCTTTACATGGTGGTAATTATTCAGATGTGTCCAAAAACCAGTTGTTCCAAATTTTCCCTCAGCTCTATGCTTGCTAGTCTTGGTCTGACACCCTTTGAAATTGCACTTTGCCCACCTCTGTCTCTCTTGCTTGCCATCCACCTCCACTGTCACCCAATACTTGGTGAAATATTGCCAGACTTCAGATGTGCTCTTCTTTGCCCTTTTGCCAGAAGGCTCATCGTCATCACTGTCCATGTCCACATCTACATTAATTGTGTCATCACGATTTGCAGCACCAATTGGCACTACACTTGATGGTGTTGCAGACGATGTGGATATAATTCGCTGGCTCTGACTTGCTGCCGCTGCTACAAATAATTAGAGGACTCTTATAAGCAACAAGCCAACAACAAACAAAAGGGTTGTACTGACTCTTACTGTCCATGTTTACCGGAGGCAGAGGAGGCCACGACTGCTGTCGTAGAAGCCTGAGAGCCGGATCCATTGATGTCGTGGACCTGAGGTTGTGCACCGCCACCAGATGCATCCATCGTTGCAGGATTCACAGCCTCATCGGGAGCAATCGAGGCTCTGCAGCTCTGCGTTGGCGGGCTGGCCGCTGGCGGGCGGTAGGGCGCTGGGCGGTTGGCCATAGGCGGGCGGCTGGCCATTGGTGTGCAGAGCGGAGTCGCCGGAGTGCAGAGCGGAGTCGCCAGAGTGCCCGTACCCCTGGTGGCTCGCTGCCTCGCTGGTCGCTGCTGTTGTGCGGCGCGCGGTCAGGCGGCTGTGCAGCGCCGTGCATCACGCGTGTGGAGCCGTGGAGGCAGACAGGAGATTGGAGATGCCGAGATGGAGGGGATTAGGGATTTAGGGTTACTTGATGTCTTCATGGGCTTTTGGCTGGGCCTCTACGGTCGGGCTGGAATGTAATTCAAATTATCGACGGTAAATTATCAAATAATATCGAAAATTATCGAAAACGGTCGGTAAAACTAATATCGATTTCGGTTTCAGTTTCGTATTATTTTTACCGGAACCGATTTTGAATTGTCAATAACCGTAACCGTTTTCGTTTATGCTGAAAAATCGATAAAAAGTCAAAAACGAGTTCGAAAATTCGACAATTACCATTATTGTTTTCATCCCTATCGGGAAGGCAATACCCCTCGCTGACCCACTCCAGATCCACGTCGTAGTGGGAAGCGAGCACGATGAAAGCCCGCCTGACGCCGTGATGCAGCGCCTCGCGGAGTCTGCTGCGCGCGTGGTCACCCAAGGCCTGCAGGCGACTCTGAGGGGAGCTTCTCGAGGGGACGTCGTTGAAACCAAAGACCCGACAGAAGGCCAAGATGGCCTCGGACATGGCCGTGTGGTCGGCCTCCCTCTGCTCGGCCGCCTAGGCAAATGCCTTGGTGGACTCATCGAGGGCAGACTCGAGCTCTGAAAACAGCCAAAGCAGAAGACTTCAAACACGAGTTGAGGAACGAAGCTGAATCAAAATCTTAAAACAGCCAAGACATACCTTCGGCTCGGGCACGCTGCTCTGAGGATGCGGCTTGGGCCACGGCTAGGTCTGCCACAAGGGCTCCGGCCCGAGCAGACGCCTCGGCTAACTGGACTCCAAGAGCCTCAGCCCGGCTTTCAGCCTCGGCGGCTCGGCCTCGAGATTGGTCCCGCTCGCCGATGACCTGGCCAAGCTCCAACTGCTGCCGCTGCGTCTCTGCGCGTGCCGCCGCTGCCTCTGCTCCCAGATCGACACAGAGCAACCGAAGGTCCGCCACCTCGGCGCTCCGTTGGGAGAGGCGCTCGGTAGCCCCGGCAAGCGTGGCCCTCAGGGACCGCAACGTACCCCAGACATCGGCCTCGCGGCGGATGAACGACGACTTAGCGGTGCTCAGATCCGTCAGATCCTGAGGAAAGGAAGCGGGGCGTCACGAAGAATGCCTTGGTCACGTGAAAGGTATGCTTGAAATCATTACCTGGAGGATCTTGGGAACGTCCCTGCAAAGGACCTCCAAGGTCGACTGAAGCGACCCCACCATTGCCTCGGCACACTCACGAAACCCGTCCCAAGACTGCTCCTCTCGCTCATCGTCAAGAACGAAGAGGGGATCCGAAGCCCCACTGGTCCAGAACCGGAGCGACTGACGCCGCCCGTCGGGACTGCGCCGCGCGGGGACGAGGTTGCCGCTCCCCAGGACGGGTCGTGGTTCTGCGCCCCCCTCCTCCGAGGCATCAAGTAGCAACGCCTCGGCCATCTCAGCGTCGGCGGCGACGGGTGGCTCCATGGCCAGAACGGCAACCACCTCGGCAGAAGCCGGTGCCAGCGCCAGCAACGCGTCTGGTGGGCTCGAGGCCGCAGCGGCGCCAGCAGTCTCCCACGGCACGACGACTGCCTCGACAGAGGAGTCAGCCTCGGGAGCTCGCCCCACGGCAACTTGTGCCGACTGAACCCCCTGCTCGGGGGCACCTTGTGCAAGGCCAGCCGGCCGTCGAGGCCTGGTGCGGCACCAGCTGCAGAAGCTGGCGCTGTCTTAAGGGCTTTTTGGGGAGCCAGACCGATCGAACCGTGCCTCCGTTTGCTGGGAAGAAAGGGAAAAAGCAGGATCAGGACACACGAAGAAGGCGCCGGGACAGAAGTATCCTCAGATACTTACCCACTCCGGGCCACGACCAATCGTGCCTACGGGGAGGCCCCTCGAGCCTCGGCCCCTGCGGGCACCGCCGAGGTTTGCCCCGCTGCCGGCTTCAGCGCCATCCCTGCCTCGGGCGCCCGGGGCACCGAAGGGACGGTCCACCTAGGCACGAACACGGCGACCCGAGGATCGGCCTCCTCTGCTGCCGGCACGGACGATGGCTCTGGGGGCACAGGCGGGACGGCCTGACTCCCCGGGGTCACCTCAGCTACCTGGGCCAAGGGGTCAAAAACCCCCTCGGCCTGCCCCTATTCTTCGGGTCGGGACCCTGATGCCCCCACCCCGGATACCGACAGCACCGGCCCACTCGGGGGCTGGCTTGACGACCCCTGGCCCAGCCTCAGATCCGGGCTGAGGCCAAGGCGGGCGGCCATGTCGTCGTCTTCATCATCATCGTCGTCGTCGTCATCATCAGGCGTCTCCGGCGACGGCTCCCTCGGGAGCCCATCCCTCTCCTGCCGTCGACGACGCTTCTCCAAGGCGTCCCGAGCCTGCATCCGCTCGCGGGCCCGAGCCTTCTTCGCGTCCTTCTTCTCCTTCTTCCTCTCCGCAGCAACCCTCCGCGCGGCTCGGTCCATCGCGTCCTCCAGGACCGGTGGCAGGGAAGGCTTGTGAGACCCCAGCTCTTGGAGACGAATGAAAGGTCTCGGCTGAGAGGACCAGGGGCAATCCGACACAATAAAGAAGGAGGAGCGGACACTCACCAGGGACATGCACCCGCACTCGGGACACATCAGGAGCTGGGTGAGGGTGCCGGTGTCTAGCTTCCCTACCGTACCGGCCACCCGCCTGTGGAGGTCATCGGCAGAGAGGGGGACCGAGGACATCTGCGAACCGTCCAAGCCGACCCCCAGCGTCATCTCTGAAAGTAGCAGTCGTTGCTCTGTTAAGGGGAGCACCCTCCGGCGATGGATGGCGGCAACCACCCCCACGGTGGTGAGCCCTCCCTTTCACAGCTTCTCCAAGGCCTCCAGAAGGGGCTGAAGATTGTTCTGCCTCTCGCGTGGGGCCCCATAGCGCCAATGGCTGCCGGCGGCGGTCACCACTTGTTGAGAAAACAACGGGAGCCTCCCATCATCATTCCGGAGGTAAAACCACCTATGCTGCCACCCCTTGTTCGAAGACGCAAGGATGGCGGGGATGTACTGTTGCGCACGCGCTTGCCTCAACTGGAGGATGCAGCCACCAGCCCGCACCGCCATGCGGACCCTCTTCTCCCCCGTCGCCGAGGCAAAAGGCTCCGCGGAGAAGAGATGAGTCCACAGATCCCAGTGGGGAGCAACCCCCAAAAATCCTTCGCAAACCGCCGCGAAGATGGCCGCTTGCGCGATGGAGTTGGGGCTAAGGTTGTGCAGCTCCACCCCATAGTGATGCAGGAGCACCCGCATAAAACGGCTTGCTGGCACACCAAACCCCCGCTCATGGAAGGAGACGAAACTCAGCACATACCCCGGCGGCGGGTTCGGGTCAGCCCCGCTCGGAGGGACCATCCACTCCGGCCGCAGGACATCAGAGAGGGGGCGCAGCAAGCCATCGGCAACAAGGGCCTCCAGGTCGTCCACCGTGACAGTGGAAGAGGCCATGGGTCACGCGGCGGAACGATGGTTACCCGGTCGGCCATCGCCAAGCGAAGGAGGTGGCGGCGGGGCGGACAAGGTGCGGGGTTTTCTTTCTCTGGCTATTCCCTCAGGTTGCGGAAACCTAAGCAGAGGCGAGCAGCAGAGTAAAGAACCACCACCAGACCATCCTCAGAATATATAAAGACCCGGGCAAGACCCGTTCAACGCTCCGCCCGAACCCGCCGCGAAACCCAAAACTCGAAGGCGAAACGCCCGTTCCTCGAACGGCTCGCGCATGCACAACGGATGCCCCGCGAATCACTCGTCCCGTCGCATTAACTCTGCGGCAAGGCAGGCGGCACCTTTGGCAGGCGAAGCGGGCGACGCTTCACCTCCGCCATAATGACCGCGTCAAAAAAGGTGCGCCACGTCGCTCAATTTCGTATCCTTTTCCACTTCCTCTTTCTCTCTCTTGCCACAGGGACCGGGAAAGGGGATACTCCGAAAGGGATCCTTCTCCGCAAAGGAAGCAGGCCCCGAGCCTCCCCCTACTGATCAGAGGTTCGAAGGCTGGCCCCTCGTAAGGGTTCAACAACCGCCTCAGAGCACTCGGGCTCCGCGCCCACTACTGGTCAGAGGTTCAAAGGCTGGCCCCTCGGAAGGGTTCAACGGCCGCCTCAGGCCACTCGGGCTCCACGCCCACTACTGATCAGGGGTTCGTAGGCTGGCCCCGAAGGGTTTGACAGCCGCCTCAGAGCACGCAGAGCGAGGGATGACCCTGGGTACGTTCGATACATAACCAAGGCTCGGGCTACGCTCCCGAGGTACCCTAGGACATTTCCGAGACCGACGGGAACGATTTTGTAACGGAATCCCACCAGAGGGAGGCATTGAGCCCTCGGACCCCGTCAAAAGGGGACCCGGTCCGGCGAATCACCCGCAGGTACTTTTGGAGCGCGCCTCCGGGCCACTAGCCGACCCCTAACGAATGGGGCACGGGCGTCCACTTGGATCACCTGCTAGCAACTCACTGGAGACACCATGTTCGACGCCCTCCGAGGGCAACATGGCGCTTTCCCCCCTCCTCCTTGCGGAAAGGCGACGCAGGGGCATATGAAAAAAAGCCGAGTCTGTCCTTGACCGTCCTCTCGCTCTGTGCGAAGGCTCGGGGGCTACTCTCGCAAACCCGGCTCCGGCCAAACCGTTGACAGCGTCAACATACCAGCCCGAGAACTTGGGACTTGACTATGCACCCGGGCTACGACCAGTTCGCATGAGGGAACAACCAGACCGGCCGAAGCATCACGAAACGCGCTAAGACCTCGAAGGAGTCAAACCACTCCTCCGAGGCCTCGGGGGCTACACCCGGCGGGTGCGCTCGCGTGCACCCACCGGAACAAAACACAACCGAGAAAGGCCGGTCCCCTTGCAAAAAAGTGCGACAAAAGCCTCCAAGCGAGTATCAACACTCCCTTCGAGGCTCGGGGGCTACTGTCGGGGACCATAATTAGGGGTACCCCCAAGACTCCTAATCTCAGCTGGAAACCCCCATCAGCACAAAGCTGCAAAGGCCTGATGGGCGCGATTAAGGTCAAGGCTCAGTTCACTCAAGGGACACGATCTCACCTCGCCCGAGCCCAGCCTCGGGCAAAGACAGCCGACCTCGGAAGATTCACGCCTCGCCCGAGGGTCCCCTCAAGCAACGGACGCACCATCGACTCGCCCGAGGCTCAGCTCGGGTAGGCTTCGCGGAGAAGCAACCTTGGCCAGATCGCCACGCCAACCGACCGTATCGCAGGAGCATTTAATGCAAGGATCGCCTGACACCTTATCCTGACGCGCGCTCTTCAGTCGACAGAGCCGAAGTGACTGCAGTCACTTTGCCGCTCCACTGACCAACCTGACAGGAATACAGCGCCGCCTGCCCCGCTCCGACTGCCGTGCCACTCGCCAGAGTGAGGTCGACAGCGGCTAAGTCCAGCCTCGGGCGACATAGGAAGCTCCGCCTCGCCCGACCCCAGGGTTTGGCCCCCGTCTCGGCCACGGAAGATGGACTTCGCCTCGCCCGACCCCAGGTCTCGGACTCAACCGCGACTTAGAAGACGACGAACTCCGCCTCGCCCGACCCAGGGCTCGGACTCAGCCTCGGCTCCGGAAGACGACGAACTCCGCCTCGCCCGACCCCAGGGCTCGGACTCAGCCTCGACCTCAGAGGAATCGCCACCTCGCCCAAACTCGGGTCCGGACCGGCCACGTCGCCAGGGGGGCCATCATTACCCTGCCCCAAGCTAGCTCAGGCTACGGGGAACAAGACCGGCGTCCCATCTGGCTCACCCCAGTAAACAAGTAATGATGACACCCCGCACGCTCCATGATGACGGCAGCTCCCAGCCCCTTACGTCAGCAAGGAGACGTCAGTAGGGATCCGACAGCCCCGACAGCTGTACCTCCGCAGGGCTCCAGCGCTCCTCCGACGGCCACGACATCACATGAACAGGGTGCCAAAACCTCTCCAACTGCCACGACGGCATGTACTTAGGGCTCTAGCTCATCTCTGCTAGACACGTTAGCACACTGCTACACCCCCCATTGTACACCTGGACCCTCTCCTTACACCTATAAAAGGAAGGTCCAGGGCTCTCGTACGGGGAGGTTGGCCGCGCGGGAGAACGGGCCGACGCATAAGGCTCTCGCTCTCTCTCTCTCTCCCACGCGAACGCTTGTAACCCCCTACTGCAAGCGCATCCATCCGCCCTAGGCGCAGGACAACACGAAGGCCGCGGTTTCCCCTCACTGTTCTCCCCCCTTTGTGTCCCGTCTCGCGCCGACCCATCTGGGCTGGGACACGCAGCGACAATTTACTCGTCGGTCCAGGGACCCCCCGGAGTCGAAACGCCGACACACGTAAATGTGCTTTTGGAGTGTCGGCTGGTAAGTTTTTAAGATTTGTCATCCATGAACATGGTATAGAAATAGACCTAACTGAATCAAGTCTATTCAGAATGTGGGACCTCCGACTTGTAAGGTCGAAGTGCAGAAGTTTCTCGGCAAGGTGAATTATTTACGAAGGTTTATTTCTAACCTAGCCGGGAAGATTGATGCCTTCACCCCTATCCTTCGGCTTAAGAATGATGCCGAATTCGCTTGGGGGTAGAACAGCAAGAAGCATTTGATCTCATCAAAAATACTTATCTTCGACTCCCGTATTAAAAGCGCCACGAGCAGGAGTACCATTCCGATTATACATTGCAGCTGAAGATAAGGTCATTGGGGCTATTTTGACACAAGAAATTGAGGGGAAGGAGCATGTGGTGACATATATAAGACAAAGGTTGGTGGATGCTGAAACAAGGTACACTTTTATTGAGAAATTATGCTTATGCTTGTTTTATGCATGCACCAAATGTAGATGTTATTTACTGTCTAGTCATTGCACTGTTTCTGGTCAAACCGATGTGATCAAATACATGTTGCATAACCCAATTATGAGTGGTAGAATTGGTAAGTGGGCTTATGCACTCATAGAATATGACTTGGCCTATGAACCATTGAAATCTATGAAAGGCCAAGTTGTAGCGGATTTCATTGTAGAACATCGGATTAATGATATTCATAAACTAGACATGTCATACCTTACTATTACTCCTTGGACTTTATATTTTGATGGATCGGTTTGCAATGAAGGGCAAGGAATTGGCATCGTACTTGTTTCACCAAGTAATGTCTCCTTCGACTTCTCTAGCCGATTGAAAACTTATTGCACTAATAATCAAGCCAAATATGAGGCCCTCTTATTCGGCTTGGAACTTTTAAATTGTATGGGAGTAAAACATGTGAAGGCATTTGGTGATTCTCAGCTGGTTGTCCAACAAATGTTAGAAGAATATCAATGCTTTGATGGTACTCTGAATAACTACCTTGAAAATGTTGGAGCATAATCCATTCTTTTGACGAATTCAGTATTCGGCATATTTCTAGAGTTGAGAATCATAGAGCTAACAATTTGGCACAAGATGCATCAGGTTTTCGGATAAAACAAGGGAGATTTCACGACACTGAAAATCTGATAACCGGTGTAGGGCCAATTCCCCAGGTTGCGGACCGTCCGCGTCAAGACGCCAGACCGTCCGGGGTTACTAGAAATGTTCTCTTAATTGAATCGGCTGATAATAAAGCCGATGCAAGTGATTGGAGGATGCCTATACTTAATTATTTACGAAATCCCAATATCAAGACAGATAAGAACATTCGGCGTACATCTTTCAAGTATGTCTTAATGAGTGATGAACTCTACCGCTGAACAGTCAACGACGTCTTGCTTAAGTGCTTGGGCCCAGATGATGCTATATTAGCCATGGCCGAAGTACATGAGGGAATTTGCGGTACCCATCAATTGGCTCCAAAGATGAAGTGGTTGTTGCGAAGGTCTGGTTTTTATTGGCCTAACATGATAGCTGATTGTTTCAAATACTACAAGGGTTGCCAAGTGTGCCAAAAATTCGGCGACCTGCAGTTGGTCCCTGCAGCCAAATTACATCCTATCGTCAAGCCTTGGCCTTTCAGAGGATGGGGATTAGACTTTATTGGAGAAATCCATCCTTCATCATCAAAAGGGCATCAGTTCGTGTTAGTTGCCACTGACTACTTTACCAAATGGACTGAAGTCGTTGCTCTGAAGAACATGACACACAAGGAGGTAATTGAGTTCATAACTGAGCATATCATTCATAGATTCGGCATTCCCCAGACCTTGACTACAGATCAAGGAACTTCTTTTATGTCGAAGGAGGTATGTGAATTTGCTGAATTATATAGAATTAAGTTGCTTAATTCATCTCCATATTATGCTCAGGCCAATGGATAGGCCGAGTCTAGTAATAGGACGTTGATTAATTTGATAAAAAAGAAGATATCTGATAATCCTAAGCATTGGCATAAGATTTTGTCTGAAGCCTTATGGGCTCATAGAATATCTAAACATAGTGCTACTAAAGTATCTCCTTTTGAGCTTGTCTATGTGCAGAAAGCAATGTTGCCTGTGGAAATAAGTTTGAATGCTGTTAGGTTTGCCAGACAAAATGATCTAACCGTCACTTATTATTATGATTCAATGATGGATAATATTGATGAGGTAACCGACAAGAGGGTGATAGCTTTGGGAGCAATAGAGAAGGACAAGATCATGGTAGCCAGGGCCTACAACAAGAAGGTCAAAGCAAAGTCATTTCAAGTAGGAGATCTGGTGTGGAAAACCATCTTGCCTCTAAGGAATAAAGACCGGAAGTTTGGAAAATGGTCGCCAAGCTAGGAGGGTCCTTATAAAGTAAAACAGGTAATGTCTGGTAACGCCTATTTGCTACAAACATTACAAGGCAAGGATTTGTCTAAAGCTTTGAATGGGCGTTTCCTCAAGCAGTACCATCCCAGTATGTGGCAAGATGCTTAAGAAAGCCGATGTGATCACATCGGATTGAGGTGCTTTTGGTTTGCCTAGCTCCACCAAAAGGCAGAGGGGCATATGTTTGGCACCAAAAGGAGCACGCGGACGGTCCGCGCGTGCGCAGAATATAATAGGGTTCCGAGTTTTGTGCTATGTTTGTTAGCTAGATCCGCGGAATTTGTGGCAGAACCACCCGAATTATTCCAGCTTAAGTGCCTAAGTCATGCCTCAAGGGCCGTGACACACTTAAATCGGAATAACCCGTCAGTCCTTCAGATCTAGTCTGATAGAGCCACTTAACCAGGATCAAATTCCACAATCTCACTCGAAGGCGAGTCACAGAAGAAATACAATAAAACAGGAAACCTCAAATTAAGTACTGAATTATTACATAAATCGGAGTTCTGGAGTAGCAAATAAAGTTCATAATGTAAAGTGCAGTGGATAATCGATGTCGTCGGTAATGAGGAAATGGGCAAGGCCTAGCCCACTACTCCTCATGCTCCTCTCCTGCCGGAGCAACATCCCACTCGACCGTCCAACCCGGTGGCAGGGTGGTAGGCCAAGTCACACCATCAACCAGATCCTGCATGGTACCTGCAAAAATGGTGCCACAAGCAAGGCTGAGTATACTAATACTCAGCTAGACTTACCCGGTGTGAGGAGTCTACTCCTCTACCTCTAGACTATGCAGCTGTTTGGCTGAGGGGTTTGGTTTGCCAAAAGCACTAGCTGAGTCTAAAAACAAGTTTTAGCTTTTCCAATTCTAGTATCATTAATTCAGCTAAGTTTGTTCTTTCTAAGCATACATGGTAACAATCATTATATCAATCAACATCTTTTGCCAGTATCTCATTTCCACTTATTACTCAATGCAGTACAAGGAATCAAGCAGTCTCATTAGCTGCGAGAAGCAGACGATTCGAATCGAGTTTTAAACCTTGCAAGGTAAACCTAAACACACGGCATGTCAGGGCACTCCGACCCTACACATGACAACCGTCCCCATTGATTCCCCGTTCGCGTCCAGGCCTCACCGCCTTGGCATACAATGCTCCACTGACCCCGGCTGCCGCCGTGCAGTGACCGCACTTGTACCCACCATAGCTAGCATGGGAGAACCAGTCTCAGGTCGTATGAGGGATAAAGTCCGCGCCCGGCTTTACTCAGGTACTAGGTTTACCGGTTACCATTTTTCCCGGCATGTGTTTAGTACGTTCAAAAGCTTGACTCAGGTATCCACACATTAATCCTTAATTCATTTTCCCGTCTCATGGACAAGGCATCCTCCCTGGATCCAAGTCCATAGACCCACATCTATCCCGTTATCAAGATGAGTACAACCAATTCCTGACCTCGCGGGAGTGCTAGAAAAATCACTCGACTTCTACCGAGATCCTGATTAGCAAGCAACTACTCGACCTAGCATACTAGTAGTCATCTCAAAAAGGAGTCCTAAGTTCATGCATCTAGAGGTTTCAAGCAATTCCTACACTTAAGTGCACAGTACAAACCTACAAGCATTAAGTGTAGTAAAATAGCATAATTAATAGGTTATGCATAAAACCGGGGCTTGCCTTCAATTGCTGGGGCTGCGGGGAGATCCTCAATGGCAGCCTCTGGAGCCTGCTCCTGGCCTTCCTCTTGGACAGGTCCTTGCTCGGGGATGAGCACGTACTCTCCGTCGGCTAGATTACAATCTAATGAATGCAATGCGTAAGATATATGCATGATATGATATATGCTTTTAGAAATTATAACTTAAAAGGTGTATAATCTTTCTTGAGTTAAACAAAGTTAACTTTACTTATGCAAGACCCTTGGGTGGTATACTCGGTAAATTAAGTTAAGCTTTTAGCTAAGGCCAGTGGTAGATTTTACTTTTAGGGGTTCCACTGAATTCTTTTAAGTCTTAGGGATAATGATAAGTACTCAAGTTAGACTTATTGAGGTGGGGTTTATTTCCTCTTTCCTTTTTCTTTATTCTCTTTAATGTTTTGGAGTAGGTTTGAACTACAAGTTGCTTTTATAAAATTCTAAAAATTCTGTAAAAATTACAGTGGCTTGCTACTGGTGTGTGTTTTTCTGTCTTAAAATTTGGGGATCAGAAGGTGAATAGTTTTCTCTGCACAAAATTATTAAACTCTAGGGTAAAAGGGGTGCTTTGAACTACAACTACTATTTAATAGTGGGTAAGTCTTTAGAACTTATTTTTGCTGGCTTTTAGGTGTTATAACATGACTTGATACAAACTTCTAGCCATTAATACCTTTTAATTATTTTTCTATGGTTTTCCCAAGTTTCTAGTCAAATGGGTGCTTTCTACTACCACTACACTTGAAAAATATCAAACAACAGAGTTCTCATTTTTCTTGGTTATTATTTTGTGCAAGAGCAATCATTCTGAAGTTTGGCATCTTTTTGCTTAAGGGAAGGGGGTGGGGTGCATTATTTGAATTAAATGGCCTTTCCCTTAAATTATTAGCAAATGGTATGAGTTTGCTTCCTTTTCATGGACTTGCATTTTTCTCTGGTAGTTTACCTTATTAAGGGCTTAGCTAATTTTTGGTTGCTCATTATCACAATATTTGAGGTTGTTCATGATTTAGTTGGAAAATGCCTTATTATCACCTTGTATTTATTTCCCTTACTTAAAAAGTTGGGCTGAGGTGCCCTGTATTTTTGTAGTGGGGCTCTGGTGGTTATTAGTCCACTGGATTTTTGTTAAGCATTTAGGTTATAGTTTTGCCTCTTTAATAATTGATTTCTAGTCTTATTTAGGCTAAATAATTCATTGTAATTTAACACTTGTCCAAATTAATAGTCTCTGCATTTTTCCTAGGTTCTTTGTTTCATAAGTAAACTAGGAAAAATAATATTAGTCACTGTTCATTAGTTTCTAATACCCTTATGATTTTCTCTAAGTTTTGGTCAAAACATCTTTAAATGAGAAACTACATTATAATTTCTAATGCTGGGGTTCCTACTATTTTTAAACAGTGTCTAACTAAGGTATAAACATCTACAAATTTTCTTAAGTCTAGCACAGAAGAAAAACTAATTTTCCTTGATTAAATAAGGTTTAGTGGATTTCTGTTTTTAATTTTAAACTCTAAAATTTTGAACAGAAGGCATAGGGTCTACTATTTTTAAAAGATAGATTATAATATACAGAGGCTAGCAAAATTGGTTTGACATTTTTTGAGTAAGAATTCATCAAGTTATGAATTTTACAAGTTCTCTGGTTATTTAAAAGAATTTCAGAATCGATTTAAATGAAAACCTACTTTACACTGGGGTCCCTGGATGTTTTCTAAGTTTTTCCTCGCGAATCAGTCCTCAGGCTACTATTCACCAGGGTCTCTGACATTGCAGAAAACCCCTCGGGTTCTTCACCTCCTAACCCGAGGTCCTTAGTTAAACTTAAACAGTAGCCGCGGCGGGGAAAAGGGCGGAGGGGCTTACCGGCGGCGAGACTGCTCCGGTGAAGTGGTCGAGGATGACGGGGAGGTCCTGGGGATCACAACGGTGGGCGAAACGCCGTCGGAGATGGCCGGAGTCGGTCGGTCCACGCGCGCAGGCGGGGATGCTCGTCGGCGGCGAGGAGACCGGCCTGGCCACGGCGAGATAGGTCAATTGAATGGGTCAGAGAGGTTCACGGGATGCCAGAGAAGACATGAGCGAAAAGAATTGGGCGGAGACTCACCGGATAGCTCGGTCCACGCGCGACGGCGGAAGACCGAAGTCCGGCGAAGTCGATCTCGGGCCTCCGGTGAAGTCCGGCTGGGTCCGAGGGCTTGGCGAGCTTCACGGGCTACTGGTGGAGCTGGCCGAAGCACTGGCTTGGCTTGAGGACGGCTGGGGTGGGCTGGTCACGGTGGCCGAAGCTTGGGCGGCAATGGCGGGCGGAAATTAAGCTCGCCGGAGCTAAGGAAAGCAGCTGGCCGAAGAGGGTGAGTGCGGGGTGAAGTGAGGCGCGCCTGGGGAGGCTTTATAGGCGCGGGCGGGCACGGCCGAGGGCGAGGGCGCGCGGCGGACTTGACCGAACGCCGGGGAGCGCGCGCGGGTTGGGCGAGCTCTGGCACGCCGGCCAGGGTCGAACACGTGGGAGCACGCGTTCTGCCCAAGTTCTGGCGCGTGTAGTCGCTCATCCGAGCCTGCTCTCGCCTTGGTCAATGCACAAAACCTCTTCCCCTCCCTACAAGCTACCATTCTTGTGTGGAGGTCATAGGATTTTGCCTACTGGTTGCAGAGATATGGAGCCAGGAAATCTGGTCTGTCTCCCTGCGCAAATCCGAGGCAAATCCAAGGTTTAGTCATGTCTAGGGCTCGCGTCCCAATGCCATCTTCTGGCACACGACAGAGGGGTTAGTTAGGCACATTTTTGTCAATGGGATCATTAGGATTCGAGTTAAGGATCAAGGTGAACATCTCTGATCTTTGGATCAAGGTCTGATTTTCAGAAATCTGAAATTCAGAATTCTTATTAAGTCCACACATGGAAAGCTTGATTTGGGGTTTTATTTGAGCTATTTTGGCTAAGCTTTCTCAACCTTTCTTGTTGCCCATTAAATATACTTCAATTTTTATAATTGGCTCAACTCAAAATTTTAAACTTTTCATTCCCTTTTTCTTATTTTTTTGAATTTTGCCCATGGGGCTCATTTTGGGATTTTTAAACTAGGGTTGTATAATCTGATCTTTTAAGGGACTTAATTGCTTTGATCATGACACTTTTAAGTATGTACTTGGTGACTTCATCATTACTTAAGTTATTTTGATGCTCATGCTTACTTTGGTTTACATAAAATAATGGTTCTAGGTTTAGCTTTTGAAGGAAAAACCCTGAGTGACACTGGGGTGTCACAGCCTTCCCCCCTTAAAGGAATCTCGTCCCGAGATTCGGGCCAGAGTCCTCCCGGGGTAAAGCGAAGGGTGAGACTTATAGGAAAAGGGTGATGATTGCCATTATTAGGATAAACTGCTCTTCGAATGTCATTCTCTTTGCAACTTCAGAAGGAAGTCCTTTTAAGTTTTACTTTATAGTTACTTCATTCTGAATTAAGATCATATTTTTGGAAATTAGATTCGAAAGGCAGGAGGAGGGGTTGGGGGTGATTACGTACCAGCTTCCTTAGGTAGGCAATCAGGAAAGTTAGATCTCAGGAATTCCTCGGTTTCCCAAGTAGCTTCCTCCTCTGAGTGATTACTCCACTGGACCTTGAACATCTTGATCGATTTAGCCCGAGTTGATCTTTCCTTGCAATCCAGAATCTTGGAGGGGTACTCTTGGTACGAGAGATCTGGCTCTATCTCCAGTTCTGGCTCTGCTAAGATTTCAGTCGGCAATCGAACACACTTCTTCAGCTGAGATACATGGAAAACATTGTGAATGGTAGACATCTTTGAAGGTAACTTCAGCTTGTATGCCACGGGTCCACATGCTTCTATGATCTCATAAGGTCCAATGTAACGAGGGGCTAGCTTGCCCTTGATCCCAAACCTCTGCATTCCCTTGGTGGGTGATACCTTGAGGTATACAAAACTTCCCACCTCGAACTGGAGAGGTTTCCTTCTTCTATCATGATAACTCTTCTGCCTGGCCTGAGCAGCTTCTAGATTCTTCCTGATTAGCTTGACCTTCCTTTCGGCTTCAGTCACTAAATCAGGTCCAAAAACTTCTCTTTCACCAGACTGAGACCAATTGAGTGGTGTCCTGCACCTTCTTCCATAGAGAGCTTCAAAAGGTGCCATCTTTAGGCTGGATTGGTAACTATTGTTATAAGCAAACTCTGCCAAGGGGAGGTGCTTATCCCAGTTCTTGCCACAATCGATCGCACAAGCTCTCAGCATATCTTCCAGGATTTGGTTTACCCTTTCCGTCTGACCATCAGTCTGTGGGTGGTAAGCTGAACTCCTGATTAGCTTGGTCCCCAAAGACTTTTGCAATTGTTCCCAAAATCTGGCAACAAATTGGGCTCCTCGGTCAGAAACAATGGTCCGAGGTAATCCGTGCAAACACACGATCCGGTCGATATACAATTCTGCATATTTTTGAGCCTTATCAGTGGTGTGCACAGGAAGAAAATGTGCCACTTTCGTCAATCGGTCCACAATAACCCAAATTGAATCATGATGACGAGAGGTGTTGGGCAGACCCACAATGAAATCCATGCTGATGTCGTCCCACTTCCACGAAGGTACGGGTAGTGGTTGCAAAGCTCCAGCGGACTTCAAGTGGCTTGCCTTTACCCTCTGACAGGTGTCACATTCTGATACATATTGGGCTATTTCCCTCTTCATTCTGGTCCACCAGTACAAAGGCTTCAAATCATGGTACATCTTGGTGCTTCCCGGATGCATAGAGAATTTGGAGAGATGAGCTTCATCCAAAATTCTCCTCTTGAGATCCTGGTCCTTAGGAATTACCAACCTGGTTTTGAACCATAACACACCCTTCTCATCCTGGCGGAAACAATTATACTTCTCAACCTTCTGATGGAGATTCTTCTTGATAATTTGCACTCCCTTGTCACTGAGCTGGGCCACGATAATCTGGTCTTGCAAAGCTGGCTCAACGGAAATGTGAGACAAAGAACCAGAGGAAATCACTTCAATTTGCATCTTGCTCAACTCATCACACAAGGTGTTAATGCGAGAATCCATCAGAACACAGTTGCACTGCAACTTCCGACTCAAGGCATCAGCTACCACATTAGCTTTTCCTGGGTGATAATGTACCTCCAGGTCATAATCCTTGATCAGCTCTAGCCATCTTCTCTGCCTCATGTTAAGATCAGCCTGAGTAAAAATGTACTTAAGGCTCTTATGATCAGTGAAGATGTTGCAGTGGGTTCCCATTAGATAGTGCCTCCACATCTTCAATGCATGAACCACTGCTGCTAACTCAAGGTCATGAGTGGGATAATTTTGCTCATGAGGCCTGAGCGCTCTTGAAGCATAAGCAATGACTCGGTTGTCTTGCATCAAGACACAACCTAGCCCGGTACCCGAGGCATCACAATATACATCAAAAGGCTTGCTGCTGTCGGGTTGCGCCAATACTGGGGCTGTGGTCAGATGCTGCCTTAATGCATGGAAGGCATCTTCGCACTTCTGACTCCACACAAATTTGACTTCTTTCTTCAGCAATTCAGTTATAGGCTTCGCAATTCGAGAGAAATCCGGAATAAATCTTCGGTAATAACCAGCTAATCCCAGAAAACTTCGAATCTGGCGAACAGTTGTTGGTAGCTTCCAGTTCATCACCTCTTGCACTTTATCAGGATCAACAGCTATTCCAGCCTGAGAGATAGTGTGACCCAAGAATTTGATTTCCTTTAGCCAAAAATCACACTTGGATAACTTGGCGTAAAGGTGGTGCTCTCGCAGACGTTGAAGCACTACATGCAAATGCCCGGCATGTTCTTCTTCGTTCTTTGAGTACACCAGAATATCATCGATGAAAACCACCACGAACTTATCCAACTCCGGCATAAAAACAGAATTCATCAGATACATGAAATATGCTGGTGCATTTGTCAGCCCGAATGACATCACCAAGAATTCATATAGCCCATATCTGGTTGAGAATGCCGTCTTCGGAATATCACTTGCTCGTATTTTGATCTGATGGTAGCCAGAGCGAAGGTCTATTTTGGAAAACACCTTGGCTCCGACCAACTGGTCAAAGAGAACATCAATACGAGGCAAAGGATACTTGTTCTTGATAGTTACCGCATTAAGAGGGCGGTAATCTATACACAGCCTCAAGCTTTCATCCTTCTTCTTCACAAACAGTGCTGGACATCCCCAAGGCGAAGTGCTTGGGCGAATGAAACCCTTATCCAGCAACTCTTGCAATTGCTTCTTCAATTCTGCCAACTCAGCGGGTGGCATTCGGTAGGGCCTCTTGGAAATCGGGGCCGTTCCCAGTTGCAACTCGATGGCGAATTCAATATCCCGGTCTGGTGGCATTCCTGGCAATTCATCAGGAAAGACGTCTGCATACTCACAGACTACTGGGATCTTCTTCAGGGGTAGCTCCGTCATAGAGAAAGCACATGACTGAGAAGAACCCTGACTAGGCAAAATCAAAGTGAAATTCCCGCAGAAAGGGGAATTAACTTCCACGGTACGGCTGGCTATATCAAGCACAACTTGGTGCAAGGTCATCCAATTTGCCCCTAGAATAATGTCCACATTCTCCAATCCCAACACAAGAAGAGTGGTTTTGATAATGTGGCTTCCCAGTTGAATAGGCACACTTTGGTTTAATTGATTAGTTGCAATTTTACCCCCAGGTGTGACTATCATGAATGACCCTTTTGAGTGAGAGAATGGCAGTTTGCAATTAGCACTGAACCTTTGGCTAATGAAACTATGAGATGCACCAGAATCAAACAGAATTAAAGCAGGTTGATTATAAACTGAAAAGATACCAGTCATGATAGGAGCTCCTTCTGGCACTTCCTCAAGAGCAGTGAAGTTGAGCTTCCCTTGCCTGACTTGCACCTTCTGCTTTCTTCCCTTGTCTTGATTTGGTGCTGGCATCTGCCTCTGCTGGTTCCTGGGACAATTCTTAGCATAGTGGCCCACATTGCCACAAGTGAAACACTTGTTCCCATTGCCCTGGCGGAACTGCTGCTGCTGCGGAGGCTGATTGTTCCTTGGGGCGGGAGCTGGGTAGCGGTTGGGTGTCGGCTGCTGCTGCTGCTGCTGAGGTGGCCTGATCACCCATCTGCCTGCCTGCTGCTGAAAACCCCTGCTCTGATTTTGAGAAACAATCCGGAACCTCTGAGCTGGAGCGGATGGTGCTGCCATTGGTGCCCTTCTCTTCTTCTCTGCCCGGTGAGCAACAATGCAATCCTCCTGGGAGATGGCCATATTGACCAACTCATTGAAGCTATCAGCCCGGACAGTGTTGAGTCGTTCCCGCAGCTTGGTATTGAGACCCCTGCGAAAGCGATCCCTCTTTTTCTCATCAGAATCGGCATGATATCCTGCATACTGGCATAAGTCATTGAAGGCTTGCGCATACTGCAGTACCGTGCGGGTTCCTTGATTGAGGGCCAGAAACTCATTCAACTTCCGATCAAGAATGCCAGCTGGAATGTGGTGTCCTCTGAAGGCAGTCTTGAATTCCTCCCAAGATACCTCACGATCATCAGGGAGCATAGCACGGAAGTGATCCCACAAAGTCCGAGCAGATCCGCGAAGCTGCTGCGCGGCGAAGCGGGTCTTGGTAGCATCAGGGCAGTCTCCCGTGAGGAGGGGAAACTTGGACTCGACGACGCGAAGCCATACGTCGGCGTCCAACGGATCCTCTGCCTTGGTGAACAAGGGCGGCTGCGTGCTCAGAAACTCCTGGTATGTTGCCATAGCCGGAGGTCGCTGAGGCTGGCCTCCACCATGCTGCTGGGGGTGGGGCTGCCGCTGCAAGAGCTGTCGCAGAATCTCATTCTGCTGGGCCATCAGCTCCTGCACTGTGGGAGCTGGAGGAGGTGGCGGGGGAACCTGCTCGTTCTGCCCGCGACGCTGCCTAGCTGCCATCTGAAAACAGAGATTGTCGCCATTGTTATCCCAACTCACAATTTCGAACGGCAAGATATCATTTCATATAGAAGAAGAAGAATGCCATAATCATAATATCAGTTCGAAATGAAGACAACATGGTGACAAGGATCCCACAGATTCCAAAAGTTCACAGGGTTACATTAATCAGGGGAAAGTACCCACAAGCCTAGTCCAAAATATGATACTACTAAGCTCGCGTAGGTTTCTATCCACCTAAAAATGTCGAAGCGACTGCTTAACCCTGAGCGGTGGAAGCGACACTAGATGCGGGTGAAGGGGGCATCGCGGAGGTAGTCCCATTGGCACCAGGGGCTGGTCCTAGCTCCTCGGGAGCCTCTTCTTCCTCGCTTCCTGCTTCATTTGCCTCCATCTCCAGGTGGTGCATGTCTAAGTGGTCATTTGCTTCCTCGAGTTCCCTCTGCACATCGTGAAGCTGGTTCTCCAAGACATCAATAGTGTTGTCTCGGATCTCCACTTGCTGCTCCAGGGTAGCGATACGCTGGTTCAGCCTCTCCACCTGCAGATCCTTTTCCACCAACTCTGTGGATAGGTCGACCACAAAATCTTCCCGACTGTCGAGAGTGAGCTTGGCAGTCCGAGCGGTGTTAGCAAGAAGTGTCATAGCATCGCTCTGAAGGGCCTGAAGGCGGTACAGCGCACTCATGCACTGAACGGTGACCCTCCCAACCAAGTCAGGATACATGGCCCACACATCCTTCACATGGCTCACGCGGTTACACCACATGGGATCATCCTTCCTCTCAGCAGGGAAGAGTCCCAAGGGGTGCATCACCATCTCCAGGGGATGGTAGCCACAGAAAGTCGTCAGAGCCTTCATGGCTGCTGCCTCAACGGTGTCGTCCGTCCTGAGTCCGATCGTCTCAGAGTCAAGAGAACGCCAACCCGGCTGAAGGGGATGAGCCTCCAAAGTCAGCCAGACCCGACAACGAGGTACCCGATGCTCCTCATACAACTGCACCGTGTACAAAGGGGGCGTAGGGTAACCGGCGGAGTTAAGCACTTCCCACAAGATGGAGGGAAAGCCATCGCGAGAAAGGAAGTCAGAACTGAAACGAGAGTCTCCTCCACTAGCGGGGGTGGGTGAATTCATCTGCGGAAGGGAATCAAAGATAAAGATTATGGTGGAAGGAAAAAGAAAAAGAGAGCCCGAATGGTTTTAAAGAAAAAGGGGTTAGCTCAATTTTAATTCCTCTTTGTGTTTTATAATGCATGCATGCTGGAAGAATCGTTGCCTCTCAAAAAGAAAATAGGGTGCCTTTTTAGGGCATCCTAAAATATAGGTATTGGCCCACAGGGCCTAATTAATTAGCCACCTATTTCCCTCTATGCCTAAGGCCTTTCGTCCTAGGTCTAGCGGTCTAGTCCTGACGATCTATTAGTAGTTTCTAGGCAAGTTTTAGATTTTGAAAATTGGTATTCTTGGTTTATTGTTTTTCTCTGTGGGGGAATTTGCTCCGATACCAGCTGTGGCAGAACCACCCGAATTATTCCAGCTTAAGTGCCTAAGTCATGCCTCAAGGGCCGTGACACACTTAAATCGGAATAACCCGTCAGTCCTTCAGATCTAGTCTGATAGAGCCACTTAACCAGGATCAAATTCCACAATCTCACTCGAAGGCGAGTCACAGAAGAAATACAATAAAACAGGAAACCTCAAATTAAGTACTGAATTATTACATAAATCGGAGTTCTGGAGTAGCAAATAAAGTTCATAATGTAAAGTGCAGCGGATAATCGATGTCGTCGGTAATGAGGAAATGGGCAAGGCCTAGCCCACTACTCCTCATGCTCCTCTCCTGCCGGAGCAACATCCCACTCGACCGTCCAACCCGGTGGCAGGGTGGTAGGCCAAGTCACACCATCAACCAGATCCTGCATGGTACCTGCAAAAATGGTGCCACAAGCAAGGCTGAGTATACTAATACTCAGCTAGACTTACCCGGTGTGAGGAGTCTACTCCTCTACCTCTAGACTATGCAGCTGTTTGGCTGAGGGGTTTGGTTTGCCAAAAGCACTAGCTGAGTCTAAAAACAAGTTTTAGCTTTTCCAATTCTAGTATCATTAATTCAGCTAAGTTTGTTCTTTCTAAGCATACATGGTAACAATCATTATATCAATCAACATCTTTTGCCAGTATCTCATTTCCACCTATTACTCAATGCAGTACAAGGAATCAAGCAGTCTCATTAGCTGCGAGAAGCAGACGATTCGAATCGAGTTTTAAACCTTGCAAGGTAAACCTAAACACACGGCATGTCAGGGCACTCCGACCCTACACATGACAACCGTCCCCATTGATTCCCCGTTCGCGTCCAGGCCTCACCGCCTTGGCATACAATGCTCCACTGACCCCGGCTGCCGCCGTGCAGTGACCGCACTTGTACCCACCATAGCTAGCATGGGAGAACCAGTCTCAGGTCGTATGAGGGATAAAGTCCGCGCCCGGCTTTACTCAGGTACTAGGTTTACCGGTTACCATTTTTCCCGGCATGTGTTTAGTACGTTCAAAAGCTTGACTCAGGTATCCACACATTAATCCTTAATTCATTTTCCCGTCTCATGGACAAGGCATCCTCCCTGGATCCAAGTCCATAGACCCACATCTATCCCGTTATCAAGATGAGTACAACCAATTCCTGACCTCGCGGGAGTGCTAGAAAAATCACTCGACTTCTACCGAGATCCTGATTAGCAAGCAACTACTCGACCTAGCATACTAGTAGTCATCTCAAAAAGGAGTCCTAAGTTCATGCATCTAGAGGTTTCAAGCAATTCCTACACTTAAGTGCACAGTACAAACCTACAAGCATTAAGTGTAGTAAAATAGCATAATTAATAGGTTATGCATAAAACCGGGGCTTGCCTTCAATTGCTGGGGCTGCGGGGAGATCCTCAATGGCAGCCTCTGGAGCCTGCTCCTGGCCTTCCTCTTGGACAGGTCCTTGCTCGGGGATGAGCACGTACTCTCCGTCGGCTAGATTACAATCTAATGAATGCAATGCGTAAGATATATGCATGATATGATATATGCTTTTAGAAATTATAACTTAAAAGGTGTATAATCTTTCTTGAGTTAAACAAAGTTAACTTTACTTATGCAAGACCCTTGGGTGGTATACTCGGTAAATTAAGTTAAGCTTTTAGCTAAGGCCAGTGGTAGATTTTACTTTTAGGGGTTCCACTGAATTCTTTTAAGTCTTAGGGATAATGATAAGTACTCAAGTTAGACTTATTGAGGTGGGGTTTATTTCCTCTTTCCTTTTTCTTTATTCTCTTTAATGTTTTGGAGTAGGTTTGAACTACAAGTTGCTTTTATAAAATTCTAAAAATTCTGTAAAAATTACAGTGGCTTGCTACTGGTGTGTGTTTTTCTGTCTTAAAATTTGGGGATCAGAAGGTGAATAGTTTTCTCTGCACAAAATTATTAAACTCTAGGGTAAAAGGGGTGCTTTGAACTACAACTACTATTTAATAGTGGGTAAGTCTTTAGAACTTATTTTTGCTGACTTTTAGGTGTTATAACATACTTGATACAAACTTCTAGCCATTAATACCTTTTAATTATTTTTCTATGGTTTTCCCAAGTTTCTAGTCAAATGGGTGCTTTCTACTACCACTACACTTGAAAAATATCAAACAACAGAGTTCTCATTTTTCTTGGTTATTATTTTGTGCAAGAGCAATCATTCTGAAGTTTGGCATCTTTTTGCTTAAGGGAAGGGGGTGGGGTGCATTATTTGAATTAAATGGCCTTTCCCTTAAATTATTAGCAAATGGTATGAGTTTGCTTCCTTTTCATGGACTTGCATTTTTCTCTGGTAGTTTACCTTATTAAGGGCTTAGCTAATTTTTGGTTGCTCATTATCACAATATTTGAGGTTGTTCATGATTTAGTTGGAAAATGCCTTATTATCACCTTGTATTTATTTCCCTTACTTAAAAAGTTGGGCTGAGGTGCCCTGTATTTTTGTAGTGGGGCTCTGGTGGTTATTAGTCCACTGGATTTTTGTTAAGCATTTAGGTTATAGTTTTGCCTCTTTAATAATTGATTTCTAGTCTTATTTAGGCTAAATAATTCATTGTAATTTAACACTTGTCCAAATTAATAGTCTCTGCATTTTTCCTAGGTTCTTTGTTTCATAAGTAAACTAGGAAAAATAATATTAGTCACTGTTCATTAGTTTCTAATACCCTTATGATTTTCTCTAAGTTTTGGTCAAAACATCTTTAAATGAGAAACTACATTATAATTTCTAATGCTGGGGTTCCTACTATTTTTAAACAGTGTCTAACTAAGGTATAAACATCTACAAATTTTCTTAAGTCTAGCACAGAAGAAAAACTAATTTTCCTTGATTAAATAAGGTTTAGTGGATTTCTGTTTTTAATTTTAAACTCTAAAATTTTGAACAGAAGGCATAGGGTCTACTATTTTTAAAAGATAGATTATAATATACAGAGGCTAGCAAAATTGGTTTGACATTTTTTGAGTAAGAATTCATCAAGTTATGAATTTTACAAGTTCTCTGGTTATTTAAAAGAATTTCAGAATCGATTTAAATGAAAACCTACTTTACACTGGGGTCCCTGGATGTTTTCTAAGTTTTTCCTCGCGAATCAGTCCTCAGGCTACTATTCACCAGGGTCTCTGACATTGCAGAAAACCCCTCGGGTTCTTCACCTCCTAACCCGAGGTCCTTAGTTAAACTTAAACAGTAGCCGCGGCGGGGAAAAGGGCGGAGGGGCTTACCGGCGGCGAGACTGCTCCGGTGAAGTGGTCGAGGACGACGGGGAGGTCCTGGGGATCACAACGGTGGGCGAAACGCCGTCGGAGATGGCCGGAGTCGGTCGGTCCACGCGCGCAGGCGGGGATGCTCGTCGGCGGCGAGGAGACCGGCCTGGCCACGGCGAGATAGGTCAATTGAATGGGTCAGAGAGGTTCACGGGATGCCAGAGAAGACATGAGCGAAAGGAATTGGGCGGAGACTCACCGGATAGCTCGGTCCACGCGCAACGGCGGAAGACCGAAGTCCGGCGAAGTCGATCTCGGGCCTCCGGTGAAGTCCGGCTGGGTCCGAGGGCTTGGCGAGCTTCACGGGCTACTGGTGGAGCTGGCCGAAGCACTGGCTTGGCTTGAGGACGGCTGGGGTGGGCTGGTCACGGTGGCCGAAGCTTGGGCGGCAATGGCGGGCGGAAATTAAGCTCGCCGGAGCTAAGGAAAGCAGCTGGCCGAAGAGGGTGAGTGCGGGGTGAAGTGAGGCGCGCCTGGGGAGGCTTTATAGGCACGGGCGGGCACGGCCGAGGGCGAGGGCGCGCGGCGGACTTGACCGAACGCCGGGGAGCGCGCGCGCGCGGGTTGGGCGAGCTCTGGCACGCCGGCCAGGGTCGAACACGTGGGAGCACGCGTTCTGCCCAAGTTCTGGCGCGTGTAGTCGCTCATCCGAGCCTGCTCTCGCCTTGGTCAATGCACAAAACCTCTTCCCCTCCCTACAAGCTACCATTCTTGTGTGGAGGTCATAGGATTTTGCCTACTGGTTGCAGAGATATGGAGCCAGGAAATCTGGTCTGTCTCCCTGCGCAAATCCGAGGCAAATCCAAGGTTTAGTCATGTCTAGGGCTCGCGTCCCAATGCCATCTTCTGGCACACGACAGAGGGGTTAGTTAGGCACATTTTTGTCAATGGGATCATTAGGATTCGAGTTAAGGATCAAGGTGAACATCTCTGATCTTTGGATCAAGGTCTGATTTTCAGAAATCTGAAATTCAGAATTCTTATTAAGTCCACACATGGAAAGCTTGATTTGGGGTTTTATTTGAGCTATTTTGGCTAAGCTTTCTCAACCTTTCTTGTTGCCCATTAAATATACTTCAATTTTTATAATTGGCTCAACTCAAAATTTTAAACTTTTCATTCCCTTTTTCTTATTTTTTTGAATTTTGCCCATGGGGCTCATTTTGGGATTTTTAAACTAGGGTTGTATAATCTGATCTTTTAAGGGACTTAATTGCTTTGATCATGACACTTTTAAGTATGTACTTGGTGACTTCATCATTACTTAAGTTATTTTGATGCTCATGCTTACTTTGGTTTACATAAAATAATGGTTCTAGGTTTAGCTTTTGAAGGAAAAACCCTGAGTGACACTGGGGTGTCACAGAATTGGCTCGGAATTCAGTTGTGTAAAGGGTCCAGCCCCCCTCCTCTATAAATAGAGAGGTATACGGCCGATTTGTAAGAATCAATCGAATCAATACAACTTCTATTTCGCATTTATTTCCTGTATAATTAGGAGTAGTTCTAGTCTAGTTCTAGTTTAGCCTCTCGATCCCCAAATTCTCCGTCTCTCCTCGACTCTACGTCGATTAGAGGAGTCCAGGTCGGCCTGCCCGAGCCTAGACAACTCCTAGGATCTCTCCTCTCCGACGGGGTCCCTCCCGGGAGCGAGATCTAGGCGCCGCCGGCGATCTTCCGCCGCCCCTGCGCACGCGCGGACCGTCCGGCCCTAGGGCGCGGACCGTCCGGCAGGGAACCCGAGCTCCTGCACGAGGTCGCGGACCGTCCGGCCCTGTGCCGCGGACCGTCCGCGTCTGACCAGAGAGCACCGCCGCCTCACGCCAGGTCACGGACCGTTCGGCCCTGTGCCGCGGACCGTCCGCGCCTGACCAGAGAGTACCGCCGTTGGTTCTTTTGAAGTGATTGACGCCTCCAAAAAGATGTCAACAATATTTTAAATTTTAGGAGAGGTTTTAGTATGGCTTGGTGGACTTGAGAACGGTAGAACGATAGGGGACTGGAGTCTGGAGCCCACCTACCCCACTGCTGGATCCGTGCGTGTCTGGACTTTGGTGTCGTAACATACAACCTTCAGTGACTATGGACCATAGCAGCAGCCAGCAGCAGAGACAACTTCACACATCCTCTAGCTAGGTACGTAGTAGAGATTGCTTTTGTCTTGCGCACGGTTTTTTTTAGGTCGGCGAGCACACGAGCGAACCCCGGCAGAGTTTTTGCTTAAATTTGACTGATAGCACATTTTATACGTTGAGTGCCTCAATTCAAAAAATCAGCATGTTGTGACAAATGGGCAGCCACATCATCATGTACTACGCACCGAGTTAAACTAGCATATCCATCGCTCTTAAACCTCACACAAATAACAACCACCTGTCCAATCCTCTCACAAGTAGGCTATCGATCGATAGCTTCCTCCTGAATTTAATACAGGCAACTATATATATATATATATATATATATATATATATATATATATATATATATATATATATATATATATATATATATATATATACATACGGCGCTGCTAAAATGCACCTGGGTGCATTCTCTATATTGAATGCACCCAGGCGTTTTCGCGCGCCTCCCTGCTCCCCGCCGTCGTGCGCATCCCTGTCCCCGCGCCGCCGCCGTCTCCTCGATGCTCCTCCCCTAAATCCCACCGCCGCCAACGCCTCCCTGTCCTCGCGCCGCCGAGCGCCTCCCTGTCCCCGCGCCGCCGCGCGCCTCTCTGTCGGCGTGCCTCCCTGTCCCCCGCATTAGGTGGGATTGCAAGCCCGCATTAGGTGGGATTGCAACTGTTGTATAATTTTACCCAAATATCTGTTAAAAAATGTAAACAAAATGATTGCAACCGATGATGTGTTGTAATTGCAACTGCTGGTGTAGTGTGGATGCAACTGCTGAGTTGCTCTGATGTGATTGCAAGTACTAAATAACTCTGAGAAATTTTGTTAAAAAATATGATTGCAACTGCTGGTCTGGTGTAATTGCAACTGCTGGTCTGGTGTGATTGCAACTTCTATATAACTATGTCCAAAAATCTGTTAAATAAACAAGATTGCAACTGCTGGTCTGGTGTAATTGCAACTGTGGGTCTGGTGTGATTGCAACTTCTATATAACTATGTCCAAAAATATGTTAAACAAACAATGATTGCAACTGCTGTCTGGTGTAATTGCAACTTCTGGTCTGGTGTGATTGCAACTACTATATAACTATGTCCAAAAATATGTTAAACAAACAATGATTGCAACTGCTGTCTGGTGTAATTGCAACTGCTGGTCTGGTGTGATTGCAACTCCTATATAACTATGTCCAAAAATCTGTTAAACAAAACAATGATTGCAACTGTGTCTGGTGTAATTACAACTGCTGGTCTGGTATGATTGCAACTTCTATATAACTATGTCCAAAAATCTGTTAAACAAAACAATGATTGCAACTGCTGCTTGGTGTAATTGCAACTGCAAGTCTGGTGTGATTGCAACTTATGTGAAGAGGTTGAGTCGTTCGCGGAGGAGCCGTTCACGGAGGAGCCATTCACGGAGAAAGAGGGGCGGGGCGGGAAAGTGAAAATGTTCTGTCGGGAGCGTGCGGGAGGGACGAAGACGGCCTGGGTGGAACGGTTGGCTCGGACCTGGCACGTAGGTTCGGCCTGGGTGCATTCTCTATATTGAATGCACCCAGGTGTAATATATAAATACAGTATATATATATATATATATATATATATATATATATATATATATACTAGGTGTGTGCCCGTGCGTTGCAACGGGAACATATAATACCATTGATAACTCATGTATGTTATGGATGGGTATCGACACATATCTGACTGGATCTTCTTCTTCCTTGGGGATCTAGAGAAAGCATCATCGGAAGCCAAACGTGTTAAGACCTAGGCATGTGCTACCCTTGTGTCTCTGATCATCATCAGCACGCTGTTTCATTAGTTTTATATGATAGAGAAATACATGTGGATTAAAAAATGCTAAACAAAAGATCTAAAATATAATAGTTCGATCAAGTTGCATTTGGAAGTCCACATGTACATTTCTATGTTATCTTCGGACTTAATAGAATCCAAATAGTATTGAACACTAAGAAAAATACAAAATGAGATGGAGTTGTGTTGACTAAAAACATATGTATGTAGCATTTGGAATAAAAAATACACTTTAAGTATTCAAGTACCAAATAATGCCAGACAAGGGATTAATGCCACAGAGCAAAGTATAAAATCTATGACGAGATATTTCATAATATATTTAAAAAAGGAAGGCTTTTGCTTAAAATATGAGGCCTTAATCTCAAAATGTGTATCTGTGCTATTGAACGGGTCATCACCAATGCCTACACAAGTTGACTGCCCCAAACCTGCAGTTGTTGTTTGAAACACCCGTCAACAGAAATCAGACATGCATTAACCAAACATAGTCAGGTGCTCGTGCGTTGCCACGACTCACAAATTATTAATCTTTATTTTTGCATAATTTTAGATTTTTACCGTTTAAATGTGGGAGAGCAGAGAGAGGTGAATGGAATAGTAGAGATAAGATGTATAAGAAATAGAGATCTCCACCAAGAACATAAACACAAATTAATTAGTATATTCTTGCCCCTCAAGTTAAAATCATGCATCAATAGTACGACAACAATACAAATCTGTTGTGCATACTATAGAACATGAATGTAGGCATTACCTTAATTAAAAAAGTAATGTGCTAGTATTAGTAGTACCTTCTAGGGTTGAGTCTTCCTCAACACCCTTTATTCCCAGTCGCATGATGCAATGATGTTCTCAGACGCATATCTTGCGATATTTATTTATAACCAGTCAAAAACTCAAAGAGTATCTTACTTTACGAAGGATTTGAAACATAAAGAAAATTATGAAAATTACTGTATTAATCAACGAAAAAACACTCTATGCAACAACATACAAAGATCAATTAAATGCCCAAGGACAAAAAATCTGAATGTGAAGCAAAGTATATATATACATATCTGGACATACAGTCTGGTTCTTGCCGCATGCTTCCCAGCTAGATGGCCGCATTGCCGTTTGTGAAGGGGGTAGGCACCAAAGCTGAATCAGGCAAACTCTATCTTCCATATTCTCAAATCGATGATCATATAATACATTTTATGTAAAACTGACTGGCCCCTGCGCTTGCTGCACTATTTTAGCTGCTGAAGGTGTTGGGCTTGGTCGCCCAATCGAGTATATCTGCCTTGATCTGGAGGCACCTAGTGTGTGCAAATACTGTGGCCTCCGTTATGTTCAAATTCACCATCACTAAATAGGGAAGATACTGTCGTTTACTGCTGCAGAAGTTTGGAGTTGAGGAGCTTATGCATGCACACTTGTTTCACAACGTTCTGGTACTGGACTTTGCACTATGCTTGGCGTCAAAACATTAACTTTGATAATCATCCTCTTTTTGGATGACTATTTAATAATCATGGGTTAACTGTGTGTTGATTTTTTTTACTATAGATGAATTGTGCTCCCCTATCAGAATCTATACAAGCTGTATGTATTGAAATCATACTCTGAAAGTCTGAATATGAAAAGTACGGAATTTCTGAGGGCAATTTAATCTCAGAAGTTCTAATTTTCTGGAGATCCATGATCCAGGCCTTTCCCTTGCTGAGCCTGTTTAATTTTCTGGGATCCATGTGCTTCAGTTCGGCACTTCCTTTGATCCATGTCCATCAGTCACAGTTGCTGCCTTTTTATAAAGGTGCTTTGATATTTTGAAGCTGGGTCACACATTGGTGCCAATCTGCTTGCAAAGTGGATTGGCGAAGATCTTCGTAATACTGTGCATGAGACTGATTGGCCGAAATACCATTAACTCACGAGACGTCTACTTTCTTTGGGAGTAGGATAATATTTGCCGAGTTAGCAGCTCGAAACCTTTGGGAGTTTAGCATGAACAGGCTGTTGATCACAGTTGTGACAGCCTCCTTAATGATGTCCCTGCACAGCAAGTCTCAAGAAGGCACCCGTGAATCCATCTAGACCTAGCGTTTTATCAAACAGAATGGAGTTTGTCATGTCTTTGATATCATCCTGCATGAACGGTGCCTTGAAATCTGAAAAATCTATTGGGGCATAGCCTGGCTGGCATGCTCCAATTGAAGGTCATCAATCTCAGTGAGCCATGCTCCGAGTAGTAGTCTGCAATCACCTTTTCGTTGTCTTCATAAAGCTGAGGAGAGGGGAGGGCAAAATTCCTTGCTTCCTCGGCGGGTGGTCGAATACGAATACTGCGGTTGCCCCGTCGCCCCGGCAACTGCAGCCCGTCTCACTCCATTCCTCCGTCAGTCTCCATTCTCTCCAATGGCGTATAAATCGCTGCTGCCGCCGACCGCCCTGCCCCCATCATCATCATCAGTAGCAGCATCACGATCACGTGCGCGGCGATGGAGGCGGGGCCGTCGAGTTCGGCGGCGATGAGCGCGGCGAGGCGGAGGCGGGACGCGCTGGCGCAGACGCTGGCATCGCGGAGGCTGCCGGAGGTTATGGCGGAAGGTGGGGAGCTAGTGCCCGGAGCCCTCGCCCCCGAGGTCATGCCCTTCCTGCGCGCCACCGACGAGATCGAGCCGTACAACCCACGCGTCGCATTCCTATGTGAGTAGTCACGCGTTGACTCTTCATGCCCTTCCTGCAGCTCCCTCTCCGTGGCCTCGGTGTCAGGGTGGTAGTGGATGCGGCGAGGCGCTCCGCGCTCGGCCATGCGGCCAAATGGGGTGGCGGCGGCTGAGGCATGGAGATAAATGCAGGGTTGTTCGCGCAGGAGGAGCTGGCATTGTTGTGTACGGGACCACGGGTCAGATAGCATCGCGCAGAGGCCAGTTGGACACAGATTTCGCGGAGTTTGCAGCTGGACGGGGGCACGCGCGGAAAGATTTGGCTGAGGCGGGGCACGCGTGGAGAGGGGAGGCGGGGGCATCTCTACGGTCTACACTAATGCCTTAATAGTTAGTAGAGATGAATACAGGCCTTGCTTTATTATTTCATTCATGACACATCAGGTGACGAGATGAAGTACCAAATTGGAGATGTATATGTGTGTGCCTTCAATCATCACATTAACTATAAATTATCCACCCTGAGTTGCTAGACAGGTGTAACACCCGGATTTTAGGGGTCCAAAACCCGGGGTCAACATAAACACCAGGTATGCTGGGACCAAGTCTCAAACATATGATGTATAGTGGCACAGGATCGAATGTCACAACTTTATATATAACAGGGGTTCTATACAAAATAAATAATTACATTATAAGGAGACAACGGTCCAGCAACCCAAAAGTTGACTGGGAGACGACGACCTAGACCTCTCACGAACTCATCACAGCATCCACCAAGAGCATCATCCTGCAGTACCTGGTCTTGACCTGTGGTGTATGTGAGACAGCAAGAGTAAGCTCACATACGTTCATCGCTCAACAAGTTGTGGGGAATAATGTGCATGAACTCGCCATAGGTGGGAGCTCATGTGAAGTGTAAGGCTTACCAAAGAAGATGGTTAGAGCTGAGCATTGCTTTTAAAGTTGGTCAAAGTTTTATTAGCAGTTACTAAGTATAAGTAAATACCAACCCAATTAAATAGTAGAACAAAAGTAACAACTTCACCTGCGATGCAATGCATATGACAAATTGAATTTAGTTCCATAAATTAATCATGTGAGTGTCCGAGCTGCTCATGACCGTGAGCACGGCTAGTATACCAGTTTTACACTCTGCAGAGGTTGCGCATCTTTACCCACAAGCCGTGTTACCCATCTGCCAAGGGGTCATGAATCCCATACACCTCTACCAAGGAAGCGAGGCAGGGTAACACTACGAGGCCTTTACAAAGTTCCACTAGCTTCCGAAAACCCGCTACAGTTTATAGGAAGATCCAGTGCAGGAATCCCTTGCAGGACCGCCATCGCAGCAAAATCCTCCCGAGGGCCTCCCTACACTGACCTCTCCCCTACTGCCCTTGCCCCTTTCGGGTAAGGTAGTCTTCCACTAGCTTCCCTAATTAATCAGCCAAGGGCGTCCCATTCCACCCTCGTGGTAGCACTGTTTTCCCGGGTGGTTCTCCATGTTCCAATTAACATAATGATCTTAACATGAACCATAAATAACAACTGATAACAAAAGTATAATCATGAATAGTGTAATCTTCATACCCAAAACCACATATAGCACTAGCAAGTACTACCCAGAAAGTTCAGTGGTAAACAAGGTATAAAGATAGACAAACTAGGTAACCTGTTGGGTCCCATCAAATTAACCTATGCAGATCATTATGATTAATCAGAACATGGCTGGGTAAAAAGAAGTGATCAAGGGCACAACTTGCCTGGGTCTTGAGATTCCAGGTACCAGGATGATCTTCAGATGACACGTGACCTCACTGCTAGTCGTAGCAATTCAAACAAACATGGTAGGCAAAATTTAACATCACACCAAACAAGTAAACAAAATACATAATAATAATCTACACATTAAAATAAGATTCTAGGAACAGGAATCATTAATTTTGGAGTTATAGATTTTAAGTTATGGTTTTCCTAAGGTTTAATGTGATTAAAATATGATTAAATGATAAATAAATTTTCTGACAGAGTTCATGTCAAAACAAAGATACCAAATGATGAAGAATATTATTACAAAATTTTAGAAACTGGAATGGTTCAATTTGGAGCTAAAATGAATTTTCTATGAATTATCTAAGTTTTAGCAATTATTTTCATATAAAAAATCTATTTAATAACCATTTTCTCTGATTTTATTATGTTCTGGACTGGGCTTCAATTATAAGAAAGGTCAGGGGGCTCGGGGTAAGTTTCCTAAGACACAGGGAATAACACACTCTGGACGGCGGGTTGATTCCAAGAAAAGGCAGGGTCTCTTTTAGAAAGTGGCCACGGCGAAGGGGTACGGTTAACTCTCATCCACTCGATCTGCTACGGACGGCCCAGATTAGATCGCGTTTTAATCGAACCGGTATGCGATTCAAGCCCTCGGATCAAGATCCAAAGGCCCGGAATAGGTCGCGACCGGGGCAAACGGACTCGCGAGCGCGTCCACTCGATCCATGATCGACGGCCACGATTTAATGAAGCCAGGTGTGATCGGCACCGCAGGATCAAAGATCTACGACGCGGATCAATTTTCGCTCAAACGATCCACGCGCCCGATCACAACCGTTGTTTCCCCGATCTACGGCGCACGGCACGTCTTCACCCCCTGGCCGCGGACGACGGCGGCGCCAGCACACCCGCACGGCGGCGTCAACCGGCGAGCACGCAACACAGCCGTCACGACCCCAAACCCAAATTAAATTGCGCTGCACACTGAGAAGGACATGGCGGAGGTAGTAGTGGAGTTCTCACCAGTCGAGACGGCGCGCAACGGTCCGGTCGCGGGGAGCAGGTAGCTTGCGGCGGTAGTCGGATCCCGGCGAGAAATTCACCCGCGTCCGGTCACCAAAGTCGCCCGATGAAGCTCCCAATCCAAGCGGTATACACTGGCGATGATCTCCAATCGCCAACCGAGGCCAAAACGGTGGCCAGACCATGAATCCGTGGTGGCGGCGGTCGACTTGTTTCCGCAGACGCTCGCGGTGTGCCTACGGCGGTGGTCGCGAGAGGCAGAGAGGGGAAGGCAGCAAGGGGGCTTTGGCCGTGACTTCCTAAATAGGCGGTTAGTGGGATTAGTTGGGTACCCGCTAGATCCGCGCTCGGCAGCTGGAGAACTCCGTGCGCGCCAGAGTCCGATCGGTGAAGAAGGTTCTGACGTCCGGGCCCCACGCGGCAGGGAGTTGAGAGGAGGCGCGTGAGAGTGACGAGCGGGGTCCACGCATAAGAGGCTGCGGAAGACTGCACGCAGGCACGAATTGGGCTGGCGCGGGAGCAAGGGAGATGGGCCGAGCCAAGGGGATTTGGCCCAGGAGCGTTTTTCTCATTTTCTTTTATATTTCCCTTTTTCTGTTTTATTTCTTTTTGATTTCTTTTCAAATTCAAATTTCCTTTCAAATTTAAATCTGACACTGTGGCCAACTTGTCTTCAAATTACCTTGCACATTTAAAGTACCAACTCCGAAAATATAACTCTAGGTATATTTTATGTAATTCTCTTATTCCTCTATTTCTTTTCCTACTTTCTCTTATTTTCACATTCCAAAACTAAATTCAAATCCTTGTGTGAACTTTGAATTCAAATATGGAGGTGAATTGGTAGTCATGTTAAGTGTACCAAATAAACATACTAGTGTGGGATGAGTTTATTTACTTATAAATTTTATCTTGTCTTCTTATAGTATTTCTCTCTTTAAATTCCCAATTCAGATTTACTTCTAATTTGAATTCATTTTTGGAGGCAAATTTATCCTTATTATTATTATTACTATTATTATTTTATTTAATGCACAAACATAGAAACTCCAATATGATGCACAAGTTGACATTAGTCATTTAACCCCCTTTAGATGTGGTTGTTCTCATGTTTAGTTAAATTGAAACAAAGTAATAGGAGAATTATCTCCATTACCATAGTTTACAAATTTGGGTATTACAAATCCTACCCCCCTTAAAAATAATCTCGTCCTCGAGATTAGTAAGAAAGAGGATATAGGAAAAGGGGTTTGCAATTTAGCTTTTAGTTTCTAATTAGATCAAAATCAAGAGTCTCTCTTTTTTTTTAGTGAGTGATTAGGAGAGCATGGGTATGTATATGTATGTCCATTTTATTATGTAGGATAGAAGATGTATTTAGAGCATAGATAGGTTTGGTTAAAAAAAAGAGTAGTGTAGGGAAGGACTCCATCCAAGATTGTGGCTTTTGACTCATCTGATGATCCCACTTGATCCTTGAAGACTTGAGTTGGTGTTTGTCCTTTCTTGATGAAGTTGATCATCTTCGATTTCGTTCTTGAAGTTGTTCTCCAAATTAGGGACATGTAGTTAGGATAAGGTAGTAGGTGGAGCAGCTAGTTTAGTAGGTGGTTATGAGATTAGTAAGAATCTGGTTGGGTTGTTTAGGTTCTGAATGGTTTGGATAGGTTATGTAACCTATGATGTATGTCAAGCTGTTGGGTATGGCCTGAGTTAATCCCAGTCACCAATTTAGGCTTAAGTGGAGTATGCCTTATCTTCTATACTCGCATTAAGTAACTCACACTAGGTTGGATCATAATAGATTAGATAAAATCTAGATTAGGTTGTATATAACTAGGTTAGACTAGTTTAATTTAGATAAATCCACTAGGGTAGGATATGTCTTATTAGAATAGGATCATATGGTGTGGGTAAGTTGGAAGCTCTAGTAGGTTAACACAGAGGGATTATGCAACCATCAGATGGTTAGGATAGTTGCATGAGGCCAAGTTGGTCTTGTCGTTCTTTAATTTAGTGCGGGGTGAACTAAGTTAAGACATGTTTTATAGGAGTAGAGTCTAATCTATTTCACTAGTATTATCTAACATGTTTGATAAGTCACTTTAGATTAGATCATATTAGGTTAGATGAGACCTAACTTAGATTGGTATGACTTAGTTTAACTAGATAAGGTCTAATTAACTTGCATTAGATCATGGTTGATAAACTAGGGTGGATAAGTATGCCTATTAGGATAAGATGGATCCAAAAAGATAAGATAGAATCTTTTGTGGTCAGTTAGATTTATTAGGATAAGATAGAATCTTTTCAAGTCAAGATGAATCTATTAATAGTAATAGAGTATCTTTTAAGATAAGATGGATCTATTAAGATAAGGAAGAATCTTTTAAGATAAGATGAATTAGTTAGAATGAGATCTTTTAGGATAAGATAAATCTCTTAAGCTAGATATGTTCCAATGGGGATAATCTAGGTTGTCTAGCTATTTTATAAATATATTTTTATACCTATGGGTATATGTAGATGCAATTGTGGACATTACTCCACAACCCATCACACTCAATCAAAGATCCAAATCAGACAGATATCATAAGAACAAACATTCAAATATATAGACACTTATAAAAATAGCTTTGTTTTTGTTCCTAGGATTAGGTCTCCTATTCCTAAAGGTCACTTTAGGCACAGGATTTCAAAGTGTGAAATCCAAGTTTGTCTTTAGAATGAAAAGGTAAGAATAATCAGAGTAAAGCGGAAATAGATGAGAAAAGATTAAGATAAGTTTAGAAAAGAATCAGAGTAAGGTAAGTAAAGGATGGTTGTCCAGTTCTATCTAGGTTTCGTCCTACAGTCAACATTCCTCTGATACCACTTCTGTAACACCCGGATTTTAGGGGTCCAAAACCCGGGGTCAACATAAACACCAGGTATGCTGGGACCAAGTCTCAAACATATGATGTATAGTGGCACAGGATCGAATGTCACAACTTTATATATAACAGGGGTTCTATACAAAATAAATAATTACATTATAAGGAGACAACGGTCCAGCAACCCAAAAGTTGACTGGGAGACGACGACCTAGACCTCTCACGAACTCATCACAGCATCCACCAAGAGCATCATCCTGCAGTACCTGGTCTTGACCTGTGGTGTATGTGAGACAGCAAGAGTAAGCTCACATACGTTCATCGCTCAACAAGTTGTGGGGAATAATGTGCATGAACTCGCCATAGGTGGGAGCTCATGTGAAGTGTAAGGCTTACCAAAGAAGATGGTTAGAGCTGAGCATTGCTTTTAAAGTTGGTCAAAGTTTTATTAGCAGTTACTAAGTATAAGTAAATACCAACCCAATTAAATAGTAGAACAAAAGTAACAACTTCACCTGCGATGCAATGCATATGACAAATTGAATTTAGTTCCATAAATTAATCATGTGAGTGTCCGAGCTGCTCATGACCGTGAGCACGGCTAGTATACCAGTTTTACACTCTGCAGAGGTTGCGCATCTTTACCCACAAGCCGTGTTACCCATCTGCCAAGGGGTCATGAATCCCATACACCTCTACCAAGGAAGCGAGGCAGGGTAACACTACGAGGCCTTTACAAAGTTCCACTAGCTTCCGAAAACCCGCTACAGTTTATAGGAAGATCCAGTGCAGGAATCCCTTGCAGGACCGCCATCGCAGCAAAATCCTCCCGAGGGCCTCCCTACACTGACCTCTCCCCTACTGCCCTTGCCCCTTTCGGGTAAGGTAGTCTTCCACTAGCTTCCCTAATTAATCAGCCAAGGGCGTCCCATTCCACCCTCGTGGTAGCACTGTTTTCCCGGGTGGTTCTCCATGTTCCAATTAACATAATGATCTTAACATGAACCATAAATAACAACTGATAACAAAAGTATAATCATGAATAGTGTAATCTTCATACCCAAAACCACATATAGCACTAGCAAGTACTACCCAGAAAGTTCAGTGGTAAACAAGGTATAAAGATAGACAAACTAGGTAACCTGTTGGGTCCCATCAAATTAACCTATGCAGATCATTATGATTAATCAGAACATGGCTGGGTAAAAAGAAGTGATCAAGGGCACAACTTGCCTGGGTCTTGAGATTCCAGGTACCAGGATGATCTTCAGATGACACGTGACCTCACTGCTAGTCGTAGCAATTCAAACAAACATGGTAGGCAAAATTTAACATCACACCAAACAAGTAAACAAAATACATAATAATAATCTACACATTAAAATAAGATTCTAGGAACAGGAATCATTAATTTTGGAGTTATAGATTTTAAGTTATGGTTTTCCTAAGGTTTAATGTGATTAAAATATGATTAAATGATAAATAAATTTTCTGACAGAGTTCATGTCAAAACAAAGATACCAAATGATGAAGAATATTATTACAAAATTTTAGAAACTGGAATGGTTCAATTTGGAGCTAAAATGAATTTTCTATGAATTATCTAAGTTTTAGCAATTATTTTCATATAAAAAATCTATTTAATAACCATTTTCTCTGATTTTATTATGTTCTGGACTGGGCTTCAATTATAAGAAAGGTCAGGGGGCTCGGGGTAAGTTTCCTAAGACACAGGGAATAACACACTCTGGACGGCGGGTTGATTCCAAGAAAAGGCAGGGTCTCTTTTAGAAAGTGGCCACGGCGAAGGGGTACGGTTAACTCTCATCCACTCGATCTGCTACGGACGGCCCAGATTAGATCGCGTTTTAATCGAACCGGTATGCGATTCAAGCCCTCGGATCAAGATCCAAAGGCCCGGAATAGGTCGCGACCGGGGCAAACGGACTCGCGAGCGCGTCCACTCGATCCATGATCGACGGCCACGATTTAATGAAGCCAGGTGTGATCGGCACCGCAGGATCAAAGATCTACGACGCGGATCAATTTTCGCTCAAACGATCCACGCGCCCGATCACAACCGTTGTTTCCCCGATCTACGGCGCACGGCACGTCTTCACCCCCTGGCCGCGGACGACGGCGGCGCCAGCACACCCGCACGGCGGCGTCAACCGGCGAGCACGCAACACAGCCGTCACGACCCCAAACCCAAATTAAATTGCGCTGCACACTGAGAAGGACATGGCGGAGGTAGTAGTGGAGTTCTCACCAGTCGAGACGGCGCGCAACGGTCCGGTCGCGGGGAGCAGGTAGCTTGCGGCGGTAGTCGGATCCCGGCGAGAAATTCACCCGCGTCCGGTCACCAAAGTCGCCCGATGAAGCTCCCAATCCAAGCGGTATACACTGGCGATGATCTCCAATCGCCAACCGAGGCCAAAACGGTGGCCAGACCATGAATCCGTGGTGGCGGCGGTCGACTTGTTTCCGCAGACGCTCGCGGTGTGCCTACGGCGGTGGTCGCGAGAGGCAGAGAGGGGAAGGCAGCAAGGGGGCTTTGGCCGTGACTTCCTAAATAGGCGGTTAGTGGGATTAGTTGGGTACCCGCTAGATCCGCGCTCGGCAGCTGGAGAACTCCGTGCGCGCCAGAGTCCGATCGGTGAAGAAGGTTCTGACGTCCGGGCCCCACGCGGCAGGGAGTTGAGAGGAGGCGCGTGAGAGTGACGAGCGGGGTCCACGCATAAGAGGCTGCGGAAGACTGCACGCAGGCACGAATTGGGCTGGCGCGGGAGCAAGGGAGATGGGCCGAGCCAAGGGGATTTGGCCCAGGAGCGTTTTTCTCATTTTCTTTTATATTTCCCTTTTTCTGTTTTATTTCTTTTTGATTTCTTTTCAAATTCAAATTTCCTTTCAAATTTAAATCTGACACTGTGGCCAACTTGTCTTCAAATTACCTTGCACATTTAAAGTACCAACTCCGAAAATATAACTCTAGGTATATTTTATGTAATTCTCTTATTCCTCTATATCTTTTCCTACTTTCTCTTATTTTCACATTCCAAAACTAAATTCAAATCCTTGTGTGAACTTTGAATTCAAATATGGAGGTGAATTGGTAGTCATGTTAAGTGTACCAAATAAACATACTAGTGTGGGATGAGTTTATTTACTTATAAATTTTATCTTGTCTTCTTATAGTATTTCTCTCTTTAAATTCCCAATTCAGATTTACTTCTAATTTGAATTCATTTTTGGAGGCAAATTTATCCTTATTATTATTATTACTATTATTATTTTATTTAATGCACAAACATAGAAACTCCAATATGATGCACAAGTTGACATTAGTCATTTAACCCCCTTTAGATGTGGTTGTTCTCATGTTTAGTTAAATTGAAACAAAGTAATAGGAGAATTATCTCCATTACCATAGTTTACAAATTTGGGTATTACAACAGGCCCCTCCATGCATTGCACCACCATACATAGTCCATAGCTGGCTAACTTAAATAAACTAGCATAAGGAACCACCGTACCATGGGTGCCACTAGTAATCCTAGAACCTTCAAAAGGACCAACTAGGCATGTAAACGAAAAATAAATCTTATATACATATATAATCTTCTTATTAAATTGGTTCTTAGTTATCCCAAGATGGTCCCAAAAGTGTGTATAGGCGTCGTCCCTTCATCTCACCAAGAACCATCCAACCAGACCTCACGCGGCCCTGATAGCTGCCTAGCAGCATATATATGCACCCATTTTGTCCATGGCGAACCAACAAAGCATTTTAGGGTAGTTAGCTAGGCCACGTTCCACAGCATAATTAAGGTCTTTGGCATGCTTTAGCTACACCCCTAGTTGGCCATGTGTAGAATATCACAATGCCTCTCGCAAAAGAAAAAGAAGAATATATACACCACATCATAATAATGTATATATGTATAACACCGCATGTACTACCACTTAGTACCATTTATTATATAAATCTATATATGATCCACCACATCGTTTTCTTGTGGGACACACTTACAGCCTGACATGCCAATGATTAGTAGTTTTGTGTTGCGAGCTCTGAGCAAGTGTCATGAGATGCAAGGGCTTGCTTTCTCTATAGCGTGCTTTCAGTGATGGCAACAATCATCACGCCATCATCATCATCATCACAGCAGGCTACCTGTAATAACTTACTGATACCTCACCTACTAACTGTCTAGCTAATGGCAAAATGCTATACCATGCTCTCTCTCTCTCTCTCTCTCTCTCTCTCTCTCTCTCTCTCTCTCTCACACACACACACACACACACACACACACACACACACACACACACACACACACACACACACACACACACTCGCTATATATACTCAGTCACTTGACTGGAGTGGCAGTGGCACACAGCAGCTAAGTAAGTGCTGCCATCATCAGTAGTGGCCAACAACAGACCGGAGTGTAGCTTGAGCTCCGCGCACAGGCCGGGGGCGATAGTGGCAGGCGGGAGGTACCGTACCATGGGTAGGCTGGGCTCGGTGGCGCGGTGGTGCGGCGGGTGGAGGGCGCGGCGGCAGAAGCTGCTGCTGCTGCGCCGGCGGCGGCGGCAGCACAGCGGCGGCACGGTGTGGCTGGGGCGGCGCAGGAGCTGCGGCCGGTTGGCCGTGTCGCGGCTGGTGCGGTGGCGGCTCGTCGCGGAGCTGCTGCGGCCCATCAGGAAGGCGCTGATGGAGATGGTCGCGGGCGCCGGGTCCGCCGCCCCCGGCCGGCGGCAGCTGGTCACGCTGCCGCAGCTCAACTTCCCCTTCGTCGGCACTCTCACGCTCCCGGCCGTCGCCTGATCGAGACGCGCGTCTGCGGTCTGCGTGCCCGGCAGGCATGCGTCGTGTAATGATTCTGCGTTTTGTTTGTACGTATGCCTTTGGTTAAAAGCGATCTCCCTCCCTGCTGCTGGACGCCCTCAATCACACACTAGCTAACCTGCTGCTGTGACCTGTGAGGCTGTGCCTCAATCGTGTTAACAGCTAGCTCTAGATCCTAGCTGACGCCCTTTTCCCTTTCATAATACTTAGTCTTGCTCAACCTACTTTAATTAAGATCCTTGTGATACAATTTAAGAGAGTGTTTACACACTAAATTAAATCTTCAATTATGTCCTAGGAGTAAAATACTAGGGGTGGGGATGGATTAGTATTTTTTTTATTGATTTACGACATAGTAAAATTTCATATACATAAAATTCCATATGAGGCGAATAGACTGGCGACGCGCGGAAGTTAGTTGTTGAGGAAAAAAACATTTCCTAGGAAGCTTCCTACGTGCCCTTGATAATTTTTTTTACTCTAGTATGTATGTACACCAAAAAAATTTAGCAAGGATTCGGTTTAGGTCCCTCCTAGAGATGCTCAAACGTGGCAGGGACCCACACGTGCTTATTAGTATGGACACTTGCATCTTCCAAAAAGAAGACCCACGGTACGTGCCCGTGCTTGCACTTCTCAATTTCGAAGAGGGGTGATCCACTCTCTGGCGTACATTCTGAAGCATATACATCTCTACTATATTTCGGGCAAAAAAAAACTTAATTTGCGTGTAGGAATTCATATGACCTTTCCAGCACTACAGTAAAGCGACGCACATCCGATGACCAACCTACCTCCGACGGCTACCTACAAGACCGTCGGACATAAGCTTATGTCCGACGGTCTCTGCTGGCCCTCGGAAATAAAACTTATGTCCGACGGCTTTCCTGTTGGCCCTCGGAAATAAGTTTATGTCCGACGGCCGAGCTGGTAGCCGTCGGACATAAGGTTTTTTAACGCCCGCAGGACCCGCGCGCCGTTTCATTTCGCGTTTTCCTCTCTGTCGCGCACTGCTCTCTGCCATCGCCGCCGCCGACGCACGCAGCGCCCGTGCCCACCCGCCGACGCCGCCCGCGCGTGCCTGCCGCCGCCGACACCAACGCCGCCCGCGCATGCCCGCCGCCGCCTTCGCCCGTGCCTGCCGCCCCCGACGTCGCTCGTGCCCGCCGCCGCCACCGTCCGGGTAGCTGTCCCGACGCTGACTGCCCCGACTCATCCTCCGTCCCGCCCACGCCGACCACCGTCCCGCCGTCAAGCCTAAGTGAGTATTTTTAATTTTGTTAATATATATTATTTTGTAGTTGTCTTTTTTTAGTATTAAAATTTTTGTATGTTTAATATTGTTTAGCTTGTTATGTCCGACGGTTGGAATTTGATTATGTAATAAATTTAATTTGTTTTAATTTACTTAGTGGTGTTTTAGATAATTTAAACTTTTAATTTCCGAGGGTTTTTATTATGCTCTCGGAAATAAGGTTAATTTATATAATTTGGCGCAATGTTATTTCGTATATATTATATGTTATTTCATATATATTATATGTTAGTGGTAGTTTACTTAGTGGTAGTTTATTAGTTTACTTAGTGGTAGTTTATAGGTTATTTTAGTTTACTTAGTGGTAGTTTATTAGTTTAACTACGTAATTTACTTATTCTTTTCTGTAGATATAGGAGTGATTTACTTAAATAATCAAGTAAACGTAATCCAGTTACCTCATGGAGGAGGATCGTCGGTGGATGTATGAAGGTTGGAAGAAAAGAGGTGCTCTATCAAGTGAGTAGATTGCCAAGACTGACGCGTTTCTCGACCGTACTTTTGCTCGGTCAGAGACTAGAACCGATGTTAGGTGCCCTTGTACCAAGTGTCGGAACATTTATTTCCTTGACAGGAGGACTATATCGATAGATCTTTGCAAGAACGGTTATATGCCAGGCTATGAGGTGTGGGTGCACCACGGTGAGGACCCACCTCCTTGTATTGTATCAGAAGTTCAGTCACATGAAGAGGAGGACTACGATAGGATGGAAGAGATGTTTGACGATGTACGCCATGAGCTTCTAACCGTCGATTCGGAGAACCCCGGTCAACCCACCGAGTATGAGGATCCAGCTACACCTGAGGTTCAGAAGTTCTTCGAGCTCCTTAAAGCTGCCGAAGAGCCGTTGCATGAGCACACAAAAGTGACCGTCCTTGTATTTGTGACTCGACTTATGGCTATTAAGTCTAAGTTTGCATTCTCAAACAACTGCTACAAGGAGCTTTTGAACTTGATCAGTGATGTACTTCCGGAGAATCACAAGATGCCAAAGGACATGTATCAGTCCAAAAAGTTGTTATCTGGGCTCGGTATGGACTACGAAAAAATCGATGTCTGTGATAATAATTGTATGCTTTTCTGGAAGGAGACCGCGGGTGAGAAGAAGTGTACTGTTTGTGGTGAGCGTAGATTCGTTGAGGTTGAAAATGACGATGGTTTGACCGTGACTACGAAGATTGCACGTAAGCAGCTTCGTTACATGCCTCTTATACCTCGGTTGAAACGTTTGTTCATCTCCAAGAATACAGCCAGACACATGAGGTGGCACAAAGAAGGGGTACGTGAGAATCCAAATGTCATGGTGCACCCAGCTGATACAGATGCATGGAAGGCACTAGATGCTTTTGATTCCAGCTTTGCTAATGAAGTGCGGAATGTCCGCTTCGGTTTGGCAACAGATGGTGTCGGTGCCGTGGATGGACACCCGATCAGAGGGTTATCGGGCATTGTGCAGACGGTGGGCTTCCCCTGAGTTTCGTGCCATTTCCGAAAGTAACAGGGGAAACCGTGGGACTGAGTCGTTTCACAACTACGGCGGTGATGGTCATGTGCGCTTGGCTAAGCGAATGGTAAGTCACAGTTTGTTGTAACTTTTGAATTACATAGAAATGTGTCATTGTAACTTTTATGTACAGGAAGTCAAATCCGGCCGTACGCCCACGGATGTGGAGGTGTATATGCAAGGGCATAGGGGTTCTGATCCTCAGAATCCTGATGTGTTATGCACTCAGACGGCCACCGACCGTCTAGTGAGTTTTTGATACTCTATTATGTGTTTGATATTGTTTGCAAGGGCATAGGGGTTATGCACTTATATTTGATATTGTTTGACTCCAGGCTTCGTATGGGCAGGAGATGGTTCAACGCCATGGGCAGGACTACGATTGGAGGAGCCAGCCAAACGACCCTCAGGCAGCATATGCTAGCGGAGGAGGACAAGCCCACGGACGGTGAGATTATTTGATTTGGATTTCAAAATTGTCATCATATGCTTGCGATTCAACTGAGGCATGAGTTACTATACTAAGTGCATGGTTCACTCTTGTAGGTTGGGTATTTTTTATTCTACGATTGATTTCAGAGAGCTGAGACGCCGTGGACGACAGTCCACATCGTCGTCTTCACAGTCGTCCCGTTCACGATCATCCGCCCAGGAGATAGAGATTGCAGTGTTGCGTCAATAGGCAGAGTACCATCAATCAGTCTTGAGGGAACAATTGGAGTACCAGAGGCAACAAGCCGAGTACCAGAAGAAGAGGGACGAGTATTATGCAAACCTCCAGGCCCAAAATCAAGCTCTTCTCTCGGTAAGTTGAAGTAACATTTTGTAGCTTATTTTGTAAAACACATGATGTGTATCTTATTTGCTCAACAATGACTTGTATATAATTTGTAGCAACTAGCCCAACAAGCGGGCGTCCCGATGCCCACCTATGGGATGCCGCCTCCGGACTTTGCACTTCTGATGCCAATGCTTGCGCCTCCACCTCCACCTCCGCCTCCGTCACAATTCCCTACGGTATGTACACATATGCGTGTGTGACATGTTCATAGATGTCTTATTTGTTTAAATGAAAAACTGAGTGGTTACAATTTCATGTGCGTGTGTTATAGGGATTTCAGACACACCCCGCTTCAGTTGCAGCACCAGGAGATGGGTCTGGTCAAGACGACGCATCGCATTCGTGGGTGAATAACCTTTTCAACACGCATAGTCCAGCAGGAGGAGGTGGCTACTCGAACCATCCAGGGGATGGATATGATTGATGTGTCGTGATGTTAATTTGTGAAACACTTTGCAACACTTGTTTACAACCGTGATTACAACACTTATTTATGAGACACAATGTCAGTTTGCAACAACCGTCGGACCTATATGTTGATGTTAAATTTGTGAATGTTAATATTTATGTGAGAATATTTGTGATTGTGAATGTGAATACTTATGTGAATGTGTATATTTGTGATTGTGAATGTGTATATGTGCATGAAATCTGTTTTTGTTTTGCAAATGTCAGTTTTTTTAAAAAATAGAATTTTTTGTAACTTCTGAAATATATTATGTCCGGCGGCCTAACTTTAGCCGTCGGACATAAGGGCTCACTTATGTCCGACGGCTTTAGAAACCGTCGGAGATAATGGCTCACTTATGTCCGACGGCTAAGGTTAGGCCATCGGACATAACGCTGTGGGACCCACAGGCTGGCCGGTAAAACGGTTGGCCTTTATTGCTTCCGACGGGCCGAGGCGGCCGTCGGAGATAGGTTATTTCCGACGGCGGCCGTCGGACATAAGGCTATTTCCGACGCCTTATCTCCGACGGCCTAAAACCGTCGGACATAGGTTGATGCCGTCGGATATTGGTTATCTCCGACGGTGCAATCCTTATGTCCGACGGCTTTGGCCGTCGGAAATTGTTCCTTTTACTGTAGTGCAGCTGAGATCTACATAAAACAAATTCATTCATCTAGAAATAGAACAAAATTTCATGCGCGACAAAAGCAAGTGCAATTGAAGAGTTTTAATTAGATCAAAGAAACATCTTAAAAACCAAACAGCAAAGCTGAGAACCTAGTACCAACACAAAGTTATGAACCTGGTACTAACAACATCGGTCGTCGTCTCATGGTATAACACCGGAAGTTCTCTATGGTAAAAAGCAACTCCAAAAGAACGTGTAAACTAACCCTAAAACAAATATTAGTCAAGAATAATATTTTTTTTCTTACTTCAACAGCTCCCTCATTCTCCCCCCTAAAAATTCGCGTCCCGCATCCACAGCCTACTCTCCCTCATATTTTGTTGTATTCCATCCCTCCCAAATCCATTCATCAACATATCGGATCATCCAGAGCCTCCCGACGACTGTATAGATTGCGCCACATGTCATATTTAGAGGAGTTGTTGGAGTACCCATCAAGATTCACTCTTAAAACTTTTTAGCCTATTCTTAATAATCAGTTTTTTGAGTAAAAAGTTTTAACATCTTTTTGGAGTTGCTCTAAACCCCAACAACTCCCAACAACAGAACTGACGCCAAAGCATTGTTATTCTTCCGTACGTGTAAAGGGAGCGAATGCAAGGACAAATTGATAACATAGGGCTTGTTTGGGGCAATGACAAGAATACCGGATGGGCTAAAATTCTCTTACTATTCAAAATTAAATAGAAGGAGGTCTTAATTAGGTCCTCCAATCCACTACGGTATCCTTGCTCCTTAAAAAAAGCCCTCGGTAACATCCGAAAACCAGAGGTCGTGTCATCTCATTTATTTATATATGTTGCAAGGTATTTCAAGTTTTTTTGTTCAACTTAGATGCAAAAAGTGGCATGCATCTCATTTCTATGGACCGCGAAAACTAAAACACCATGCATTTACAACACTCACATATGCATCTCATCCGGAAAGAAAATTAGTCAGGCTTATATGTATCCTTTCATATGCAGCTATAGGGGCAGCACATCACACTTTCTAGCTTTATCGTACGCTAATTATATGGAGCATATGAGCTGAGCATGTGACATATGTTTTCTTGCATTTCTGAACCTCATTTGCAACATGAATGTCTTTAAAGGAGACGGATACCATGTCCATATACAAATTTATTTTCGATGCATGGAACCAGTCTGTCCATCTAGCTGGCGACAACTGTAGCGTGTGCGTTCTGCGGAATTCTACAACAAAACGCGCGCCTGCGGAAAGTTTGTCTTCAAAACTAATTTGAATTAATTATTATTACCTTCGGCTCTCTACCTATATATTTCGCCTACATTTCGCAAAATAGTTTTACCCACAGTTATGGTAGCTCAAAGGTGGTTCAAAGGCTCGATTAAAAAACATATAAAGACGAATAGTTCCTGTAGTCCTGTGTATAGCTAGGAATGATCATCAGTTCTTGAGCCAGACGTGACAGGAGAAAAAACAGATGCCAATTTAATTCATTATTCGAAGACAAGTATTTTGACATTATTTTTTTCAATAGGTTATTGTGAATTCGTCTCTTTATTAATTACTCTAGTACATTGTATCACATATGCATAGCTGCAAGCAATTGTTCTCTGCTAGCCGTGTATCATTTTTTTATACTACTAGCTGTTGCATGTATGCAAAACAAAATATTGTGGGCAACCATATATAGTATGATAGATGAACACCAAATTCCCATGAATATGCAGTGTTTTCTGTGTTAGCATATGCAGAAAAAGAAATAAAACAAATAAGATGTGATTACCAACAACAATCAATAATGTACACAAATGACACATTAAGTACAAAAACTAGTCACGACTTGAAAAACACAGAAGCAAAATCTCTCAGGCCTTGTTTGGGTACTCTCGTATTCACTTCAATACATGTGGATTGAGGTGAATACGAGAGTACCCAAACAATACCTCAAGCTTTTACCACAATAATAGCATTTTTGCTCTAATTCTTACGTTGGTTGCATAGGCATAAGTTATCTTTTTCAACATGGTAGTAGACTATCTTTTGAGTTCTGTAACATGAAAAAAGACAGCTGTATACATGACATTCCCATTCAATGCAAACAAGTCAGTTTCATCCTTCTAGAGCGATTTATAAAATTTGATCTTCTCAAGCCGGTCAGTCCAAAGTTGAATGTTGCGTTATTACTTAATAACCATGTGTGATGTCTACACCAGCGTCTATGTATTTCACTCAGTGCATATATATTCTGTTCTTGCTTGAGTGCGGTGTTATTGTTTCACTAATAAAAGCTAAGAAAAATACAATGTGCTTATATATAAACTGATTAAACTTTGGCATGCATAATGGAGACTTCATATAATTCACAGCATGCTAAAATGCGCTGATAGTACGTTGGATGTTGTGTTAGATTTTTATACCGGCCCACTATATGCAGTGCAACAGATAAAAACTTAATAATACTAATAATTAACTCGTGTATAAACACACAAGCTACTAACAAAGCAGAGACCAGATCAAATGGGTATACATTTTTGTTGCATTGGTATAGAAGCCTCCAAATTAAGGAATTGGTACCCAATATTCACCTGCCACCATTATTATACATAGTGGGCAACATATAGTGTTATGTATATTTATGTTAATCAATGGAAGATGGTTGTATAGCTAGCTAGCAAATTATTGGTACAGCTAGCTAAATCTTGTGGGCCGATAGAATTGGCTAGCTAATTGCAAAGGTTGGTTAGCTTAGCTAGCTATATATAGATTCAATCGAGTACCAGAATTTAGTGTCATTAGTACTGATTTAGGTGTTCGAATTGGACAGCTATATTAATCACCTAATTAAATGTAATGTGCATAGCACATGCCCTTACCTTATGCGCAAAGAGAAAATAAAACAAATGAAAAGGAGACTCTTATCTGTAAGGAATGTTTATGATGAATGCAATGTCTGAACTATATATGCATGTGTAGTCTGATGATAGTATAAGATTTGCACGAATATGCTGCTTAGCTTACCCAGGGGCACACAATTTGCACAAATTACTTCTCTTTGGTCAGTTGGAACAAGCAGAAGAAGCCAGTATTGAGCCTTTCGGATTCTTACCTCACAAAGAAAGCAACAAAAGCATGTGCCAAAGACAACAACAACCAAGAATAATAACACATGACAAAGAACCAAAGAGAAAAAAAATTAGGTACAAGTACACAGAATAGTCTTTAGAGACGGTGGCACCTAAAAAAGAACTGGGGATGATAATTAGTTGGCCTAACTAGCTGACTGAATGTGAGATGAGGCAAAAAAATAATAATTCCAGGGAGGGCGGAGGGGGGCAAAAGGGAGGTCCTTTATTTAATCAAAAGATGGTAACTGCCTGTAGACAAACCAATTGAACACAACACCACCATCCTCTAGCACTCCAATTACACAAGGCAAATAACAGCTAGCTAGAGCATCATGCATCGACCTATGGTTGTCAGCTCTCCAACCGTACCAGTAGTAGAGGGAGAGAGAGAGATACATGCATACACATGTGGGCAGGCAGCCGCGCGCACCTATACCTCATTCCAGAAAAAAAACAAGAATAACAACTAGTATACCTAACTCGATCTAGAAGAAAAAAGATAATAGCATGTTAATAGCTTATTCATGCGTCAGGCATTATTCATGCAACCACTCATGGTAAAGGTTCATGTCATGTCATATGATCAGTAATTACTTGTTCCCCATTTAGATAGATAGACCTACGTACTACATGCATAGAAAAGGAAGATTGACAAACAGAAAAAGTGTGTGTAACACAGCTATATACCTACCTACATGTGTAGCTAGCTACGTAGTTAGGTACAAAAGATACATGACACATGGCTCCACAATTTTTCACAGGCATATATATACGCATACCCAATCATCTGACCCAACAGCAAGCACTGCACTAATAGCTTATATATGTATGTGGCTCAATTGTCTCTCTATATATATGTTACAATTATTAATTACCCGAACAATCTCTTTCTCCAATTGATCGGTCTGTGGTTCCATCCTCCATGAATGTGTGTTCCCAACCTATACACACCCACTAAATATATGCACTAGCAGCAATAATAATAATCGATCTCTCTCCTCAACAATAATCTCCTATCTTAATCATGCATCCATCTCATGCATGTGTGGCATGAACAAGAGATATGCGATGATGATTTAGACACAAACCGCGGCGACGGCGGTGCAAGAGGGAAGAATCAATTGACCATGCGGTATTGATTAATTACTGGTTGGGTTGGGCGGAGAGAAGAGGTCGACGAGGCTCTGCATGAGCTGCACCTGCGCGCGGAGGCAGCGCACGTAGTCGGCGGTCTCGTCGAGTAGGCTGCAGTACTCCATGCCGGCGCCGCCGGGGACGATCCGCCGGAGCGCGTCGGCCCTGGCCGGCTCCCCGGCCTGCCTCGGAGGCGGGCCCTGGACCGGCGGCGGCGCCCCGGCGCTGGCGCGGAGCATCGGTGGAGGCGCCGAGGCGGAGACGCGCCTCCTCAGCAGGACCGCGCGCCTGGACGAGCCGACGACGGCCACCCCGCGCGAGCGCGCCCGGCGGAGCAGCAGCGCCTGCGTCCAGGCCCGGCGCGGGCTGGCGGCGCGCGCCATGGACGAGTAGGCCGCGCGGCGGATGGTGCGCGGGCGGCTCGGCGCCGGCGTGGTGCTGTGGATCCGTGCCAGCGCGCGGAGGAAGTGGAAGGCCAGCATGCGCTTCGACGGCGGCGATTCGTCCGAGGCCGGCGGCGGGTCGGCGACCCCGCGGCCACGGTTAGGGCTAGGGTTAGGCGGCGGCGGCGGCGGGTGGTGGTGGTGGTGTTGATGGTGCGCCGTCGTCCTCTTCCCGCCGGCCATCAACGGGCGCGGCGCGGAGGAGGGAGAGACGGGGGAAGGGTGGTCGATCAGAGGGTACGGTGGGAGGTGGGCGCGTCGCTTAAAAGGCAGGCGGGAGGAGAGAGAAGACGGATGAAGGTGAGAGAGAGAAGTTAAGGCTGGCCGCAGCGCTCGCCGCGCGCGCGCGCGCGCCCCCTCCCCTTGAATGGCGGCTACAGGGGCGCCCCTGCGCCCGCAGCGCGGCCCCCTGCGAGCGCCCCCACGCGGCGGACGTGAACAGCAGTCCCCTGGCTGCAGCGCGACGCTCTCTCTCCCCCTTGCACTGTTCGTGTGGGTCCGGTTCGAATTAATAGTAGTAGAAAAATTGATAGTAGGTAAAAAGTAGGTATAGAAAATAATATTTTATATTATAGTGGAGTATAGGGGGAGTATTTAGAGGGAACCGCTGCGGGAGATGAAAAAGTAGGGGATAAACTATTGATGATGTGACCCAGAAAAGTGATATAGGGGGAAAAATTTAGAGGGAACCGCTGCGGATAGCCTAAGGACGAGGAAGATGAGAGAGAGATGGGGGGATTTGGGGCTCTGACACAGAGGATCAGGGGAGGGAAGGTCCTGCCGGTCTGCCTGCCTGCCTCTGTGATCATGCTGTGAGTATTCTATTCTACTAGAGAGAGAAAGAGGAGTAGAGGGAGAGGAACACGGGTCTGACACAAATGTCATCTGCAAGATCCGGTGTCCTACAATACTACCCTGTTCTGTTGACAGCGAGAGACAAAACGAAATGAGGCCGGAGGGAGGACCGAAGCGGCGAAGTGGTTGGTGGTGGGACCGGGCGTTGCAAACCACCACATGTGCGCACATGGGATGCCTGGCCCACCTCCCCTTCCCCGTGGCGGTGGAAGGCCCGCCCGAGGCTTTCCAGCCCGCGACGTGCATTCGGATAAACCAGTGTCATCACAATTCTCCACATAGATTCCCTTTCTGGTGAGGGATTAGAGCATCTCTAAGAGCTCTATATTTTTGACTCTCTATTTGACTCTTTATTTATCTCTCTATAAAGATTAAATTTTATATGTAACATCTCATTCCAACAGACTCTCTAACATGTAATTTAGTTTGGTTAGCTGGAGTGTCTAGCCAAATTTAGCTAGCGATGAGGCAATTTAGAGGGCCAGATGGCTTGGCTAGCTAGATGCCTAGTCTGTTAGAAAACTATTTTACTATTAAATATCTAAATTTTAATTTAACAAGTTATTTGGCTAGTCTCTTGGAGATACTCTTAGTATATATTCGCTCCCAGCATATCTATACATAACATATGTCTTTACCTGATACCTACTTGTCGGGGACCATAATTAGGGGTACCCCAAGACTCCTAATCTCAGCTGGTAACTCCCATCAGCACAAAAGCTGTAAAGGCCTGATGGGCGCGATTAAGGTCAAGGCTCGGTCCACTCAAGGGACACGATCTCGCCTCGCCCGAGCCCAGCCTCGGGCAAAGGCAGCCGACCCCGGAGGATTCACGTCTCGCCCGAGGGCCCCCTCAAGCAACGGACACACCATCGGCTCGCCCGAGGCCCAGTCTTCGCAGAGAAGCAACCTTGGCCAAATCGCCACGCCAACCGACCGTATCGCAGGAGCATTTAATACAAGGATCGCCTGACATCTTATCCTGACGCACGCTTCAGTCGACAGAGCCAAAGTGACCGCAGTCACTTCGCCGCTCCACTGACCGACCTGACAGGAATACAGCGCCACCTGCCCTGCTCCGACTGCCGTGCCATTCGCCAGAGTGAGGTCGACAGCGGCTAAGTCCAGCCTCGGGCGACACAGGAAGCTCCGCCTCGCCCGACCCCAGGGCTTGGCCCCCGTCTCGGCTTCAGAAGACGACGAACTCCGCCTCGCCCGACACTAGGGCCCGGACTCGGCCTCGGCCTCGGAAGACGACGAACTCCGCCTCGCCCGACCCCAGGGCTCAGCCCCCGTCTCGGCCTCAGAAGACGACGAACTCCGCCTCGCCCGACCCCAGGGCTCGGCCTCGGCTCCGGGAGACGACGAACTCCGCCTCGCCCGACCCCAGGGCTCGGACTCGGCCTCGGCTCCGGGAGACGATGGACTCCGCCTCGCCCGATCCCAGGGCTCGGACTCAACCTCGACCTCGGAGGAACCGCCACCTTGCACCAACTCGGGTCCGGACCGGCCACGTCGCCAGGGGGGCCATCATTACCCTACCCCTAGCTAGCTCAGGCTACGGGGAACAAGACCGGCGTCCCATCTAGCTCGCCCTGGTAAACAAGTAATGATGATGCCTCGCGTGCTCCATGACGACGGCGGCTCTCAGCCCCTTACGGAAGCAAGGAGACGTCAGCAAGGATTCGACAGCCCCGACAGCTGTACTTCCACAGGGCCCGAGCGCTCCTCCGACGGCCACGACATCACATGAACAGGGTGCCACAACCTCTCCGACCGCCACGATGGCATGTACTTAGGGCTCTAGCTCCTCTCTGCTAGACACGTTAGCACATTGCTACACCCCCCATTGTACACCCGGGCCCTCTCCTTACATCTATAAAAGGAAGGTCCGGGGCTCTCGTACGGGGAGGTTGGCCGCGCGGGAGGACGGGCCGGCGCATAAGGCCCTCGCTCTCCCTCACTCCCGCTCCCGCGCGAACGCTTGTAACCCCCTACTGCAAGCGCATCCAGTCGCCCTGGGCGCAGGACAACACGAAGGCCGCGGTTTCCCCTCGTTGTTCTCCCCCTTTGTGTCCCGTCTCGCGCCGACCCATCTGGGCTGGGGCACGCAGCGACAATTTACTCGTCGGTCCAGGGACCCCCCGGGGTCGAAACGCCGATAGTTGGCGCGCCAGGTAGGGGCCTGCTGCGTGTTGACGAACAGCTTCCCGTCAAGCTCCAGATGGGTAGTCCCCAACAACCTTTCCAACCCGGGACGACGCTCCGTTTCGGGAGTCTCGAGTTCATGTCTCTCGACGGCAGCTACGACATGGTACTCCTTCTACCGCCGCGCGACAACGACAATGGCGGCCGTCAGCCCGCCCGCCGGCGGCAGAATCGACGACGTCTTCCCCATGTAGCGGAAGAGCAACATTCAGTTCTGTCCCGTCGCCTCCCCCGCCGACGGAGAAGGAGGCGGGGCAGGCATGGCCAAGCAGGGGGCGACACCTCATCGGCTGTCAAGCGAGTCGACGGCGCCGGCGCCCCAGCGGGGGACACGCCGGGCATTGACCTCGCGTTGGAGACGAAGACGAGCGCCGTTTCCCCGCAACACGCCAACACCGAGCTGACGGATGACGCCAGCACGCTCGCGAAGGGCTTGCTGGGCGTCGCCCTCGTACCTGAGACAACGGTGCAGTCCGCCCCTGACGCGACTTCGTCACCACCCGTCGATCAAGATGTACCGTCCGTTGCCCATCTCATGCCTTTCAGATTCAGCTTCGATCCACCAAGCGACCCCGCTTCGGTGGAGGCTTTCGCAAAGGCATGTCCAAACCCTCCGGGGTACCATGTGCGGTCACCCTGGGACAGACTGACGGCCGTCTCGACCTACGGGCCCTCGGGTTCCGAGGAAGATGACGAGCCCGACTCTGGTTGGGATTTCTCCAGGCTTGGTAACCCCAGTACCATGCGGGACTTCATGACCGCATGTGACTACTGCCTCTCCGATTGTTCCGATGGTAGCCACAGCCTCGGCGACGAGGACTGTGGCCTAAGTCGCGAATGTTTCCACGTCGATCTAGGGGGTCTCGGCGAAGGTAACCATCTTGGTATGCCGGAGAACGGTGATCCCCCTAGGCCTACGCCTCGCGTTGACATCCCTTGGGAGCTAGCTGTGGTCCCAGTCCCTGCGAGGGGTCATGACGCACAGCTCGAGCAAATCCGCGAGATGCAGGCCAGGCTCGACGAGGGAGCAGGAACACTTGTGCAGCCTCGGCTGAACCTCGGACAGGAGTGGGCAGGCCGAGCTCCGGCCGGAGAAGCACGTCATCTGACCCAGGACGTCCAGCACCGCATCGCCGATGATACCAGGCCAAGGCTGCCCCCGGCTTCCAGTGGGGTCGGCCAGAACCTGGCTGCAGCTGCGATACTACTCTGAGCGATGCCGGAACCCTCCACCACCGAGGGGCGGCGTATCCAGGGAGAGCTCAAGAATCTCCTGGAAGATGCCGCGGTCCGACGGGCCGAAAGCTCTGCGACCCGAAGGCAGGGGTACCCCCAGAGCATCATGCCGCAACTTCCAGATTCGTGCGAGAAGCCTCGGTCCACACCGGGCGCACGCGCAACACAGCGCCTGCGGCCCCGGGTCGCCTCGGCAACGAGCACCACCACCGCAACCGTCGAGCCCACCTCGACAAAAGGGTGCGCCGAGGTTACCACCCCAGGCGTGGGGGACGCTACGAAAGCGGGGAGGATCGGAGCCCCTCGCCCGAACCACCCGGTCCGCAGGCTTTCAGCCGGGCCATACGACGGGCGTCGTTCCCGACCCGGTTCCGAACCCCAACTACCATCACAAAGTACTCGGGGGAGACGAGGCTGGAACTGTGGCTCACGGACTACCGACTGGCCTGCCAGCTGGGTGGAACGGACGATGACAACCTCATCATCCGCAACCTCCCCCTGTTCCTCTCCGACACCGCTCGAGCTTGGCTGGAGCATCTGCCTCCGGGGCAGATCTCCAACTGGGACGACCTGGTCCAAGCCTTCACCGGCAACTTCCAGGGCATGTACGTGCGTCCTGGGAACTCCTAGGATCTCCGAAGCTGCCGCCAGCAGCCGGGAGAGTCCCTCCGGGACTACATACGACGATTCTCAAAGCAGCGCACCGAGCTGCCCAACATCACCGACTCGGATGTCATCGGCGCGTTCCTCGCCGGCACCACCTACCGCGACCTGGTGAGCAAGCTGGGTCGCAAAACCCCCACCAGGGCGAGTAAGCTGATGGACATCGCCACCAAGTTCGCCTTTGGCCAGGAGGCGGTTGAGGCCATCTTCCGGAAGGACAAGCAGCCCCAAGGCCTCCAGCCAGAAGACGTCCCCGAGCCGTCCGCTTGGCGTAACACCAAGAAGAAGAACAAGAAGAAGTCGCAAGCGAAACGCGACGCCACCGACGCGGACCTTGTCGCCGCCGCTGAGTACAAGAACCCTCGGAAACCTCCTGGAGGTGCCAATCTCTTCGACAAGATGCTCAAGGAGCCGTGCCCCTATCATCAGGGGCCCGTCAAACACACCCTTGAGGAGTGCGTCATGCTTTGGTGCCACTTTCACAAGACCGGGCCACCGGCAGAAGGTGGCAAGGCCCACAACGACGACAAGAGAGAGGACCACAAGGCAGAGGAGTTTCCCGAGGTCCACGACTGCTTCATGATCTATGGTGGGCAAGTGGCGAACGCCTCGGCTCGGCGCCGCAAGCAAGAGCGTCGGGAGGTCTGCTCGGTAAAGGTGGCGGCGCCAGTCTACCTAGACTGGTCCGACAAGCCCATCACCTTCGACCAAGGCGACCACCCCGACCGCGTGCAGAGCCCGGGGAAATATCCGCTCGTTGTCGACCCTGTCATCAGCAACGTCAGGCTCACCAAGGTCCTCATGGACGGAGGCAGCAGCCTCAACATCATCTACGCCGAGACCCTCGGGCTCCTGCAGATCGATCTGTCCTCGATCTGGGCAGGCGCGGCGCCTTTTCACGGGATCATCCCCGGGAAATGCGTCCAACCCCTCGGACAACTTGATCTGCCTGTCTACTTCGGGACTCCCTCCAACTTTCGAAGGGAAACCCTCACGTTCGAGGTGGTCGGGTTCCGAGGAACCTACCACGCAGTGCTGGGGAGACCATGTTACGCCAAGTTCATGGCCGTCCCCAACTACACCTACCTCAAGCTCAAGATGTCGGGCCCCAACGGGGTCATCACCGTCGGCCCCACGTACCGACACGTGTACGAATGCGACGTGGAGTGCGTGGAGTACGCCGAGGCCCTCACCGAATCCGAGGCCCTCATCGCCGACATGGAAAGCCTCCCCAAGGAGGTTCCAAACACGAAGCGCCACGTCGGCAACTTCGAACCAGCAGAGGCGGTTAAATCCGTCCCTCTCGACCCCAGCAACGACACCTCCAAGCTGATCCGGATCGGCTCCGAGCTCGACCCCAAATAGGAAGCAGTGCTCGTCGACTTTCTCCGCGCAAACGCCGACGTTTTCACGTGAAGTCCCTCAGACATGCCTGGCATACCGAGGGAAGTCGCCGAGCACTCACTGGATATCTGAGCTGGAGCTCGACCCGTGAAGCAGCCTCTGCGCCGATTCGACGAAGAAAAGCGCAGAGCCATAGGCGAGGAGATCCACAAGCTGACGGCCGCTGGGTTCATCAAAGAGGTATTCCATCCCGAATGGCTTGCCAACCCTGTGCTTGTGAGAAAGAAAGGAGGGAAATGGCGGATGTGTGTAGACTACACTGGTCTAAACAAAGCATGTCCGAAGGTTCCCTACCCTCTGCCTCGCATCGACCAAATCGTGGATTCCACTGCTGGGTGCGAAACCCTGCCGTTCCTCGATGCCTACTCAGGGTATCATCAAATCAGGATGAAAGAGTTCGACCAGCTCGCGACTTCTTTCATCACACCTTTTGGCATGTACTGCTACATTACTATGCCATTTGGTTTGAGGAATGCGGGTGCGACGTACCAAAGGTGCATGAACCACGTGTTCGGAGAGCACATTGGTCGAACCGTCGAGGCTTACGTCGATGACATCGTAGTCAAGACGAAGAAAGCCTCCGACCTCCTCTCCGACCTTGAAACGACATTCCGGTGTCTCAAGGCGAAAGGCGTAAAACTCAACCCCGAGAAGTGCGTCTTCGGAGTCCCCCGAGGCATGCTCTTGGGGTTCATCGTCCCCAAGCGGGGCATCGAGGCCAACCCGGAAAAAATCATGGCCATCACCAACATGGGGCCCATCAAGGACTTGAAAGGCGTATAGAGGGTCATGAGATGCCTTGCGGCTCTGAGCCGTTTCATCTCGCGCCTTGGCGAAAGAGGCCTACCTCTGTACCACCTCTTAAGAAAGACTGAGTGCTTCACTTGGACCCCCGAGGCCGAGGAAGCCCTCGGGAACCTGAAGGCGCTCCTTACGAACGCACCCATCCCGGTGCCCCCCGCTGCCGGAGAAGCCCTCTTGATCTACGTCGCCGCTACCACTCAGGTGGTCAGCGCCGCGATCATGGTCGAGAGATGAGAAGAAGGGCATGCATTGCCCGTCCAGAGACCGGTCTACTTCATCAGTGAGGTACTGTCCGAGACCAAGATCCGCTACCCACAAATTCAGAAGCTACTATACGCAGTAATTCTGACACGGCGAAAGTTGCGACACTACTTCGAGTCTCATCCGGTAACTGTGGTGTCATCCTTTCCCCTGGGGGAGATCATCCAGTGCCGAGAAGCCTCGGGTAGGATTGCGAAGTGGGCGGTGGAAATCATGGGCGAGACAATCTCGTTCGCCCCTCGGAAGGCCATCAAGTCCCAAGTCTTGGCAGACTTTGTGGCTGAATGGGTTGACACCCAGCTTCCGACAGCTCCGATCCAACTGGAACTCTGGACCATGTTTTTCGATGGGTCGCTGATGAAAACAGGGGCAGGCGCGGGCCTGCTCTTCATCTCGCCCCTCGGGAAGCACCTCTGTTACGTGCTGCACCTCTATTTCCCGGTGTCCAACAACGTGGCTGAGTACGAGGCTCTGGTCAACGGGTTGCGCATAGCCATCGAGCTAGGGGTCCGACGCCTTGACGCTCGCGGTGACTCGCAGCTTGTCATCGACCAAGTCATGAAGAACTCCCACTGCCGCGACCCGAAGATGGAAGCCTACTGCGACAAGGTTCAGCGCCTGGAAGACAAGTTCTACGGGCTCGAGGTCAACCACGTCGCCCGGCGGTACAACGAGACTGCGGACGAGCTGGCGAAGATAGCTTCGGGGCAGACGACGGTTCCCCCGGACGTCTTCTCCCGAGATCTATATCAACCCTCGGTCAAGACCAGTGACACGACCGAGCCCAAGGCACCCTCGGCTCAGCCCGAGGCACCCTCGACAGAGCCTGAGGCACCCTCGGCTCAGCCCGAGGCGCCCTCGGCTCAACCTGAGGCACCCTTAGCCCCCGAGGGTGAGGCACTTGAGAGCACCTAGAGGGGGGGTGAATAGGTGATCCTGTAAAACTTAAACTTAAAGCCACAAAAACTTGATTAAGCGTTAGCACAATAATCGCCAAGTGGCTAGAGGGGAGTCTAAGCAAGACACGATAACCACAAGAAGATCAACACAGATAGACACAGTGGTTTATCCCGTGGTTCGGCCAAGTACAAAACTTGCCTACTCCACGTTGTGGCGTCCCAATGGACGAGGGTTGCAATCAACCCCTCTCAAGCGGTCCAAAGACCCACTTGAATACCACGGTGTTTTGCTTTGCTTTACTATATCCTGATCGCGAGGAATCTCCACAACTTGGAGCCTCTCGCCCTTACACTTTGATGTTCACAAAGAAGCATGGAGTAAGGGAGGGATGAGCAACTCACACAAGACACAAAAATCACAGCAAATACACACACACAAGACCCAGACTTGATCTCAAAAGACTATCACGAGGTTCTCACTAGAACGGAGCTCAAATCACTAAGAATGTCGAACAAGTGCGCAAGAATGAAGTGTGAGTGATCAACAATGCTCTAAGGATGCTTGGTGTACTCCTCCATGCGCCTAGGGGTCCTTTTTATAGCCCCAAGGCAGCTAGGAGCCGTTGAGAGCATTCTAGGAAGGCAATTTTTGCCTTCTGTCGCCTGGCGCACCGGACAGTCCGGTGCACCACCGGACACTGTCCGGTGCGGATTTCTTTCCTTATTTGGCGAAGCTGACCGTTGAAGATTCAGAGTCGTTGGCGCACCGGACACTGTCCGGTGCACACCGGACAGTCCGGTGCTCCAATGTGACTGTTGGCTCGGCCACGCGTCATGCGCGGAATCCTCGGCCGACCATTGGCCCGGCTGACCGTTGGCTCACCGGACAGTCCGGTGCACCACCGGACAGACCGGTGATTTTTAGCCGTACGCCGTTAATCACTACCCGAGAGCGACGACTTTGCCTGTGAACGGCTCACCGGACAATCCGGTGCACCACCGGACAGTCTGGTGATTTATAGCCGTACACCGCCGTCGAAGTCCCGAGAGCAGCAGTTCGCGAGAGCCAGCCTGGTGCACCGGACAGTCCGGTGCACCCAGACTGAGCAGACTTTGGCTGAACAAAGCCATCTCTTTTCCAACTTGATTTTTCCTGTTTCCAGCACTTAGACACAATACATTAGTCCATAAAACAATGTACTAAGTCTAGAAACATACATTTACTTTTGATTTGCACTTTGTCCATCACTTGGGATACTTTAACACTTAAGCACTTGTGTTGGCACTCAATCACCAAAATACTTAGAAATGGCCCAATGGCACATTTCCCTTTCAATTTCCCCCTTTTTGGTGATTTATGCCAACACAACAAAAAACAACTAATAGAAGTGCAACATCAATACAAATGAGAACTCAAAATTGTTTTGATTCAAATTTGGCATACATGGATCACTCTTTGCCACCACTTGGTTTGTTTTTGCAAAACAAACTCAATTTCCTATCTCTAAGTCAACTTCACTTGTAGATAAAGAGAGGTATTCCAAGAGAAATTGATCAAAGATTTCAAAAACTCCCCCTTTTTCCCATAATCAACATTCTCCCCACAAGAGGCCAACTTTTGACAAGAGAGACAATAAGAGAGTTTTGACAAACCAAAAGCTTTATTCTACTATTTTCAAAATTTCTCAAGTGGTAGCTGATCCATTTATTGCTTTGGCCTTATTTTCTCCCCCTTTGGCATCAAGCACCAAAACAGGATCAATTTTGGCCCTTTAACCCTATTGCCTCACCAAAATCTTCAAATAAGAATACAAAGGCAATACGAGTACATGAGATGAACTTGGAATAAGTTACCCTCTCATCGGAGTGCAGTGGAAGTCTTTCATGGTCCAAGTCCACCTTTTCCCTTTCAAACCTCCTTTGAGACTAAATCAAGCAAACTCAAGCACACGGTTAGTCTCAAAGGGTCAAGTTGTAGCACAACTCCCCCTAAATATGTGCATCACTTGCAAAAGGACTTGTGAGGTCCGGGGAGTGTTTGTACAACTTGAGCACCACAAGTAAACAACAAAATGCATAAGGAACATGATCAAAGGCATAAACACATGTATGCTATAAATCAATCCAAGTTCCACGAATCTAAGACATTTATCTCACTACGCAGCCTGCAAAAGGTCTTCTCATCTAGAGGCTTGGTAAAGATATCGGCTAGCTGGTTCTCGGTGCTAACATAAAACACTTCGATATCTCCCTTTTGCTGGTGATCTCTCAAAAAGTGATGCCGGATGTCAATGTGCTTTGTGCGGCTGTGCTCAATAGGATTTTCCGCTATGCGGATAACACTCTCATTGTCACATAGGAGTGGGACTTTGCTCAGATTGTAGCCAAAGTCCCGGAGGGTTTGCCTCATCCAAAGTAGTTGCGCGCAACACTGTCCTGCGGTAACATACTCGGCCTCAGCGGTGGATAGGGCAACGGAAGTTTGTTTCTTAGAGTTCCATGACACCAGGGACCTTCCTAAGAATTGGCACGTCCCCGATGTACTCTTCCTATCGACCTTACATCCAGCATAATCAGAATCTGAATATCCAATCAAGTCAAAGGTAGACCCCTTTGGATACCAGATCCCGAAGCAAGGCGTAGCGACTAAGTATCTAAGAATTCGCTTCACGGCCACTAAGTGACACTCCCTTGGATCGGATTGAAATCTAGCACACATGCATACTGAGAGCACCTAGAGGGGGGGGGTGAATAGGTGATCCTGTAAAAACTTCAAACTTAAGCCACAAAAACTTGTTAAGCGTTAGCACGATTAATGCCAAGTGGCTAAGGTGAAGTCTCAACAAAACACAATACCACAAGAATCAAGCACAGAGGGACACAGTGGTTTATCCCGTGGTTCGGCCAAGCCAATGCTTGCCTACTTCCACGTTGTGGCGTCCCAACGGACGAGGGTTGCAATCAACCCCTCTCAAGCGGTCCAAAGACCCACTTGAATACCACGTTGTTTTGTTGTTCCTTTCACTATCCCGTTTGCAAGGAATCTCCACAAATTGGAGTCTCTTGCCCTTACAAGTATATGATCACAAAGAAAGCACAGAGTAAGGGAGGGAAGCAACACACACAAATCCACAACAAAAGCGCACACACACGGCCAAGACTCGAGCTCGAATGACTATCTCAGAGTTCACACTAGAACAGAGCTCGAATCACTTAGAATCACAAACGAATGCGCAAAGAACTTGTGTGGATGATCAAGAATGCTCAAGAGTTGCTTGTATGTCTCCTCCATGCGCCTAGGGGCTCCTTTTATAGCCCCAAGGCAGCTAGGAGCCGTTGAGAGCAAATCCGGAAGGCCATCCTTGCCTTCTGTCGTCGGGGGCACCGGACAGTCCGGTGCACACCGGACACTGTCCGGTGCCCGATTTGTTTCCTTATCTGGCGCTGCCGACCGTTGCAGCCCGTTGGAGATCTGCGAGCCGTTGGCGCACCGGACAGTCCGGTGCACACCGGACAGTCCGGTGCCGTCTTCCGACCGTTGGCTCGGCCACGTGTCTCGCGCGGATTGCGCGGCCGACCGTTGGCCCTGGCCGACCGTTGGCTCACCGGACAGTCCGGTGCACACCGGACAGTCCGGTGAATTTTAGCCGTACGCCGTCGGCGAATTCCCGAGAGCGGCCAGTTCGAGCCGAGTCAGCCTGTCGCACCGGACACTGTCCGGTGCACACCGGACAGTCCGGTGCTCCAGACCGAGCTGGAACTTGGCTGCACACAGCCAAGTCATTCTCTCCCCTTTTCTCTTTTTCTTCTTTCTGTTTCTAACACTTAGACAAATATGTTAGTCCACAAAACCAATGTACTAAGGCTTAGAAACATACCTTTACTTCATGATTTGCACCTTGTTCATCCATGTACACAAATTCACAATTAACCACATGTGTTGGCACTCAATCACCAAAATACTTAGAAATGGCCCAAGGGCACATTTCCCTTTCAATCTCCCCCTTTTTGGTGATTTATGCCAACACTACATAAAGCCACTAGAACAAGTGCAAACTCAATTCAAATAACACTTAAATTTATTTTGAATCAATTTTGGCATATATGGATCATCCTTTGCCACCACTTGGTTTGTTTTTGCAAATCAAACACAAATCTCTATCTCTAAGTTAAACACACATGTTTAAGCATAAAGAGAGTCATTCAAAAAGAGATTGATCAAGGATTTCAAAAACTCCCCCTTTTTCCCATAATTACTACTTCTCCCCACAAGAAGCCAACTTTTGACAAGAGAGACAACAAAAGAGTTTTGACAAACCAAAAGCTCTATTCTACTAATTTCAAAATCTCTCAAGTGGTAGCTGATCCATTTATTGCTTTGGCCTTTATTTTCTCCCCCTTTGGCATCAAACACCAAAACGGGATCAATTTTGGCCCTTTAACCCCATTGCCTCACCAAAATCTTCAATTAAGAGCAAATGGCAATAAGAGTTCATGAGATGGACTTGGAATAAGTTACCCCTCATCGGAGTGCAGTGGAAGTCTTTCATGGTCCAAGTCCACCTTTTCCCTTTCAATTCTCCTTTGTGACTAACACAAGCAAACTCAAACATATGGTTAGTCTCAAAGGGTCAAGTTGTAACACATCTCCCCCTAAACATGTGCATCACATTGCAACGGACTTGTGAGGTCCAGGGAGTGTTTGTACAACTTGAGCACCATAATAAGCAACAAAATGCAGAATGAACATGATCAAAGGCATGAATACATGTATGCTACAATTCAATCCAAGTTCCGCGAATCTAAGACATTTAGCTCACTACGCAGCCTGCAAAAGGTCTTCTCATCTAAAGGCTTGGTAAAGATATCGGCTAGCTGGTTCTCGGTGCTAACATAAAACACTTCGATATCTCCCTTTTGCTGGTGGTCTCTCAGAAAGTGATGCCGGATGTCAATGTGCTTTGTGCGGCTGTGCTCAACAGGATTTTCCGCTATTCGGATAGCACTCTCATTATCACATAGGAGTGGGACTTTGCTCAGATTGTAGCCAAAGTCCCTGAGGGTTTGCCTCATCCAAAGTAGTTGCGCGCAACACTGACCTGCGGCAACGTACTCGGCCTCAGCGGTGGATAGGGCAACGGAGGTTTGTTTCTTAGAGTTCCATGACACCAGGGACCTTCCTAAGAATTGGCACGTCCCCGATGTACTCTTCCTATCGACCTTACATCCAGCATAGTCGGAATCTGAGTACCCAATTAAGTCAAAGTTAGACCCCTTTGGATACCAGATCCCGAAGCAAGGCGTAGCGACTAAATATCTAAGAATTCGCTTCACCGCCACCAAGTGACACTCCTTAGGATCGGATTGAAATCTAGCACACATGCATACGCTAAGCATAATATCCGGTCTACTAGCACATAAATAAAGTAAAGACCCTATCATTGACCGGTATGCCTTTTGATCAACGGACTTACCTCCTTTGTTGAGGTCGGTGTGTCCGTCGGTTCCCATCGGCGTCTTTGCGGGCTTGGCGTCCTTCATCCCAAACCTCTTTAGCAGATCTTGCGTGTACTTCGTTTGGGAGATGAAGGTGCCGTCCTTGAGTTGCTTCACTTGGAACCCAAGGAAGTAGTTTAACTCGCCCATCATCGACATCTCGAATTTCTGCATCATCACCCTGCTAAACTCTTCACAAGACTTTTGATTAGTAGAACCAAATATTATGTCATCGACATAAATTTGGCACACAAACAAATCACCATTACAAGTCTTAGTGAAAAGAGTTGGATCGGCTTTCCCAACCTTGAAAGCATTAGCAAGTAAGAAATCTCTAAGGCATTCATACCATGCTCTTGGGGCTTGTTTAAGTCCATAGAGCGCCTTAGAGAGCTTACACACGTGGTCGGGGTACCGCTCATCCTCGAAGCCAGGGGGTTGCTCCACGTACACTTCCTCCTTTATTGGCCCGTTGAGGAACGCGCTCTTCACATCCATTTGGTACAACCTGAAAGAATGGTGAGCGGCATATGCTAGCAAGATGCGAATGGATTCTAGCCTAGCCACAGGAGCAAAAGTCTCCTCAAAGTCCAAACCTGCGACTTGGGCATAACCTTTTGCCACAAGTCGAGCCTTGTTCCTTGTCACAACTCCGTGCTCGTCCTGTTTGTTGCGGAACACCCACTTGGTTCCCACAACATTTTGCTTGGGACGAGGCACCAGCGTCCAAACTTCATTGCGCTTGAAGTTGTTGAGTTCCTCCTGCATGGCCAACACCCAATCCGGATCTAGCAAGGCCTCCTCTACCCTGAAAGGCTCAATAGAGGAGACAAAGGAGTAATGTTCACAAAAATTAACTAATCGAGACCGAGTAGTTACTCCCTTGCTAATGTCACCCAGAATTTGGTCGACGGGATGATCCCTTTGAATCATCGCTCGAACTTGGGTTGGAGGTGCCGGTTGCGCTTCTTCCTCCATCACATGATCGTCTTGTGCTCCCCCTTGATCACACGCCTCCTTTTGATGAACCTGTTCATCGTCTTGAGTTGGGGGTTGCACCGTCGTTGAGGAAGAAGGTTGATCTCGTTCATCCTGTTCCTGTGGCCGAATGTCTCCAATCGCCATGGTTCGTATAGCGGCTGTCGGAACATCTTCTTCATCTACATCATCACAATCAACAACTTGCTCTCTTGGAGAGCCATTAGTCTCATCAAATACAACGTCGCTAGAGACTTCAACCAAACCCGATGATTTGTTGAAGACCCTATACGCCTTTGTATTTGAATCATAACCTAATAAAAACCCTTCTACAGCTTTGGGAGCAAACTTAGAATTTCTACCTTTCTTTACTAGAATGTAGCACTTGCTCCCAAAAACACGAAAGTAGGATACATTGGGTTTGTTACCGGTTAGTAGCTCATATGACGTCTTCTTGAGGAGGCGGTGAAGATAGACCCTGTTGATGGCGTGGCAAGCCGTGTTCACGGCTTCCGACCAAAAGCACTCGGGGGTCTTGAACTCTCCAAGCATCGTCCTCGCCATATCGATTAGCGTCCTGTTCTTCCTCTCTACCACACCATTTTGCTATGGTGTGTATGGAGCGGAGAACTCGTGCTTGATCCCTTCCTCCTCAAGAAACTCCTCCACTTGAAGGTTCTTGAACTCGGACCCGTTGTCGCTCCTAATCTTCTTCACCTTGAGCTCAAACTCATTTTGAGCTCTCCTGAGGAAGCGCTTGAGGGTCCCTTGGGTTTCAGACTTATCCTGCAAAAAGAACACCCAAGTGAAGCGGGAAAAGTCATCAACAATAACTAAACCATACTTACTTCCTCCTATGCTTAGATAGGCGACGGGTCCGAAGAGGTCCATATGCAGCAGCTCCAGAGGTCTTGACGTGGTCATCACATTCTTGCTGTGATGTGCTCCTCCAACTTGTTTACCTGCCTGACAAGCTGCACAAGGTCTATCTTTTTCGAAATAAACATTGGTTAGACCTATCACGTGTTCTCCCTTTAGAAGCTTGTGGAGATTCTTCATCCCCACATGTGCTAAGCGGCGATGCCACAGCCAGCCCATGCAAGTCTTAGCCATTAAGCATGCATCTAGACCGGCCTCTTCTTTTGCAAAATCAACTAAGTAAAGCTTGCCGTCTAGTACACCCTTAAAAGCTAGTGAACCATCACATCTTCTAAAGACAGACACATCTACATTTGTAAATAAACAATTATATCCCATTTGACATAATTGACTAACAGATAGCAAATTATATCCAAGACTCTCCACTAGGAATACATTTGATATAGAATGCTCATTAGAAATTGCAATTTTACCTAACCCTTTTACCTTGCCTTGATTCCCATCACCGAATATAATTGAATCTTGGGAATCCTTATTTTTGACGTAGGAGGTGAACATCTTCTTCTCCCCCGTCTTATGGTTTGTGCATCCGCTGTCGATAATCCAGCTTGAACCCCCGGATGCATAAACCTGCAAGGCAAATTTAGGCTTGGGTCTTAGGTACCCAACTCATGTTGGGTCCTGCAAGGTTAGCACAAATGTCTTTAGGGACCCAAATGCAAGATTTATCTCCCTTGCATCTAGCCCCTAATTTCCTAGCAACTACCTTCTTACCCTTTCTACAAATAGCAAAGGGAGCATTACAAGCATAATAAATGGTAGAAGGTTCATTCCCTACTTTCCTAGGAGCATGAATAACATTCTTTCTAGGTACATGAGCAATATCTCTCCTAGGCATATGTACAACATTTCTCCTACACATATCTCTACCATGATTATAAGAAGAACTAGAAGCAAACATTGCATGAGAATCATAAACATGTGAATCAAAATGATTATAGGCATTTCTAGCATGTCTCCTATCATAATACATAAAAGCATGATTCTTTTTAGCATTACTAGCCATCGGGGCCTTCCCCTTCTCCTTGACGAAGATGGGAGCCTTATGGCTTGTTAAGTTCTTGGCTTCCCTCTTGAAGCCAAGCCCATCCTTAATTGAGGGATGTCTTCCAATTGTATAGGCATCCCTTGCAAATTTT